>OZ025211.1:14987817-15142817 GCA_964019055.1 Anthopleura xanthogrammica | reverse complement strand
TTCATTCTGAAACTTGTATCTCAACGCCGTTGTAAACGAGTTTCAGCTAAACGTTTCAACGTGTAAGGCTCTATTGTAGTATATATTACTGATTGAATTGATAACAAGTATATGATGGTGGATTTTTATTGTTTTCAGAGCAATGTATCAGAATATTATTATCAGTATATATATATATGTAAGATAATGAATTGCTATAGCTCTGTCGATCCTTGTGATGCACTAATGATGCCATTTGGCCCCAACATTATGTGCGATAAACGCGAAGATATCGGAATACTCTTCTATCTGTTAATAAAATATATTCATTTATTTTAATAAAAAAATGTCTCACAATATAGGAATGATTTTGGTTGAACGGGAAACTTGGACTACTTTGCTCAAGGGTCAAACATGTTGAGCTCCTATCAACAGAACTTGTCTTAGACCCCTTGCAGCACGTCGGAATGCAGCTCAATTTGGAGGACAAAACAATAGGTTCCAATTCTCAGGAGATTAAGATTCTTTTGTTTCGTCCTCCAAATTGAGCTGTTTTGACGTCACGTGCAAGGGGTCTATTGTTGAAGGGATCTTGAAGTTCAAAAACCCACTGCTTGACCTTTGAGGAAGCTAACCAGTTATATGTAGTAAGCTTTTGTATGGGTGTTTTTTTATTTACCAGTTTGACTGTTGGCTTGCCAAATCCATGACCTGCCTTCGTATCGACTCGGATCAACAAGGGATTAGACTGTGAATCAAAGTATATTCTATTAGAATTGTCCTTAGCTTTGCAGTACGCATCATAGCAAAGTTTTCTCTAACTTGCTGTGATATAAATACAGAAAAACAACAGAGGCAGCTAAGTGTTTTACGAGTTCCTCTGCGACCCGGGGAGGGGGAGGGGGTTCTCCTATACAATTTGTACGTGCCGGGATGCTCCGCCCAGACTCTTGGACCCTTTTCCCTTTCATATACTAAATTTCGCCAAAAGGTACCCCTTTCATATATCTTTGCCTGAAAAGTTATCCATTTCATATACCATAATTTTGAAGAAGCCAAGTATGAATATCGATCGTCGCGTAAAACGGCGTACAAGCTCGGCCTGTATAAAGCTTGCCATATAAAGCTTTGTACAAAGCAATAAATACCATCTACTTTCTTTCATTCAACACTGTACTCTGAAGAGGACTTCCGCTCAGGTTGTCGAAACGTCAGTTTCCACCAACAACAGTCTTTCTCAAGACTACACTCACCCGGACGATCACATTACTCACTCGACAAAGCTCGGCTTTATTTCCTTGAATAGTAATGTTAGCTTCCCTTCCTTTTCTATACCAAAACTCACAAATTCCCAACCCTTTTCTACACCTCCGTCCTGAAAAAGGTACCCCTTTCAGGCGGAGCAGGCCCGGATAGTCAACTATAGGGAGTACTGCCCCCCCCCCCCCAAATCCCCCAGGCCTACGAGTGCTACCATCATGAGCTCACCTGATGCTTGATGCCACCCAATGTGTGTTGAAGTTCAGCAATGTACTTGAAGGAGTGTAGAGGAACAACACGGTCATCATGGTCAGCAGTTAACAACAACACTGCAGGATACTGGATGCCGTTCTCTGGGACTTTGATATTATGAAGTGGAGAGTACCTGGAAATCATCCATGGATTGATATTGTTAACGAGGGTACTGTCTTTTGGAGATAAAGTTCTTTATTATTGCAACCCTTAAAGTGCCTATAAGCCACGTCGTGACGTCAAAATAGTCATCATGAAATACACAAAACTTCACTTGTACAGATAAATTAAATTTGGAAAGCATCACTGTTTCACCCATGGCTTTTATAAAATTATTGATAATTGGTTTCTGCATAGTGCCAGTGTTTCGAATTACAAGGAACAACAAATAAACATAAATGACTATTTTGACGTCACAGTCATTAGCATATGACAAGAATAAACCTTTATAACTTCAAGACGCATCACTCAAACTATATAATTTTTTTTGGTCACTGAACAGCTCACCTCATGTAGAATCTATACTGAGAATATTGTCAGAGGTATAGGCACTTAAACTCATGAAAGAAAATGTAACTTACTTGATCAACCATTCAAATTGTTCTTTTTTGTCAGAACATCCAAAGTCTGTGGTCCTGTCAGATACAATGGTTAATATCTATCAGTTTTACAATGTTAGAATTCTCCTGGCTGTAATTTTAAACATTACATTTATCATCCTAGTATTTTGTTATGATAGAGTGCAAATACTATATCTGTGAAACAGTACTACATGGCTACCTTATTACACGAAATTTTCACGACACTGTAATTTCGCGATTTCGAAAAAAATCGAGGAATTTTAATTCTAAAATTAATTTAATTAATTAATTTAAATTTAAATTTAAATTTAAATTTAATTAATTTTAATTTTAATTTTAAAAAGTGTTGCGAAAATATAATAAGAACAATAATAATAATAATAATAATAATAATAATAATAATTATTATTATTATTATTATTATTATATTTAACGAGTAAGCCACACTCATCGGTGATGATTTTCAGGAGGGTCCTCTAAAATAAACATGAATGATATAATGAGATATAGATATTACACATATATGCATAATTCAAGCAATATATAACCTATTTACTTATAAAGAAACGATTTTAAAGTAGACAAAACACTTTTTAACGATAACTTAAAATTAATGCTTGAAGGTAAAGCGTTCCAGTCATTAATGAAAAGAAAGTTAAGTGGCCCTTAAGGGGGGGGGGGGGGGGGGGGTCGATTTACAAAAAGAATTTGACCATTTAATCACTAGCGCGGCCATTACTGCATTCTGTCTATGTCAAGGTTCATATTATAGAAAATTGAAGAAAAATTAAAACAGAAATTCAAACTGCTGAAACAACCTTTTTAAAAATCAATGAAACTTCTTTCTTTCTAATTTTTAGGAACAAGATATTACAATAATATACTAAACAATATATCAAACTCACCACGCATGGCCAATGGTAAACTTTTGGAATTTCAGCATGTCTGTAACCCTATCAAAGAAATGGTAATTTTTTTGAATACAAATACTTAACTAACTTTAAAAAGAACTAATGGTAAATTACGAATGACTTAAATGTTACAAAGGAACTGGTCTTAAGTACCAACATTACAGGACAGTGTACATACTAGTTATACAATGGTTTCTCGTGGCATACCCTGGAATATCCCACGAGTCACTTGTAGTTTCAAGTATACACACAAGCCTTTAGACGAGTGTGTATACAAAGAAAATACAAGTGACGAGTGGGATATCCATGGTATGCCACGAGAAACCATTGTATAACCATCTTATCCCACACCATTGAAAATACAAATACGTAGATTCAACACGCAATGCATGATGGTAAGGAAGAGTGAAATACTGACGAATATACAACGGCTTTCCTGCTTTCTGATTGGCTGTATTTTCTATGGTGTGGAATAAAAGAGAGTATGAAGTAAGAGAGCACATCTCCATGATAATTATTTGAAAATCTATTTTCAGCTCTGGGCCCAGCCTGAAATATTTTATCATGGGATTCATGATTCAGTTCAGGCTGTGCGCGGAGCTAGAAATATATTTTCAAATAATTTTCATTGGGATAGATGTATGTATGTGAGATGGATGTGCTCTCTTACTTCACACTCTTTTGTTTTGTACTATCTTCCCTGCTGATAATCAAATTCTATATTCTGTATTACATCATAAGAATCACTTGTAATGATATACAGTATAGACAGGGTGATACATTATGACAAAAATGTTGTTCTTAGCAAATGAGATGTAATAGACCCCTTGCACGTGACGTCAAAGCAGCTCAATTTGGAAGGCAAAACAAAAGAATTTCAATCTCCTGAGAATTAGAAACTATTGTTTTGTCCTCCAAATTGAACTGCATTCCGACGTGCTGCAAGGGGTCTATATAAGTAGATACTGTGTGGTATGCATGAAATCCACAAGGCATACATTATTGTCATGTCGAGCTACCAAAAACAGTGGAGCATAGATTATCTTACTTTTAAGCAAAATACACCTAATTGCAAGAACGTTGTCATATAAAAATACAAAATAACAAATAGGAATTAATTAGAAATATATATTTTTCATTAGGATTCTAAAGTCCCCTATATTAATGAGAATATAGTATATAATTATTAAAATATATACCAACAAAATAATTTCAAAAATGTCAGTCTATACCTTTTTTATTTTCATATGACAACATTCTTGGAATTAGGTGTTATCAAAATAACAAAAAATAGAATTTAAAAAAAAAATTTTTTTTAATTATCTTTTAAGTATATTATATTATACAGGATATATAATGGTAATAGAACTGAGTGGAGTGCAATTTGGGCTGAAATCACAAGAGTGATTACAAAATTGCACAACTGCACAGCCCAAAATTGCAAGACACTCAGTTCTATTACCTATTAATCATATTCATTTTGAAACTTAATATATTCAAAATACTCAACAGTTATATGTAGCTTCAAAAGTGATTGGTTGACAAAATGATGCAATTTTAATAATTTACTTTCAATTTTAATTTTAATTAAAATGATTCAAAATAATACAATTAATGCTTAAATCGCACACTTTGTAGCCAATCAGATTGCAGGATTGCTAATGATTTCAAAATGGATATGATTAATACTAGAACACTTACGGTACTTGGGAAATTGCACAGCCAAAGAGTTCTGGTCTCTGATTGATACAAGCAGTGACAAGCAGCCCTCCATTAGATCCACCACAGATTGTAATCCTAGTGAGTAAAAGTACAGTGAAATATTATTGACTGCACGGGGGTAGCACTGAGAACTTCGCCTCTCACAACTGATGGCAACCTGGGTTCAAGTCCCACCGCGCTTGGTGTCATATGTGAGTAGAGTTGCTTGTTGGTTCTCTCCTGTGCTTCAAGGGTTTTCTCCGGGTTTTTCCTCCCTCTGCAAAAATCAACTTCTAAATTCCAATTCAATCTTTGGGCTTTCACCTAGTAGGTTGGAGCCTAAGCTCTGTAATTGTGGTTGTCCAACGCTGTGATCGTGGATGGTTGGATGGTTGTGTACTTTAATTCATTAACCCCAAAATATTATCTCTTGGCTGATCTAAGGTTAGATGTAAACTCAAAAATTTATTTTGTAAAATTGTAAATTACAGCTCTTCCCAATCACATGTGCACGCGAAATCCTACAATTTGCTGTTGCGAGGAAGTTGGTTTAAGTGGACGTCAATCAAGGTGTTTCCATGACATTCCTTAGGCATGTGTCCTTGAAAACTTTGTGTTTTCGACAATGTCATGGAAACACTTTGATTGGATTCCACCAAAAACAACTTCGTCGTGACAGCAAATTGTGCAATTTCGCATGTGTGATTGGGAAGGGCTGTAGCAAGTTGGGTTTTGCTAAGTGAGGAGAACTAGAGAACATTTAGGGAAAAAACCTTTGAATCAAGGGAGACAGGCGCAAATCCAGACCCAAAAAATGACCAGGGCCCAAAACTGCTGAACCAAAAAAACGACACCAAACCTCCAATAAAAAATTAATCATAAATAGAAAAAGGGAAAATATTATAATTCCTCATATGGAAAGTTCGAAAGTTCAAACATTGCAATTTTTGGCCATTTTCCAAACCGGCCATTGTCGTCCCTTTTTATAAGAACTGTAGCAATAAATGAGCTAATATATTACCCGGGGGGGTACTCCCTATAATTGACTATACGGGAATGCTCTGCCCGAAAGGGGTACGTTTTTCAGGCCGCAGGTATAGAAAGGGGTGGGGATTTGTGAATTTTGGTATAAAAAGGGGTAGTTTTTCTTCAAAAGTATATGAAAGGGGTACCTTTTCAGGCAAAAAAAGTATGTAAAAGGGGTAACTTTTTGCTGAAATTTGGTATATCAAAGGGTAAGGGGTCGAGAGTCCGGGCGGAGCATCCCGTATGAAACAACGCAAAGTACCCCCCACCCCCCCCGGGATATATTACTGCTAATTTTGAAACTCTTGACGGTTTTCCAGAAACCAGTGTGAGCTGGTCTGGATCAGTGTCTGGGAGATGCACAAGTGAGGCTCCAGGAATTCAACATGAGAACTATGAGAGCTACCTAATTTATAAACTTACTTCTTTGGAGAGGTGTACTGGTTGTTGATCAAATGCTCAGCAGCGCACTGGAAGTCATCAAAGACATTTTGCTTGTTGGCAAGCATTCCTCCTTGGTGCCAGGTTTCACCATATTCTCTGTGAAAACAAAAATCATTTGTATGTCACTAAAGACCCCTTGCAACACGTTGGGGTGCAGCTCATTTTAGAGGACAATTTAACAATAGGTTACAATTCTCAGGAAATTTAAACTGAGCTGCATTCGAAACTCCAACCAAAACATTCAAGTTACTGGTCACATGTGATGTAAATTAGCTGTAAGAATATGACTGTATAAATAGCTACTAACTTACCCTCCGCCTCTGATGTTTGCAATGGCTAGAATACCACCAAGGTTATGGATAAAGAGAATTCGGGTCACACTGAACGATGGTGTAATGGAGATGTTGAATCCACCATAACCATACAGAAACACTGGATGACTTGAGTCCATTTTGATGCCCTGAAAAGTAACACAAGTTAACATTATTCATAAAACATTGTTATAAGTGAAATCATAAGAGTGATTTAATTTAATTTAATTAACAGTTCTTGCGCATTTCGCAAGCCTTACATCATAAAAGATATCTACACCTGATTGCAAAAATGTTGTCATAGAAAAATAAACTTTATAAAAATAAAAAAAATTACAAAATAACAAATAGGAATTAATTAAAGATGGCGACTTAATTTAACATGTTAACGTTTTTGATAAAGTCCATGAGACGGAGTTTCACGTAGAGGAGCTTTCTAGTCGAGAACAAGAAACTTCCTGTTTCGTAAACGTAGTTTAGAAGACAGTCTAGTATTAACGTGTAACACCTCTTTTGAAGCGTCTCCCTCACAACAGGAATCGACACCAGTTCCAGAAATAAGTTTCAGTATGTAACATTGCCTTTGTATGAGTAAATCAATTAAATAAAATGAAAACAACTGCTTTTGTTTCTGTCTTGAATCTTAAGAAAAATCTATTAAATTTGCCATTTTTAATTAATTCCTATTTGTTATTTTTTAATTTTAATTTTTATAAAGTTTATTTTTCTATGACAACATTTTTGCAATCAGGTGTATCTACAAATAAAGTTTAAAAATATACGCTATAATAGAAGTGAATTAAAGCGAAAATTAAATACTAAATATAGTGCTAAATAATAATAATAATAAGTCGATAATATTCTAGATAAACAAAATAACAGTAAGATATATCAACTAACAATTAAACGCTTCTTTGAATAAATGTGTTTTTGTGTGATCTGGGAGTTGGGTCTGCCAATTCCTGAAAAGAATGGAATTGTCTGATAGGGCCTGGAATGGACTTGAAGCTGGGGGTTGAGGTCTACGGAGGCAATAGACCCCTCCCCCCCTTTCCTCCAGGCACACACACTTGCAAATGCAAAATTATGCAAACACAAGTCCAAAAACTGTGTTTTTGATGTAAACAAGCACTACTGCGCTTGCATATCCTAATTTGCTTGCATTTGCATTCCACATTTGAACAGTCGTGCTTTTGAACACATTTATTTAATCTTGCTTTAGCAATAATTATTGCATTGATCAATGTATAACATACCTAAGGTCTGCATGAATCTTTTATTTTTATTTAGTACCTTTTTGTGAACAATAAACATGGGTATCCGTGTGCCGTCTTTGCTGTTGTAAAACACTTGTTCTGTTTCATACAGACTAGAGTCAAACCCCTTGACTTTAGTCTCACGGAAAACCTGAAAAGGAAAAGATAAGAATAGTATGTAAATTATGGTAATAATAAAGGATTAAAAAAACAAATCAGTGTCAGTAGGTTGTTGGCAACCTGCCATTGCTTTATTTTTTATATACAGCTATTTCAAAAACGTTGAATACTGAATACCGCATACTGAATAGTACATTCCAAGACCAAAGGGCCTTGTGGGTCTGATTAATTTGAAATAAAAAGTAAATATACAGCGATTTGCTCTCTATATGTAGCTAGTATATTGTTTTGGATGGAATGCACTTAAAATAAAATAAATAATTATTATTTATCTTACTTTAGAACATATAGCATGACCCAAAATGCATTTCTGTCTTGGAATGCACTATTCATGATCAGTATGCAGTATTCAGTATTACTGACATCCTACTGATACCCTACCAATAGCCTACTGATTACATACTGATTACCTACCCGATAACCTTACAATTACCTTACCAATAATCTACTAACTATATACAGTACCTACAGTACCGACTAGAGTATTTCAAGAGAGTATATTAACAATAATTATTATATAAATATTTTACTTTAACTAGATTATTCATTAGTTAATGTGTACCTTTGGCATTAGTTCTTTCTCAGACAAGTCACAATGGTATATTACTCCAGGTGTAAGGAAAGAATCAAATTTATAAAATATCTGTTGACAAGTATGAAAAGTTAACACTGCTTCATCAAACTGAAGAAATACAAAACACAGAGCTGTTGGGCTTGACAGCTAGAACATGAAAGAACTATTAGGAGAAGCACAAACATAGCAGATCAGTGGGAGTGCCTCCCAAAACAAGCTTCTCTAGTCTGAGTTATTCTAGCTGCCAAGTCATTAAAAAATAAACTACTGTTAATAGAGACCATTATTTTGGATATGAATTACAATATTATACTGTGTTCCTTGATAACAGCCTCATTTACCCAGGGTTAGCCTCATTTCAGTGTTAAAATATTCACAAATACCAACGGTAAAGTAAAGAATGCACAACTTTAACAAGTAATACAAACACTTTGAAATTCCACGGACCTTTACTGGAATGCATAAATATTCAAAATAATTTCATAAATTAATAATCGATCCTCGATTTTGAGGCTTAGCCTGAGCAACAGAAAACTCAAAACTGGAGTGTTCACAGATTAAATTGTAATTGACCTTACAAGTTAGGTTTTGGTGAAGGATGAAAGTCGAAGAACCCTGGGGAAAACCCTTGAATCAAGGGCGAGGGCTAACATACTCACATAATTTGATAGCAAACTTGATATCAAAAACCCCAAACCCCAGGTGAGAGGCCAGTGCATTACTGCCACTTTGCCATAAGGATGGAATGTGCACAGTGTGCTCTCATAATTATTACTGTTAGTAAGAATATATATAGCCCAACTAATCAGAAAGTGAGACTTTTACTAACGTAAAGTTCTTTTGTTTCATTAATACTCTCTACAGTAACTCCATCAATTAAAACAAAAATTAGAATACATGTTTGTACTTAGCATACTAACTTCTGAATCTCGTTTTTGACCAGAATAGCCAACAATAGATCCAATGTCCAGAGGGAAGGTCATCATTCGTTCACCACTTGCTAGGCTGTGCAGATGCAAAACACTCTGGAAAACAAAAACATTATCATTAAGGCCGGTTTACACTTCTAGCAATATTTGCAGTAGGATTGTCATGTGACAGTTGTGGTTATTTGGTTGCAACTGCAAATTGCCTGTGTTTTGGTCAGCCATTTGTGTGCGGTGATTAAATCAAATGTGCAACAAGTCACTACAAATCTGAACATGCTACAAATTTACTGCAACTTCACAGTGTGATTTTTGCTTGAAAGGTACTAAGCTACCAGCCCCACCCCCACTTCGGTCCAAATACCACCTGTGTTTGTAAAGTGTGTTCATTTGACAAAAAAAAGTTCAAAGCGATAAAAAGAGTAATTTAGAGGTAGAAGAGTTACATGGCTTGCTTATTAGCCATGGTTCAAGTTGCACTGAAATAGCTGCAATAACCACTGGACACATTGCCAACCCTTCACAAGCAGGGTTCAAAATCCCCACAACATAATTGGCTAAATGCAAGTTGAAAATTACGAATATTGAGTGAAAGGAAATTGAACTCGCATTTTCTAAGTAGTTTTCTTTTTAGGAAATAAATGTGCAAAGAAAAATAATTAAAAGTCTTTGCGTTTGCATTCAATCCATTTATCTTGTAGCAGCTCAATACACGAGATACGTTTATCTTGTCCTTAAAAAATTGAAATTAATGCAGTTGTCACATGACAATCACAATGCAAATATCACTAAGTGTAAACATGCTTTAACTTACAGCTCATATATAAGATTAAGATCACATAATTATTATAATTATATTATAGACTATAACTATTATAGTTAATAACTATTTTGTGTACATACATGTAATAGACGTATAGATCTTGTTCTAATCAATAATTTTGTCATATATAAATAAGATATATTCAGGTTTTTCCAAAGGGGTGCATAAATCCTAAAAGCCACCATTTTGTTGATCATTTTTCATGGACACCCAGCTTGTTATTGCTAGTTGGACTGTTCAGAAGATGCTTCTGGACATTATAATATCAATATAATTATAATATTTATCGCTAATGAAGCTAGATTGTTTTATTATTTATCACTCCATTTCTACGAAGAGGGGGGTCACGGGCACTCCCCACTAGATACAACCCTGATCAAACTATAAGTACCTTGACGTCATGAAGGTAGCAAAGGACAAGTAAATCCTGTCTGACACAGGCAGCCCATTCAAGAACGTCAACCTCTTCTTGTGAAACTAAGGTTGACCATTTGTCCTGTAGACATAAACAACAAAACATCACTTACTTGAGATTTTTAAGAAAATTTGAAAGAAAAAACGGAAATTAAGTTTACCTGTTGAGGCTGCAATAAGTCAATATTAATGAGCTTGTATCTGGGAGAGTTGAAATTGGTCTTGAATGTAAACACTGTGCCTTGGTTTGTAATATACTGGAAAGGGACAAAGGTTAAAAATAAACTTTAATTTACTAAAATTAATAATGTTTCTGGAATTATGATGAATTATGAACAGTTTACTAATAATGGTAAATATTCACAGTCTTAGATATGTAATTTGCCTTTGGCAAATGATTATTATATAACGTGGAAGCTAACCTCATACTCAGCATCAAAGTTATCAACTATTTTGGTGTATGGAAGTTTATCTGAAGCATGAGATGATGGAATGTTATGTTAAGAGATGAACAGACTGGTAGATACATTATTTTGATATATTACAAACTATAATAATAATAATATTAATAATTATAATAGTTTATTTATTCCTTCTCGCAGCCAAGGGCTGAATTACAAACTGAAGTGTGAATCACATCATCACCTTTACCAGCTCATCATTATCATCATCATCATCATCATGCAGATCATCATCACCATCACCATCATCATGCAGATCATCATCATCATGCAGATCATCATCATCATGCAGATCATCATCACCACCACCACCATCACCACCATCACCATTATCACCATCACCATCATCACCATCATCACCACAATCACCATCACCATCACCATCATCACCATCACCATCACCATCATCACCACCACGATCACCATCACCACCACCACCACCACCACCACCACCATCACCACCATCATCTTCATCACCACCACCACCATCACCACCACGATCACCATCACCACCATCATCTTCATCACCACCATCACCATCATCACCATCACCACCATCACCATCACCACCATCACCACCATCACCATCACCATCACCATCACCATCACCATCACCATCACCATCACCATCACCATCACCATCACCATCACCATCACCATCACCATCACCATCACCATCACCATCACCATCACCATCACCATCACCATCACCATCACCATCACCATCACCATCACCATCACCATCACCATCACCATCACCATCACCATCACCATCACCATCACCATCACCATCACCATCACCACCATCACCATCATCATCATCACCATCACCATCATCACCATTCGCTAAAACATCTGAAATAGCAAAATTAGATAAATGAGGTTGGGATTTGTTAGTAATAGCTAGATCTTTAGATAAAGGAAACTAACGCTGACTGATCAATGATTGAATATATTTTATCATCAGATATTCCTACATACCTTTGATGCCATCTACCTTGTTCAAATCACAGTAATACAGCCTGTTTACAGGGTTACAGCCCTCTCGCATTGTTATGATCACATAATGACCACAGTCACTCACTTCAGCACCTCTAGTGATGAATAAAATCAACATCAAGTTATTTTTGGGTGGGTTTTTGATTAAGGTAATGCACACATGCCTTCATGCGCAGTAAGAATGACAGGGCTCTGGGGTTGAGAGTGACGTTGAGTTTGAATTTGCCGAAAGTAGTTTGAGTTTGTTAAGAGCAAGTGTGGGTTTGTGGTAGGTAGTTTGAGTTTGTTGAGAGCAAGTGTGGGTTTGTGGTAGGTAGTTTGAGTTTGTTGAGAGCAAGTTTAGGTTTGTGGTAGGTAGTTTGAGTTTGTTGAAAGCAAGTTTGGGTTTGTGGTAGGTAGTTTGAGTTTGTTGAGAGCAAGTGTGGGTTTGTGGTAGGTAGTTTGAGTTTGTTGAGAGCAAGTTTAGGTTTGTGGTAGGTAGTTTGAGTTTGTTGAAAGCAAGTTTGGGTTTGTGGTAGGTAGTTTGAGTTTGTTGAGAGCAAGTTTGGGTTTGTGGTAGGTAGTTTGAGTTTGTTGAGAGCAAGTTTGGGTTTGTGGTAGGTAGTTTGAGTTTGTTGAGAGCAAGTGTGGGTTTGTGGTAGGTAGTTTGAGTTTGTTGAGAGCAAGTTTGAGTTTGCCATGACCGTTGTGGGCCAACGTACTGTATGTAACACTTACATGTGCCACTTTGGATGTTCAGGGAATTCACAGCAGAGAATATCTTGACTTTGGTCTGTTCCAAGTTTATGGTAGTAAAGCTAAATTTGAGGAAAGATTAAGAACAAACAAGGTAATACAAAATTAATGTTAACTAACATAACTGTGTTTGGTGATTCACATATGCACACTTTTAATTGATGTTTCGAAAGGTGCAGTTTGTACATCAAATTAACAATGTTGTGCGAATCTAAATGAACAAACTCATCCTATCAAAACATCAAAGTGAAGCACCAATACTTAATTGGTTAGCAGTAAAGAGTACAATTAAAAGTTACAGTCAGAAAGATGTCAAAAAGAAATAAAAATCTTGTGGAAGTGTTCACGGTACGGCACATAGCACTGTACATGTAACACTGGACTGTGTACAAATCTATAACTGAACTGACCAGTGCAAAAATATTGAATTTGAACATTGGGTTTGCCACTGGTTATTTGTTAGATACAGGTTTCCTGTGATGTTCAACATTATTTGTCCCACAGCAAATATGTGGATAATTCTTATTTTTCTAACCTTTTGGTTCAAGTTCTGATCTGTCTCAGTTCCATCAGCTTTTCCAGACTTGGTTGGATATTGCTTAAAAAGAGAAAATCTTATTAAATGGATTGTTGCATGGACCATAACAAACAATTTGTTATCAATTATTAAAAAAACAGCCTGGGCACTACTAACTGTATGTACACTCAAACAGTTTATGGTGACAGCTCAATTCTCTCTCAAACATTTCTCTTACATTGTAGAACAGTCCTTTGTTGTCATGTGTCCAGGACATACTTGTAAACTTGGCTTTTTCTAGGGTGTCTGGAAGATCTACAGCCCCATCAACTTTCATGAACTGAAAAATTAAAAGATTGACTAATGATATGTACTTAGTACTTTTAGGTTTTCATGCAGTGTACATAAATATATTGAATGATAAAGATTTGTCATTCCCAGGTACATGGTGTTGGTGGATATATATAACTCGCTTGGCAGAAATTTTATCACTAATCACCACCGCAAAGTACAGGTCTTTTATGGCAAAGTAGAGGTATTTTACTTCTCTTTTCAAGGAGAAGAAAAGGGCAGCTTATCACAGATCTGCTCAATTCTTCTCATAAGTCAAGAGAAAACTAGGAAACCTCTGCTAAGCAGAGTAGGGTTTACATGTCATAATTAACAATTACTGGGTTGCCAAGGTGGCAAACGAGTCTTAAAATGAAGGCCGTTTTTTGGGCGTCAGGTAGACTATAATGTCTATTGTGACGTCACATGTTATGATTGGTTGAGACCTTGTAACCATAGCAATAGTCTGTCCAATGAAGTTGTGTTGTGTTATGTATTTGTGTACAAATATGATGGACAATTTAATAGAATTTGCCACATGATATCGAGCATGAGGTATTTATAGCTTTCTGTGTTTGGTTGCCATTAATTCATTGGTTCAAGGTTTGTGGCCTACCATTGTCTTTAGCTTTTTTAACTGAACACTTAAACTACTTACAAACACACACGCCGTACGTGGTAGACCCACACTAAAAGATGTTATAGAGCAATTTTGGAATGGGTTGATCCATGTACTCAAAGAGAGAAGTCTGAGAATCTATTAACTATCTTTGAGAATCTATGAGCAAACTACGGTATGAGAATCGTAGAACTAGACAAACTAGTCAAAATAGACTAAGAGAATCTATAAACTATCTAGCTATGATCAAACTAGATCTTACCAGATCTCAGATACAAAAAAATATACTGAGATAAACTACAGAATGAGAGACAAACTACAAAATGAGTGACAAACAAAGCTTTGATGAAAGCTGACTCCAAGAACTTGTAGAAGTCAGACAAGCTGATAGTGATCTACAAGAAAGCTAACTGCCAAGACTCCTTGCTGAATATTTCCATTTATGAAAATACAGAAAACAAAAACTGAGGGAAAAACAAATTACCAGTTAAACACATTTTTGCTAAGAGTATTTACATCGATAAAACGTTTGTTTTGCAGTGAACAGTCTCGATACTGAAATAAACATGCAAGCTAACGAAACAGAACGTAAGCAATAAATTTATAGCCGAGCTGAGCTGATGTATGCGAAGTATTTAAAAAATACTAGAAATGTAAAAAAATCACATATAATTATAACTAGCTGTACTTTATGTGTATGAGAGATAGTAAGGGTAAAACTCAAAAGGGCATAACTCGCTCAAATTCAACTATACAAAGACTTAAAAAACCTTCCCCAGGCAGTGTATCCGAGGAGCTCTGGGTACGAGACTCTGTATCCAGCTGATCTGAAATAGTGACATCAAAATGACATCACTTCATACATAACTTGGGCTACCTGTGGTTTTTTAGAGAGGCAGTCTACTTTGCCATAGTTAACATAAGAAGGCAAATTTTCGAATGGTTCAAAACCCATGAAATATCATCGTTTCACATTGTAGATTCTATAACTGTTCCCTAGTCAAAATGTGACGCAGGCTAACCGTGAACTCTTGAAAATGCACCGGACGACTTCACAGGCCGGCCACTCACTGAGGATGCCTGTTTTATGAGTCAAATGAGTCATGAGTCATGACTCGTTGACTCATTAAAACTTCTTTCTCCCACTCACTGACTCTGCTATAAATTTATTGTCTACGTTCTGTTTCGTTAGCTTACATGGCCGACTTCAAAAACTTCAAAGAATTCGAAAGACATTGAGTTTGCAATAAATATCGAAAAATTTAAGATCGTATGTAAAGATTTATTACTAGTAAATATCAAGCGTGCAGTCAAATGCCCAAGCAATAGCTGTAATTAATACAAAACTTTGGATTTGAGCTAAATTATCCAAGCGAAACAATGCAGTTCTATCAACAACTTTCAAAATTAGAGTTCAAAATGTGTCTGTCTGGTCCCCTAGTGTGCAATACATGTAGTTCTACTGGTCAATGTTCAAAGTGTTCTTATACAACTTTTTACAATCATGTTTAAACAACTTTGGCTTGGTCGGCCTTGTAGTCGAGGACAGCAGAAGGAGAAGCTTTTGGAGTAGAATACTTCACGAACAGGATAATTGCAGCAATGATCCAAAATATACCATAGGCTGTAATCCAGTAAAGGGCAGCGAAACTACCGGGATTGATGTTGGGTTTGAAGACCACATAAATCAAGACATGGATCAAAGTGAACACTATTACAGGGATTAACCCAACGAGTAGCAATATTAGGCCTTTTCTTCGCCACAATGACGAGAATTCTCTTCCAGATTCAACATCTATGCCATTAACGAATAGCCTGTACTTCCCCGACCAGTCTTCAAGCGAAACTCTGTCTATCATCAGAAGAAAGCGGTGTCCATCCTGTTCCCATTCATACGAACCACCTTTATCCATACAGCACAGGGGACTCCATCTATTGTAGTTCAGTTGATGGTCAACAAGTTCTTGATCGTTGACAAAGATTGTGCAACGATTCTCTCCACAGCATGTTCGATGGCGGACCACTCGAACGATATATTTCTGGTAATCTTGCCCATTTCTTAGGATTGTAGTCCAACTTGGTGTGCAGTTGCAGTTGCTATGGCAGGGCATAATGCTTCTGATACTCTGGTTCAGGTACTGATGATACTAATGTTGAAATAGCTGTTATTGATCAAATTTATGTATACTATGAATGACATCATTCTCTTATCATCAGTATTTTTATCCATTGGACGTCATCTTGGTCGCATATGGTTTACTCAATATTTTTGGTATCCCAAAGCGAGACTTTCCACCCACGCTCATATATATATTTATTTCATCAGCTAGTCTTGAAAGGTCAGGGTTATTCTAGTTTGTTTGACGTCAAGCGTGGGTGGAAAGTCTCGCTTTGGGATACCTGTGGAGATAATATAAGCTTACGTCACCAATGCAGCTATATTTACTCCAAGGAAAACTATAGGTGCTTTACTTTTGAATGCTCTTGTATCTAACTGGAAGTTTTATCGAGTGCTATAATCCTTGAATTAATTTTTAAGTTTAAACTTAAAACACAAAAATATTGAGTAAACCATATGCGACCAAGATGACGTCCAATGGATAAAAATACTGATGATAAGAGAATGACGTCATTCATAGTATACATAAATTTGATCAATAACAGCTATTTCAACATTAGTATCATCAGTACCTGAACCAGAGTATCAGAAGCATTATGCCCTGCCATAGCAACTGCACACCAAGTTGGACTACCATCCTAAGAAAGGGGCAAGATTACCAGAAATATGTCGTTCGAGTGATCCGCCATCGAACATGCTGTGGAGAAAATCGTTGCACAATCTTTGTCAACGATCAAGAACTTGTTGACCATCAACTGAACTACAATAGATGGAGTCCCCTGTGCTGTATGGATAAAGGTGGTTCATATGAATGGGAACAGGATGGACACCGCTTTCTTCTGATGATAGACAGAGTTTCGCTTGAAGACTGGTCGGGGAAATACAGGCTATTCGTTAATGGCATAGATGTTGAATCTGGAAGAGAATTCTCGTCGTTTTGGCGAAGAAAAGGCCTAATATTGCTACTCGTTGGGTTAATCCCTGTAATAGTGTTCACTTTGATCCATGTCTTGATTTATGTGGTCTTCAAACCCAACATCAATCCCGGTAGTTTCGCGCCCCTTTACTGGATTACAGCCTATGGTATATTTTGGATCATTGCTGCAATTATCCTGTTTGTGAAGTATTCTACTCCAAAAGCTTCTCCTTCTGCTGTCCTCGACTACAAGGCCGACCAAGCCAAAGTTGTTTAAACATGATTGTAAAAAGTTGTATAAGAACACTTTGAACATTGACCAGTAGAACTACATGTATTGCACACTAGGGGACCAGACAGACACATTTTGAACTCTAATTTTGAAAGTTGTTGATAGAACTGCATTGTTTCGCTTGGATAATTTAGCTCAAATCCAAAGTTTTGTATTAATTACAGCTATTGCTTGGGCATTTGACTGCACGCTTGATATTTACTAGTAATAAATCTTTACATACGATCTTAAATTTTTCGATATTTATTGCAAACTCAATGTCTTTCGAATTCTTTGAAGTTTTTGAAGTCGGCCATGTAAGCTAACGAAACAGAACGTAGACAATAAATTTATAGCAGAGTCAGTGAGTGGGAGAAAGAAGTTTTAATGAGTCACATGAGTCAATTTTTTATTTTATTTTATTTTGTATTTATCAATTTTTTATTACTTTTATTTAAAGCATATATCTATAGAGCAAAGCTTAATGGAAGTCAGCTGGAAATTGATGGTTTTAAAGCATACCTTAAATACTATGAAAGGATTGAATATTGTGTTGCTGTGAAAAGTAATAATAAGCATTTCCACCTGACAAAATTCAAAGCTATAAAACAAATATTTGAGTGAGTAATGTGATCGTCCGGGTGAGTGTAGTCTTGAGAAAGACTGTTGTTGGTAGAGACTGACGTTTCGACAACCTGAGCGGAAACCTGAAACGTCAGTCTCTACCAACAACAGTCTTTCTCAAGACTACACTCACCCGGACGATCACATTACTCACTCAACTACTACACCTGGGTTCAAACCATTTACTCTCTTAAAACAAATATTATAAGTTTAAATATTTTGCTTAATTTTAAAATAATAACAGGAAATAACTGTAATATCTTCGCGAAAGTAGTAGTAGTAGTAGTAGTAGTAGTAGTAGTAGTAGTAGTAGTAGTAGTAGTAGTAGTAGTAGTAGTAGTAGTAGTAGTAGTAGTAGAAGTAGTAGTAGTAGTAGTAGTAGTAGTAGTAGTAGTAGTAGAAGTAGTAGTAGTAGTAGTAGTAGTAGTAGTAGTAGTAGTAGTAGTAGAAGTAGTAGTAGTAGTAGTAGTAGTAGTAGTAGTAGTAGTAGTAGTAGTAGTAGTAGTAGTAGTAGTAGTAGTAGTAGAAGTAGTAGTAGTAGTAGTAGTAGTAGTAGTATAGTAGTAGTAGTATTGTATTGTATTGTATTTTAATAGTAGTAGTATTGTTGTAGTCTTATTTAGAATAAAGGAAGAATTAAAAAAAAAAAAAAATGAGTCACATCAGTCAATGAGCCTGGGGAAGGCTTTTTGAGTCTTTTTATAGTTGAATTTGAGTGAGTTATGCCCTTTTGTTATGCCCTTTTGAATTTTACCCTTACTATCTCTCATACACTTCAAAAACTCATGAATAAGTCATGAGCCTTTGGTCCAGCTGGATCGCCCATACACGTCACATGCATGGACCTTTTAACCGATAAAGCCATCTTCATTAGTATTCAAGTGATCTTATATGAAGACACACGTGTGTCTTTATATTAAGAATACTAATGAGGATGACTTTATCAGAGATAAAAGTGCTTCCAAGTTTAGATGAAGACTTAGAGCCTCATCAAGGTCAGTCTCACATACGATCACCGACGACCCATGAAAGTTAGTTGACTAGCAATCCTGTCTTCAGACTGGCATGCTCTCTTCAAAATGTGGGAGCCTTTTTGGGGCTGACTGATTGCAAGTGACAGTGAGTGACGTATAAACCTCGACTGCGCATATATGACAGTTACGTACAAACTTCTATCGATATATAAAAGTCCATGTTTGTGACTTGTATGGTCGCTCTAATTCGACCAAAGGTTTGTGAATTATTCATGAGTTTTTGAAGTAGTTCAATAAACTCTTAGATCGTGTTTTATCAGGTCTAAAACCTGATAAAACACTCCTACTCGTTTATTAAACAGTACATAAAAAACAGCTAGTTATAATCATATGTGAGTTTTTTTTACATTTCTAGTATTTTTTAAATACTTCGCATACATCAGCTCAACTTGGCTATAAATTTATTGTTTACGTTCTGTTTCGTTAGTTTGTATGGCTTGGGTTTTGCTCATTACTGGGTTGCCATGGTGGCAAACCAGTCTTAAAATGAGGGCCGTTTTTCATGCCCCAGGTAGACCATAATGTCTATTGTGACGTCACACATCATGATTGGTCGAGAACTTGTAACCATAGCAATAGTCTGTCCAATGAAGTTGTGTTGTGTTATGTATTTGTGTACAAATATGATCGAAAATTTAATAGAATTTGCCACATGATATCAAGCATGAGGTATTTATAGTTTTTGGTGTTTGGTTGCCATTAATTCATTCGTTCAAGGTTTGTGGCCTACCATTGTCTTTAGCTTTTTTAACTGAACACTTAAACTACTTACAAACGCACACGCCGTACGTGGTAGACCCACACCAAAAGATGTTATTGAGTGATTTTGGAAAGGGTTGGTCCACGTAGTCAAAGAGAGAAGTCTGAGTATCTATGAGCTATCTTTTAGAATCTATGAGCAAACTATGAGAATCGTAGAACTAGACAAACTAGTCAAAATAGACTAAGAGAATCTATAAACTATCTAGCTATGATCAAACTAGATCTTACCAGATCCCAAATACAAAAAAATATACTGAGACAAACTACAAAACGAGTGACAAACAAAGCTTTGATGAAAGCTGACTCCAAGAACTTGTAGAAGTCAGACAAGCTGATAGTGATCTACAAGAAAGCGAACTGCCAAGACTGCTTGTTGAATATTTCCATTTATGAAAATACAGAAAACAAAAACTGAGGGAAAAACAAATTACTAGTTAAACACATTTTGTCTAAGAGTATTTACATTGATAAAACGTTTGTTTTGCAGTGAACAGTTTCGATACTGAAATAGATATGTTTATTTCATCAGCTAGTCTTGAAAGGTCATGCACGGTACTCTAGTAGGTCAAGTAGAAACCTAATATGCGTTGACGAGTCAGTAACGCAACACTAATGTCTTACTAAAATTTAAAGGCAACCCAGTGAACGCTCCAAGAGCGTCTAGTTTGGTATAGGTCTGACAAAATAAAAATATCATCCAAACATCTGGCTATCAAAATAGTGGAGAGTTCATATTAAAGTGCAGTAGTATGTTTATGTGGTAGTGATGAGTGTCATTAGATTCGTGTAGAAATCTAACACATTCTTTAATAATGTCATCAACATGACATCTTGTAAAAAGCAGTGCAGATGCATAATGGCAAATATTTTTTGTCTGATCTGAAAATATTTTGGAATTCTGTCCTGAAAAAAAAAGTTTTTTTTTTTCTTGGTGCGAATTGACCCTTAAAAAGGAAATACCATATTTCCCCAAGTATAAGGTGCATCTCACATATAAGGTGCACCCCCAAGTCGGGCCTAATATTTTTTGACTTGCTCATCAAAATAAGTTTCAACCAAAAACTCACTTATTAGGTGCACTATGATTCCAATTTGAGAATGAGTTTCTGCTGAACTATTGATATTGTATTTTCACAATGAAACAAACATGTTTGAAGCGAAGTCGAAGCACACATGCATAAACTACTGTAATTAGTATTAGATGGTAGATGAGACCATGCAATGTTGAAAAGCAAAAGATAGATACCTTAATAGTGACCCAGTCTGACCCATGTGCACTAAGTGAATAAGCAAACATTTCCCCATCATCAGAAAAAGCACGGCCAACCAATGCAGTTGTACCATCTTCAGATAGCTTGTTTGGGTCTAAAAACACTTTCTCCTCTGCTTCAAGGTTGTCTTGAACATACATCACACTAAGAAATATTATGAATACTAATATCAACAATATGATCATTTGTGTTGGCCATGTGTATATAAGTGATCATTCATTATTTATTGGAGAGGGAAAATGAAGTGACATACAAAATTCTGCTATATACATATATTCATGTGTTCTGGGGGTAAGTGGAATATACAGCTAATTGAAAAAAATGTTGTTGTTGAATGGCTCTGTGACTACACGACTACCTGAACGGGAGTATGGGTAAAAATCACTGATTAAATATGCGCTGGGCTTCCAGTACAAACATTTGCTGGAGAAATAGTATTTTAATGACTTAACAGTTTCAAAATTGGGAACATCTTTGACTGAATATTAGTCATATAGACTTTTGTCTTCCTTTCACAAAACCCGTAGACAAACATTGAAAGGGTTGCTGCTTGTGTTATCTTAGCGAATAATTGAGCGCTTCAGCGATTTCTACCCATACTCCGTTTTGGTTCAGTCGCATAGTCGCGGAGCCGGTCAGTGACAACGTTTTTTCAAATGACTATAATATATATAATATATTATATATGTGGACTCACCCCCCCCCCCCCCCCCCCCCACACACACACACTTCTCTTCAAATATCCTGACATAATTATGCCAATAATTGTTGTATTAGTCTTATTCAATGACAGTTTATAGCTTTCTAATTAGCAATTTGTGAAGAGCTTTTGTGGAAATGGTTGGCATATTAACATCACAATGATATTGTTAGGAAACATTAATTTTTTTGATCCCCCCCCCCCCCCTCTACTAGATTCCCCAAGCCCTCCCCCACTTCCAACAAATAAATAATGAACCGCCACTGATGTCTTGTGCACTGTACCTTTGGTTTTGAAGGCCAGAGTTGTAAAAATAAAAATATCTTGAACCTTCTTTGAAGGGGCATCCATATTTAGGGTAATCCCACATTTCAGTCATCCTTAAAACAAAATACGATATACGGTAAGAATTAACCTGAATGAATCTCACATATATATTCTACTGTACTTCGCTAGCTTACCGTTCTTTGAAAGGTTCTCGAATGTCACATTTAGACAAGTAAGCCATTGTTATCTTATTTTGATCTTTGACAAACTCCGCGGTTTCGGCGGAATCCGGGTCTTCAAGCCAGACATATGGCTCGGGAATCTTAGTACCATGATAATCGTCTACGGCTGTGTCATCTCGACGTACTTTGGGATAATAATCCATGAGAAAAAAAATATTTTTGATTCCAAAGAAAGACGAGAATGAAGATCAAAGAAAGAAAATACTGAAGGCCGAGCAGAGGGAAGGGAATGGGAAGGAGAGTTAAGACCCAGTTCTCTATAGCCCGGCCACAGGTAACCCATTAATCATTCATGAGAGAATGAATGTATGAATTATAGATTTTGCTAAGATTTCGTAAACAAAGCATAGGATATATAAAAAGAAGTGTACTTACTGCATTACCAACGTTTTCGTTTTCGATTTCGTTTTCGATTTCGTTTTCGATTTCGTTTTCGATTTTCTAAAAAGAAACACTTAAAAAATTCCCCATCCAATTTTCTTCCCTAAGTCGTTAAAAAACTTTTAAAATAAAAAGATAAGGCAAGGCAGTTTTATGTATATATATATATATATATTTATATGTATATACAGCTGTATACAGCCTTTTGCAAAAATTATGGCCGCTCCAAGTATATATACAAGTATATCAAAAGTATATCAGAAATTCTGGGATATCATCGCTGATATTTTTTTCGGGTTGCCTATCACTAGGGCTTTCTGAAAAAGCACTTTTGATATACTTGTACACATACTTGAGATGGCCATAATTTTTGCAAAAGGCTGTATATATATATATTTATTTATTTATCCCACACCATAGAAAATACAGCCAATCAGAAAGCAGGAAAGCTGTTGCATATTCGTCGGTATTTCACTCTTCCTTCCCATCATGCACTGCGCATTGAATCTACGCATTTGTATTTTCTATGGTGTGGGATAAAATGGTTATACAATGGTTTCTCGTTGCATATCGTGGATATCCCACACGTCACTTGTATTTTCTTTGTATACACACTCGCCTAAAGGTTCGTGTGTATACTAGAAACTACAAGTGACTCGTGGGATATTCCATGGTATGCCACGAGAAACCATTGTATAGACGCATCAAGAGTTCCGCGCTGCTGCTCAATGCGCATGCTCAGGGGATTAAAAAGTGGGATAATATTTTGTATAATATGCAATTTTTCAGTATATTTGATTCAGAATTCGCTTAACGGTACGCGATCGTGAATATTTAGTGAAAATTGTACTTGACAAGAAAGATACAACTAAAATATAGCATATTTTACAAATTTTATCCCACTTTTTAATCCTCTGAGCATGCGCATTGAGCAGCAGCGCGGAATTCTTGATGCGTGTATAACTACAGTGTGTTGCCCTAATTCGGGACGGTTTTAGGAATAACCTTTATATCAAAGCGCAGAAATATTGTAGCGATGCAATATTTACCATGAAGATAGAGTCGAACATCTTGAAGTCGGTCCCTAAAGCTCATTTGTTTAAGTCGCGATTAACTTACTACAGTTTACAAATTTATCGCCCAAGTTGGTGGCCCTAATTTCGGACAGTTGGTCCTAATTCTGGACACAAACACTATACCGATTTGCTCTTCGATTTCCTCGCTTTCACCTCGCTGGTTCATTTGGAAATTAGGGGAATATTGCTTCTCATTCTCATGGAGGTTTAAAATATACAAATGAGCCTAATAAAGAAGTTGTGAAGGCAATGCACGTGCGTGTTTATTTAACAGTAAAAATTCTTGGACAGTTCTTGGACCGCATTCTAAATATCCAGCGCCAGTTTAATACCTAACTGTTTGAAAATACACTTAGGAAATCTAACTTAACCAAGCATAATATATTCAACATATCTGAACTTGGACAACACAATATATTGAGATGAGATGAGATGAGATCAACTTTGTTTAGACACGCTAGCCTAAATTCAATACAAAAATAGCACTGGTTTCCAATAGGGGCGTGTTATTTACAAAATACTATAATATTAAAAATGGAAAAATATGAAATATGTAGATAATTAGGAATTAATAATCGATAATACATATCTATATATATACGAGGAAGTTTCTCTAATAACTAAGTACGGTAAGTTTAAGGTAAATATCAAAGATATATAATATGGTTAAATATGGACGGTCTTTAAATTTGAAATGAAAGAGGACAGATAATCGGAATTTCTTCTATATTAAATAGAGACTCACTTTATATGACAACATTCATAGTTATTCGTAACCAATCTTTGGTATATTTTGGCTGTCCCGAATTAGGCACACATGCTTAAAATATACCAATTTCTTTGAATGTAGTCTCAGGTACAATGATTTTAATTATTTGATAATTATTTTACTTACAGAATAGAACAATTATTTAGGTGTGAACTCAGCTTAAAAACAATATTTCACGAGTCATACTTAGTCAAAAAACGATTTGAGAGCTATGTTTGGTAATGTTAAGACAAGCGAAAACTCGTATTCTGAGAAATAACGTGCTGACTTATCTTTACAAAATGCTCTTTTTCTCCGCTCTAAATTACGGCATGAAGCCCAAAAATTTCGTCGTGCAAGGAAACTTATCTACATTTGATGTTTTCACGCACATAGGTTACCTGTTTAATCATATCCATTTTGAAATCATTAGCAAATCCTGCAATCTGATTGGCTACAAAGTGTGCGATTTAAGCATTAATTGCACTATTTTGAATCATTAATTGCATCATTTTGTCAAACAATCACTTTTGAAGCTACATATAACTGTTGAGTATTTTAATATATTAAGTTTCAAAATGGAAATGATTAATAGGTAATAGAACTGAGTGTCTTGCAATTTTGGGCAGAAATCACACTCGTGATTAACAAATTGCACTCCCGCTGCGCGGTCGTGCAATTTTGTAATCACTCTTGCGATTTCAGCCCAAATTGCACTCAACTCAGTTCTATTACCATTATGAATCAGGTCGCTATACAAGAACAGCCTATCATGATCGGACATGTAACCTATGTGCGTCAACAGATGTTGGCGATGAATATCATTTTTTACTAATTTGTAATCATGTTAAATTTGTAAATCTAAGAATTACTTTTTTAGATGATCTGGGGGTTATTTGCCCGGATCTAAGACAATTTAAAAATTATGATCTTTTTAAATATCTACTTCTGATGCATGATGAAATGACTATGAAATTATTCGCCAAATATTGTCATGACATCTTAAACACTTACAATATTTAATAATTTTCTAACTTTATATATTCACACATGTTATATAGTTATGTTATTGTTCACTATATATTTTCTCATTATATATAGTTTTATTATATAGATTATATAGCTTGATAATCTTATTCAATGTTTGTATCCATTGTATCATTTTGGTATGTAAAGGATTAAAGTTATTATTTATTCATAATTTGCACAGAATAACTACGATTGAAACACGAAGTGTCCGGAATTAGGGACCGTCCCGAATTAGGGCAACACACTGTAGTATATATTCTAAGCTTTTTTTTACAAAATCTTAGCAAAATCTTCAAAATCATGATTGTGGAACTTGGGTTACCTGTGGTATAGAGTGATCATGTGACCATCATGTGGTCACGTGATGTTATTAGGGGAATCCCCTGATTAGCATATTAACTTCCACTTTCCATTCCGCCATCAACGGCGCCAAGTTCTGTTTGTTTTTCCCCCTGTCGTAGAAGTTGCCGTATGCAGTCGAAAACTCAGATATTCTCACTCACCGATTGTACAAGAATAGTTTGATTATCAAACTGTTTGTTAGTCTTCTATTTGAATCGTTTAACGTAAGAAAACGATTTGAAATTCCTGTTCAAAAACGGTGGTAAAAGATCTGAGCTGCGACGCATTTGATTTATGGCTTTCTAGACTTTCTAGGACTTTATCGATAGAAAAACCAAAAACAGGTAAGGAAAGATCACAAGAAAATCCCAAGTGAGGTTTGTATGACATTTAGAACGTAATTTGTACCGAGCTAATAGCAGACACTAAGGAATAAGGGATGTTTTAAAATATCGATGCATCATGACGTTATTTAGAACGATTTCCTTAGGGGATCCCCCCTTCACACAAGTCACACTTCCCTCATAGTTCAAGAAGTGCGTAATCATTCAATTGAGCACGTTTATTCTATGAGTTTTAACGTAAAAAACTTTGTAGTGGTATTTTACTAAGAAAATACGTCAATTTTCTATTGAATTTGGTCATAACTGCCTTAATGACCAAAATCTACAAATAATTTTCTTTGTGGAGATATTTTTTTTGATGAAAAGCACGATTTTTTCACTTTCATGTCTTTTCTCATGAAAAAAAAGACTACCAAGGAATGGCATCGCGCACTGAGGAACAAAACAGACTAGTGGAAGAAATAAATAGACTACAACGAGAAAATAGAACCCTAAATGTAAGAATACAAGGAGTTGACGTCTTAGGTAAGGTGATTTATAATGGTAATAGAACTGAGTGGAGTGCAATTTAGGCTGAAATCGAGTGATTACAAAATTGCACCTTAATGCATAAAAGCTGTATCTTCATGAGCATTTTTTTTTTGACAAATATCCTTGACAATTTTCATTGCTGATCACTTAGACAATCAGCAAGTTTTCCTTGACAATTTTTTGTTGACGAGGTTTCCTTGCTCGTGTAGATGATGAACAAGTTTTCCTTGATGAGTTTCGATCAGCGAAGTAACAGGCTGGGAACTAATCTCATTAATATCCCTTGCCACATTTTCCTTGTTGTCCGTCTACACGAGCAAATTTCATCCTTGACAATTTTTCCTTGTAAAGAAAAAATTATTGCTTTTATTGCCATATACACAAGCAATTTTTCCTTATCATGGAAAACTTGTCAAGGAAAGTTTTTTTTGTGTAGATGCAGCTTAGTAAGCATAATTTAGGAGAACTGTAACGACTCATTGACTGAAAAAATAAGCTTGAAATTATGTTTGGTGATTACCCTAATGAGATACAAGTACAATTACAGCATATTACCCGCCTGTTTCCCATATGTTACTAAACTTAATTGTGAGCAGTTCCAAGCCAAGCCAAATTATTAATAATTTATTGTATTTTAAAGCTAAAGTTCTTCAAGAATCTCAAGATGAAAACTCAAAATTAAAACGAGAAGTTGTTGAGTTGAAGGGTGAAGTGGAAGGTACAAGTGTTGATATTTCATCATTACGAACTACACCAAGCATGGCCGTAGAAGAAAGGTGTTTCTTGTCACAGCCCGAGGATGATACATTGAGTCTTTCTGAGTCTTATGAGTATGTAAATAATTCTACCCAAGGAGAATCATTTGCATCATCGGGGATTCCACATTGTGAACTTCATATCAAGGTAAGCTATTGGATAACTAAAGACTGCTGAGCTGCCTCCAAATTGGGGGTACAGGCTTGACATTTACTATGATGAAGAACTCAAGGTCTGAAACAAAAGTTGAAACCTTAATCATCATATTAAAGGTCAAGGTCTCATCTCCAAGGTCTGAAGTGTATTTCAATTGTATTGTTTTCTCATCGATCAATCAATCAATCAATCTTTATTAGGGTTATTAAACAGATAAAGACTTTTCCCCCATTCACACCAAAACCTGTTTAGTTAAACTGAGATTTTATTAAACAAAATGTTTAGAGACTAGAAAGCTTCAATGTAATTATTTTATCTCTAATCTGTTCAGTACAATATGAAGGATAGTTTATATGTATTATTTCATCAAAGAGAGAACAATGTTTGTAAATAATTTTCTAAACATGTTTAGTTAAACTACTTTAAAACATGTTTAAGCTATAGTGTGAACAGGGTATTTGTCTTTTTTCCAATGGTGTTTATTGTATAAGTAGCGATTTTGAAAAACATTATTCATAACTTTGTGTTTATTGTAATTTTATAATTATTTGATCAAGAGAATTTGAAATTTTACAGTTAGTATTTATTGATCTTATCCATTGTTTGTCCCTTAAAAAGAGGAGCAAGAAAATCTCCCATAAATCATAATGTTATAGACTGATGAACATTTATACTGATAATGCATTTTATTATGTTTTATCAGGAACTTAGCTCTGGTTTCAAAACAATCAAATCTGAGTCAGATGCTCTTTTGGAGCGGGCCAAAAACCTGTTGGAGCTGACAGGAAATGTAAAGGACAGAAATGAAAGTGCAGATCTGGCGTCCAAAGTATCTACTTTTGTAAAGAGGATAGGAAAGCATGCCAAAGATGTAAAAACAAGAGAAACATTTCTTCACGGACTGGCTAATGAAGAAGAACAGTTGAAAGAAAAATACATGGCAATGGAAATGGAACAGGTTTGAAAAATGAATTTAAGACATATTTTATAAAGTTAGTCACCTGAAAAGCTACAGAGCTGCAACCGGCAAGGATTATATTACATGTTTCGGCTGCTTACTAACTATTGAGGGACTTGAGCTCTTTCACCAGCTAAAGTTTTAACTTTCTGTAAGCATCTCAAGGTACAGTTTGTAGAAAAAGCCTTACTTGCAGGATATGAAATATTTCCTGTGATCCACAGTGGTCACAGCTTTGTGTGTTTTTGATGACTATCTACATGTTTTGAAATAACTATTACTCTGATTCTAAAAAATGGAGATTCATTTTTCACTTTCCTATTCAGACCACGTGTCATTCCCCAGAGTATCATTTCATTGTTTAACGGTTGCGCATATGGATACAACTCAAACAAAGAATCTTATTCTCCCCAAGCCGATGAGGTCTATTAACATGTTTTGTTTCTCTTGAGGCAGTAGATTTAGAAAATATGTAAATTAAAGCGGCCATTTTTCGAATGGCCATGGGTCTATATACGTAGTGTAATTTGACTTAAGATTATGATTTGGTAATCATGTGCTTTATCACTAGCCAGCCGACATAATGTTGGTTGACTGTCACCAAACTGTCAGTCGATAGTAGGCCGAGTGTTGGCCGGCTATTGGCCATATGTTGACTGAGCGTTGGCTGACTATCAGCCGTGAGACTATTTAACATAATATAATATGTTATCAGTACTCAATATATAATATGTGATATATAGGATATTACATGGTCGCGCGGAGATACGAGTTTTATCTTCGAGTGTTGATATTATCTCTCACGAGTGAGTGCGCGAACGAGTGAGAGATAATATCAGCACGAGAAGATAAAATTCGTATCTCCAAGCGGCCATGTAATGTTCTGTTTATTATATGAAATCTTCAATGAAAAATAATGGAGAATTTGAGACTTGCTGAGCAAAAAGTCGAAATTTGACACCATCAGTGTTGATATAAATCATATCCCCACTGGCCACTGGTGGGAGTGGGGATATCAATTTTATCATTTTGATGTCACTCAATATCACACTCTATTTCATATAATAAATATAAATATCAAGTGTGCCATCGATATCAATGAGAATAATTAAAGAAAAGGTGATATATTTTTAGATTTGTTGTGCACAGGTTTCCCACGAAAAAGTGATGAAAGATCTTCAAGTACAACTCAAAGATGACAAGGAAGAGTTTGAGGGCCTTAAAGAGCAAATCCAAGCAGTTGTTGTAAACAAAGAAGATGCAAGTTCTATTGAAAGTTATTCATCCAGTGAAGCAACAACCAGTCAAATGTCTTCCCTATCAAAGGTAGGTACATGCATGTATGGTAGGCTTCAAGCATTTCCAATAGACGCCTTTCACTAAATCCCATTACCTGGGGGTCCCAGCTGAGCGAACAACTAATCGTGCGAACAACTAATCGTGCGAAGCATTGTTGATCAAAAGCTGGGGTTCTTCACTCAATGTTTTGAAAAACATTTCTCGAGTGGTTTTTAGATAAATGGCAGATGAAATATCACCCTGATTAGGAGTTTTGGACTTTTCTGAGACTTAAAATGCATGGAATTCAATTGTCAATGAATAGTTTTTAGGTAGAAAAAAGTGCTTGAACACAGGGCCGGCCATGAAAAATCACAACAGACTGTGATTCGCTAGTAAATTTAATGCCACTCAGCTGGTCAAAACAATGAAAAATATGAACATCAAAAAAGATTTCAATCCTCAAGAGAAGGTTCTTTTGTTTTGAACCACAGGATGGGAATAGGCCAATTTAGAATCTTAATCTAATTAGCAAAAAAAGTTTTTGTCATCTGATAAAGCATCTCAAGATTAATAAGTCTGGTAAATTTGAACATGATTGCATGAAAAGAACCGGAATTATTGGCTGTCAAGATGTCAAAAATTTACAAAGAATATTTTATGGTTACAGGGGACAAGCGTCCCTACTAACCATACATTCTTTGTTAATTTTTGACACTTTCGAAGGTGTGTAACTCTGTTTCTTTTTAACGAAACACATTCAAATTTGCCAGACTTACTAATCATTTATGAAATGACAAACTTTTTTTGCTAATTAGTTTAAAGTTCAAAACTCGCCCAGGTCCCTTGCTTGTTTCTAAAGTCGCCAATTATAGTGCAAGGGGTCTATATCTGTCATTCAACCATACTCTCAATTTGTTTTAGTGGGGTAGCTAATAGTTTATTTGCAAAATCCTATATGTGACAACCTAGTTGGCACTTGTATCAAGAACTGCATATATACATGCTCATGGTGATAGTGGTGGTGGTTTCATGGTGATGATGATGATGATGATGATATTAAAGTAAAGATCATGATGATGATTGTGATGGTGATGATGTTCATGGTGGTCAGATCAATATCTATGTGAATGTGCACATGATGATGATGACACCCTGGTCAGTACATGGATCAAGATCTATGTGTACAGTCACATGATGATGATGATGATGACACCCTGGTCAGTACATGGATCAAGATCTATATGTACAGTCACATGATGATGATGATGACACCCTGGTCAGTACATGGATCAAGATCTATGTGTACAGTCACATGATGATAGTGATGACACCCTGGTCAGTACATGGATCACGATCTATGTGTACAGTCACATGATGATGATGATGACACCCTGGTCAGTACATGGATCAAGATCTATGTGTACAGTCACATGATGATGATGATGACACCCTGGTCAGTACATGGATCAAGATCTATGTATATGTACAGTCACATGATGATGATGATGATGACACCCTTGTCAGTACATGGATCAAGAACTATGTGTACAGTCACATGATGATGATGATGATGATGACACCCTGGTCAGCACATGGATCAAGATCTATATGTACAGTCACATGATGATGATGATGATGATGACACCCTGGTCAGTACATGGATCAAGATCTATATGTACAGTCACATGATGATGATGATGATCACACCCTGGTCAGTACATGGATCAAGATCTATATGTACAGTCACATGATGATGATGATGATGATGACACCCTGGTCAGTACATGGATCAAGATCTATATGTATACAGTCACATGATGATGATGATGATCACACCCTGGTCAGTACATGGATCAAGATCTATATATACAGTCACATGATGATGATGATGATGACACCCTGGTCAGTACATGGATCAAGATCTATATGTACAGTCACATGATAATGATGATGATGATGACACCCTGGTCAGTACATGGATCAAGATCTATATATACAGTCACATGATGATGATGATGATGATGACACCCTGGTCAGTACATGGATCAAGATCTATACAGTATGTACAGTCACATGATGATGATGATGATCACACCCTGGTCAGTACATGGATCAAGATCTATATATACAGTCACATGATAATGATGATGATGATCACACCCTGGTCAGTACATGGATCAAGATCTATATATACAGTCACATGATGATGATGATGATCACACCCTGGTCAGTACATGGATCAAGATCAAAAAGTGTTTGAACTTGGCAACAAACTATCAGTTTGTTTGCACCCTGAAGCAGCCTTTGGCTGATCTAAGCCAAGCCACAACTAACACAAAGATTGAATTACAACTTGCATTATATATGTTGAGTTAAATGGAGTGATGTTCACATGTCCAAGCAAGTAGCATCTGATACCAAGTACAGGAGACCCAGAGGTGAGAGACAAGCTTATAAGGTTAGTGTACTGCAGCAAATCACCCTTTATTTTCTCAAGAAGCTTCGCAGGAAGTTGAATGGTAATTTATGTTCAATGGTGTGCATGATCTTCCTCGACAAGGCCATCTGTCAGAATTTCTATAACACTCTTTTTATTTGACTATCTTTATCCTTGTTTCACTGTACTCTTTATTAGTGTTAGATATTAAGCATGACTGATGCTCTAAGAATCTAAAAAGAAAGAAGTCCTGGCCATTGAATTGAAGGTCAAAATAAGTTCTAATGTAACAGTTTGATAAATTCTCCATATTCAGCTTTAAATTTAAGAAGTAAGCTTACAAGGAGATTTCCTAACTTTACCGCTTTGATCAGACTTTCGACAGAGGAAGGAAACCTCAGATAGCTCATGGTAGATTGAATAATGAAAGCAGAGTGGCAAACGGAAATGACAGGAAACATCAGGGAAAATACCCTTAGAGGAATAACCAGACAAGAATAGAACACAAACACAGCCAGAAATATATCTGCACTCTCAGAACATCTGTGACCCTTGATATCAATACCATCCTGAATCTTGAATCTTGAATCTTGTAGTAGAGCAGCTCTTATGATGTAAATATTTCAAATGTGCTTCATGTTGATGTGGAACTTTGAAATTGTTAACGTGACCATTCACATAGGATGTTCGGCTTTTGATTTTCGTTTTTGTTTTGTTTTGTTTGGTTTCAGTGTTTCAGTGTTTGTTTGTTTGTTTGTTGCGAGTGCGTTTCTTCTTTTTCCCCTAATGTTTTCCACTGTGATTCGCTTTTATGCTCCACAACGAGCTAAGAGAAAGAAGAAGAAGATTTCACTGTGAACTCAACTTGGTTCTTTCCCTTGCAGCAAAATTGTGAATTCTTTTTGGGCGGTGCACAGCTCACATCTATTTCAACTCCTTTCTAATCCATGCATGTAGCTTCAGCTTTGAATACTCTTAAAACAAAGCACTGATGGAGAGAGGGGGTAAAGTGAGCACTGTCGGCTTCCTGGGATACCAGCCACGTAGCTGAAGGAACTAAAGACGTTAAATATAGTAACTTTATCTTTAATAATAATGATAATAATAATAATTATTATTATTATTATTATTTATTTAAGGTCGATAACGTGGGATCTTCCGAGCGACGAGGCTCATGTTAAAAACGCTCGACAAATCCAGTTTTATCATTTACCTTTTACACACTTTCTTTCAATAAAGTGAATTTAACAAATAAAACAGCTTTTTTAGTGCTCTGTTCAGTAATAAAGCACGCAGGAAGTGGTGTAAGCACGAAAGAAGTGCGAAGAGAAGCACGAGCCGTAGGCGAGATCTTCTCACACTTCTTGAGTGCTTTCGGCGCTTCCTAAGTGCTTCAGTAATGAACGGAGCAGAAAAAGCTGTTTTATTTGTACGCGCGCGTACTATCCAAACTATATATCAATAAAGCTACTAGACTGGCACAGTGGCACAAAGGCATACAACACTTTACCAGCTGAACTCAAGAAAACATCCAATTTCAAGAAATTTAGAACTGACTATCTTGCATTGAAAATTTTTTTTTTAATATTTGCATTTTTTTTATTATAATTTTTTTCGATGGCTCAATGTAAGATAAGCTTCATCTAAATTGATTTTTCTTTCCCCATCATTAAATAAAGTATATTAATTATTATTGTTAATAATTGTTATCTTTTTGTAACAGTTCAGTTCAAGAGACAAAGAACTTGGAGAATTGAGAACTCCACATGTTTGTGAGCCATGTTCTGAGTTGAAGCAACAACTACATCAAGTGAAACGGGAAAAGGATGAAGCCATTCGTCAGAAGGAAGAGGTGAGGTTATTTATATTGGATGTGGAATTCCCGGGAAGATTCCAGTACATGTTTAGACCTCTTGTACGTGACGTCAAAGCAGCTCAATTTGGAGGACAAAACAAAAGAATTTTCGAATCTCCTGAGAATTGGAAACCTATTGTTTTGTCCTCCAAATTGAGCTGCATTCCGAAGTGTTGCAAGGGGTCCATAGATGAGATAACGTACCCATGATTCCCTACATGAACGTCCTCCCCCTGGAACGAAATTCAGGATCATTCATGGCTTCAATAGTGTAGTTATTTGTTCTTTCAGATCCTTGATGTTAATCATGCTTGGGATGCACAATACAGAAAGCTAAAAACAGAGACAGGCAAGGAGATTGCTGACCTCAAGCAGCAAATAGAAATAGTTAAAACATCGGACATGTGGAAGTCAGCTTCTGGTATGGTTGAGCAAGAGAAGCAAGCTAAGCAACAGGCATTGGACGAGAAAAACGTATGTAGTGTAGAACAAGGGGCAATAATGATTTAAAGTATGCTTCGAGGAAGACGCGTCTTCTAAACTTTTATTTATTTATTAGCTTTACAACTAGTTATGAGTCAATACATACAAACAACGGGAAAGAAAAGTTATGGAAAAGAACAACAGGAGAACAGGAGTCATGTGAAGTTCCTCCAAAAGAAACGATTTACAAAATTAATACTATAAGAATCACATTCAATTTTCACATCATAAAATGCATTTTTATACTATGTAGCCTGGCGCTTTTGCTAGAAAACATTGTAGAACTTGTTAAGGCGATGGAAGACTGGAAGGTGAAAGGAGGATAGCTTGGAGTAGGAAGGAAGGAATGGCTAGGACTGAAGAATGAATGAATGGACGGACGGACGGACGGAGAAATGGAGCGAGGGAGGGAGGGAGGGATGGATGGATGCATGGACGGATGGATTGATGGATGCATGATTTGGTGGGTGGATGGATGGATGGATGAATGAGTATGTAAAATTTCAATCATCAGGTGCATCGATAGATGATTCGATGTGTGGATGCACGGTGAATAGATTATTAACTAGATAAATAAAGCAAGAATACTTTTACTTTTCAAGTGATTACTGACATGGAATCAAACGTCATTGTTTTTCTATTTAGAAACTGGAAGAGAAGTGCAGAGAACTCGAAGAAAAGCTGAACAGACTTTCTATTCAAAACAGATATCAAGTGCCATCAGGATATACAGCACTACAACAGGTGATTATACTAGCAAAAACAATCTGATGGATCCAAAAACGAATTATTATACACAAGGTTTATAAAGTGCATCTGAAGCGATGTCGGAAGGTAGCTGACGTTGCGTGCTTCTTCCTTGAATTAAGATTACTGGGGACCTTCAGGGGTATGTTTCGTTTAAAACTCTCTCTACACAACACTTTCAACAAAAAAAACCTATGAAACTCGTGAATAAAAACGATATCAGGCTCTTAACATGTGATGATAATCTTATATATCGTTTGATAAACATGATATGCGTATGATGATTGAATGAAATGTGCTTATGATCGTGGCACATATCGTTTAAAGATCATATGATAAAGATTACGAAAGATATATTTTTTGAAAACGATTTTTTTTATTTGAAACGATACCGGGGCCATAAACACAAATCATAGAAACACCACAGGCAGAAAAAGCAAACTTATATATTTAAATAAAATCTTTCACTCAACATTTTCCTTTAAAACTTGTTACAGTCGCTGTTTGTACCTCATTCAGTGTTTTGGCGAAGTTTCAGTGCGATTTGAGGCATAAGAACACACTGAACGGCCTCAAATCGCACTGAAACTTCGCCAGAACACTGAATGAGGTACAAACAGCGACTGAAGCAAGTTTTACAGAAAAATGTTGAGTGAAAGATTTTATTTTTTTATCTGTATCCTAGCCCCAAACATTACCCTATAAAATATGCACAGAAAGTTTGCTTGGGCTGCCTGTGGAAACATGTTAGAGTATTGACTTGTTTTTTTTTTGACGAATACAGTATAATGAGTATTTCAATGTAATATTTAGACTCCAGGCCCATCCTCCAAAATGAGTTTCATGTCATCCCCAACCAAGAGCCAACAGCTGTCAACAAGTAGCCAATCAGCAAGTCTACCTGGCGGACCACCACAGGACACGATCAAAGAGATTGAAGTTCTCAAACAACAGCTCCGGGTTTATGCTGATGACTTTGCATGTGAACGAAAAGACAGAGAGAGAATGCAAAGCGAAAAAGAAAGTCTGGAAACTGAAGTTAGGGAGTTGAAGGAACAAGTATCTATGTTAAAAGAACAGGTATCAATACACTTTACAGCTATTTGAAAAAACGTTGTCACTGACCGGCTCCACGACTACGCGACTAGCCCGAACGGGAGTATGGGTAAAAATCACTGAAGCAGTTGAATTCTTCACTGATTAAATAGCGCCAGGCTTACAGTACGAAAATTCGCTGGCGAAATAGTATTTTAATGACTTAACAGTTTCAAAATTGGGAACATCTTTGACTGAATATTAGTCATATAGACTTTTGTCTTCCTTTCGCAAAACCCGAAGACAAACGTTGAAAGAGTTGCTGCTTGTGTTATCTCATTAGTAAGCAAAAACAACTACTTCAGTGCGAATAATTAAGTGCTTCAGCGATTTCTACCCATACTCCGTTTCGGTCCACTCGCGTAGTCGCGGAGCCGGTCAGTGACAACGTTTTTTCAAATAACTGTATATATGTCACCTCTGACACCTGGGATTGGGCGAGAACAATATATGATTCAGCCAGTCCTTGATAGAATGTGAACTCACTATCATATGTGAAGTAGAGTTTGTTGGGCCACTCCCTTGATTCGAGGGTTTTTCTCCAGGTTCTTTGGTTTTGTCCCTCAGCAAAAACCAAATTCCAATTTGATCTGTATTAAGTAATAAGCCTTGCCATGAATAGACCCATTTCACGTGACGTCAAAGCAGCTTAATTTGGAGGACAAAACAAAAGAATTTCTTACCATTCAACTATTCACTTCATGTAGAATCAATACTGAAGATATTGAGTTAGGGTTTATAGGCACTTGAACATGCTTTAATGCACGATTGGTTCGGGAATCGAACAGTATCGAACAGAAACTTTTGAGAGAATTCAGTTATCGAACTCAATCGACCTGAATCAAACCAAGCAATCGGAAATAGTTCGATTTTGTTCGTTCGTTGAAAATAATACATATTGGTAAAAACTGCAGTTAATAAGATCGAAAGATTCCAGCCATCTAGTAACCATGTAAGCCAAGGGATTTACATGTATCGTTCTCCAGTCCACACTGACAGTAGAGCTATGGGCACACGGTGCAACATAGTACGCAATGTTGAAGGCAGGCAGTCAATGTTGCGAGCCATGTCACACGATGCAATTTGTTGCACGCAATGTTGCTGAAGTAGAAAACCATCCTACTTCAACAACATTGCTTGCAACATTGCCAGCAATATTGCGCGCAATGTTGCACCGTGTGTCTTCGCCTTTAGCAGTTCAGTACATCTCATGATAGGGTAGATTCTAGAAAAGAAATTGGTCATTTAGTATATCTGTTTTGATAAATAAAGAACCTTTTCTCTTGTCAGGTTTCCATTTATGAGGAAGACTTCAAGAAAGAAAGTCAAGAAAAAGATCGCTTGAGGCGTCAATTGAATTTCCAACGCGAGGTACAGCCACGACTCTCGTTATAACTTTATTGTACGATCTAATGACAGAGGTCATGTATTAACTTTCCCTTTCATAAGGTTTTAGGCTCCAGAACTTTTTCAGTGAAAACGAGCACTTTGCACTTGCGATCACTGGATCATGGAGCAAGTTGACAGCAAGGGCCATGCTCTTGAAAACCAAGAACGATTACAATTTTGTGTGTATTTTTATTAGGGTTCTGACCCTGAAAACCGATTGAGTGACATGACAAGAAAGGCACAAGCAGTTGCTGAACGTCAAGCAAGACTCCGAGCTTTGAGAGAGCAATACAACAGAGAAGAACGACATCTGATGCAAGACCAGCAAGATTTACAACAAAGTGCACGGGTGATAACAATTCAATCAGAGGCCCAAAGTCCTGTGGTATGTATAACAAGAACAAGGATGGAGAAGGAAGAAAGAGAAAGAGAGAAAAAAGGATGGGTGATATCAAGACGCGATTACACGGAGCAGTTTACTCTGCAACTTGTCTCGTGACGGAGTTGCGACACAAGTTGCATGGAGCATTGCGGCGTGTAACGTACAGTGCAATTTGAAAAATGTTGTGAGACAAGTTGCAGCAATCATTGTGAAAAGTAGAATTAATTTAGCAACTACTTGTAGCAACGATTGCGTATCCATTGCACCGTGTAAACCCTCTTGTAACTTCCAGGTGATTTCGCCTCTCTCAGGCCGAAAGAATTAGCAAATCAGAGAACATTGTGTTCGTAGCTCAATGTTTCCTAGTTCCAGGTTTTCGGCTCAATTTACAACAGCTTTTGCTAGAAAATAAAGAAAATAAAACTCATCCGTGCAAAGATTCGCCAAATACCTTTTAGAAAATGCATATTTCATCATCGTTGGTGGAAAATATTTCATTTCGACAAAAAAAACCCAGAAAAAACGAGGAAATTTTCGCTGTGACAAACAATGCATTGCACGTCTAGATTCCAGATCACTTGGTTGTGTCGCAATGCCGAAAATTGCTCTGACTGTAATATTGTGTCTTTAGGCTACTAGATTTTTTAGTTGTAATTTAAATTTGCATTCTTTTCTTGTTTTTTCCCCTCCAGATTCACGATGTTTACTTCCCTCGCTCCTGGAACTATCGTCAGGTAAGTTAGAACATGTACTCCTTCACGACACTGACAAAGCAGACAAGCCACTCATTTTTTAAAACAGTTTATCTCCATTAAGAATAAAATCGGATTTATCAGTGGCATCTATAAGCCAGTTCAAAGTTTAAGAACCGAATTTCTCACCTTCTTTTGTTTAAACCTTCTTTTGTTTTTAATTAAACAAAAGGTGTGAAATTCGGGATAAAATCGCATGCTCACTGACAACGATTCTTAAATTTTGAGCTGGCTTATAACTGAAGTTGGTTTTTGTAGAGGGAGGAAAACCTCGAAAAACAGGAGAATGAACAAGCAACTCTAGACAGTACTCACATACAACACCGAGGCCAGCAGAACTCAAACCCGGGTCACATTGGTGAGAGGCAAGAACTCTCACCGCTACGCCACCATTATTTTTTTCAGGTGGGGGAGGGGTGGGGGGACTTTTCTTTGTCTGGGAACATCACCTCTCCTTCATAGACCTAATCGGCTAACGCATTGCTACGTACGCTTCCAGCCAATTCAAAACCTCTGGGAGTAAGAACATTGTTCGAAACATTTTCCACGTCATATCAAAATACAAAGGCAAAAAATCTTATTCCTAGAGGTTTTGAATTGGGTGGAAACGTAAATAGCAACGCGTTAGCCGATTAGGTCTATTACCAGTCAATCTAGTGGATGTACATAACATTTATTTTCTCTTATGTGATAGGACATTCATCCACGAGGACCATCAGATTCTCAGAGACAATCAAACGACATGTTCCATGGTGGTGATGTACAAGCAGACAGTAGAAACATTGGCCAAGAGGTTATTGACAGTGCGAGGAATGGGTACTGCTGTCCGAGATGTTTTCGTATGTTCGCGGTGGATGATGAAAAATCTTATCGGGACCATACCATGAAATGTATTGAATAAACCTCTGCAAAGATACAGCATGCTTTTATAGAGGGTTTTAATGCGGAATTTTGTTTTTTAGCTAACTAAATAACTACCATAATTACCATGAAACAGTATACTATATAATGCACTAGTCAACTAAAACCCCATTGCCTGGCCACCCCAAACTCCTGCATAAGCAGGGAATTTACATTCACAGTGTTATGTTTAGAACTTTCCCCAGTCCCCATCATTGCCCTAGTATTTTGGTTACAAGGTTTGAGGTCTAGCATTATAAAATACCTGTTTTAGATATATTTGTACCCTATACATGCACCGTTAAATGCATGTTGAATCTCCCGACACCCCCATTGATCCCCCAACATAACTAGCACTTTATAGTACTTTTAAAATATTTATACTTATTAGTGGCCCATACTGTTTCAGATTTAATGTTTCCACTAATTAATCTCAAGTTATTATAGATACGAGCTCAAACTTGTGATTATTAATTGTCAATGCAATTCTAGTTTAGCACTGCAGTGTGCAATGTTAGTTTGAGCTTAATTGTTCAATGACAATAACGTAGACGTATTATTTGATGAAGTGTCTTTCCTTCATCCCACAAATCATGCTTCCCACCAAATCACAATATACCAATTTAACTATTTACACCACAATGTTTTTTCCAAACATCTATTAATTGCTTTCTTCCACAGTAATAGAATAGAGGGCAAAAAAAGTTTTAGCATTTAAGCTAGTGCAGCTTCATTTGATCACTGTCAACTATATATTATTATGCAATAATACTCATTTACAAGAGGTTTTGCACCATGTCACGGCAGTTGTTAGATGGCAGGAGCACTACAGTCATTACATGGGAAAGAATTCAATTTCTGAGAGTACTTTTTATTTTTCTGCCATCTAACACACATGGCTACCAGCTCGTGGTGGTTCAAAACCTCTATAAATTATGAAAAAGTACTTAATCAAGAATATGACCCAACTAGGTTAGTAATACATGACTGCACGCTTTTTCCGAAGTTCACATTCATTTGTTTCCTTATGTTTAGTTAGACTATTACCTTAAAATTCAATGAATTTGGTTTAATATATCATTTGCATCAAGTTTTTACAGTTAAGAATAAATTGAACGGTTTATCAGACTAGCTAAGTGTATTTTATCTACATAATGTTAATAATTTGAATACATATAGACAACTGAAGGATATTTGTAGTTGAATTAAAGCCAGTTTTATTGTACACTTTGCTAATTAAATAATAGAGTGATATCAATAAAACAACGAAACAGATTTAAAATTATGTTATTGCATATTATGTAAGCATCCCTTCATATTATCACTTGGCTACATAGTCTTCTGACTAATGTTGAGCTCATGCAGTCACCAAGCCTCTGAATGGATCTGCAGAACGCTTCCTTCCCAATTTTTCCCTTAGGGTTAAAGACCAACTGAAGACGGCTACAAAGTCTTACAACTTATGTTCAGTTCATACAGTCATGAAGACTGATGAACGCCAGGGGCGGATCCAGTATTTTTCAAAGGGGAGGGAGGATGATGTTATTCAAAGCTCCTTTAAGATGTTTTTCATTGTTAACACCTCTAGATAGGGGGATGGATATCTGCCCACACCACCCCCTGTATCTGCATGCCCCTGAATGCATGTCTCATCTTTGCAGTTTACACAACAATTAATATACACCGATTCTAAAAATGGCAATTCTTCACTTTTCTGTTTAAACTTTGTCAATAAACATTTTATCAGTATATCACTTTAACATGATAGATCATCCAGAAGTGAGTGAACAGGAAAAGTTTCAATACCGTGGCATTTTTTTCTTATGTATTATACACCCTATGCATAAGGGCGTGGCCATGGAAATACCTTAGTTCATCAGTTATTGAAAAAACCATTGCTTTCATTGTAAAGAGTATATCGATTTTAGTAATCTTCAAAAATTTCAGCTTACTAACATTAAATGATAAAAAGCTACAGCTGTTTGAAATTAGAAAGATTTGTATGGAAACAACAACAACCAAGGCCTGACCAGCCTCGTTTTCATGTTTTTGGCACATTTCAAATGCTTATAACTCTGCAGTGATTTAATATATAACAACAGAACTCTACCAAATTACTAATTTAGACATGCTCTTTCTTGTAATCAAAATATATTTTTGAAATCATTAATGATTCATGGTGCTCGTTCCCAGTCTTTACTCTTTATGCATAGGGTGTATGGAATGAATTTACAGGTATAAGTACCAGATTTTCTTGATCAATACTGACTAGCCTCGCTTTGGTGTCATGTACGCACTTTACACTGCAGTAACTCCTAAAATAATCACTCATTTGTCCAAGGTTTTTCACAGAATCCTTATTTATATCATCTTCTTTTCATTGACATGTTTTATTTCCCTTGACGCATTAAATTTAGAAAAAATGTAAATAAGCAGCCATTTTTCAAATGGGTCTATAACATGAACATGAATCATGAACACAATTCTGTTGTAGCTATAAAAATATGTGAAGTATATACAATGTCATACCATGTATTCTGGGCTGGATTGTATTCATACTTCTTCTCTTACACTCTACAGTAAAGAGATAACTAGCGGTAAGCTAGTGTGGGCTGCGTCGGTGTTTCTAATGAAACAGTATGGATAAAAAGTTAAATTTTACACCGTAAAAAATAAGAGAGATCACTTACTGACGTTTCGGACACTATAGTCCTTTGTCGGAGTAAAAAGTGAAGGACTAGCGTCCGAAACGTCAGTAAGTGATCTCTCTTATTTTTTACGGTGTAAAATTTAACTTTTTATCCACACTCTACAGTAGATGATTGTGTACTATTAATTTAAGATGTTCAGAATATCCAAGGCTGTTTTATGGAACCATTCATAATTCATGTGGAGGAGGGTGCAACAATTTTTTCAATCAAAATTTAAGGGTGCTAACAAATAAAGTTAGGGTTATTATATATTTGTCCATCTAGAACTCTGAATGATGGAGGGGGTGGGGTTATAAATTAGGTTCGTAAAGGGGAGTTCCAAAATAACATGGCCCCATCCATCCCATAAATTATGAACAATCCCTGATTCCATTTTAAAATAAATAAAGTAGAATAGTCCCCTTCACAGTTAATTCCTGCACCTTCTTGAAAGGTCGCTATGCCTTTGCATCTAAGTGAGAGATAAGGTGACCTAGCTTGCAATGAAAGAGACATGTGAACAATAGGCCCTTTGCAGGAACTGGTAACATGACACAAATATAATACCAAAACAATTACCTCTGCTGACAAAATCATAGGCATATTCAGAAAGACCACCATTATAATATTAGTGGTTCTGGCAAGATAAAGCATTTTTAAATGTAATACAAAATATTTATCATTTTTTGAAAATGAAATTTTTCACAAAGAATATTGGCCATGCTCAATAGCCATACCTCACCATTCTTTTTTTGTAAAATTTTGAGTTTTGAAAAAATCATAAATATTCTCGATTACATTAAATTAAAAAAGCTAAAACAGTTTGGCAATAGGTGCTCTTTCTGAATATGCAAATAATTTTCGCAGCAGAGCTAATTTTTTCAGGATTTGTGTCACGTTATAATTATCAGATCCTGCAAAGGACCTATTGTCGAGGAACCAATGTCAAAAAAAGCCTCTATCATTGCAAGATCACCTCATGTCTCGCTTCCATGCAAAGCCAGGGCTATTTTTCAAGATGGTGCAGGGAGTTGAGAAGGGGACTATTCTTTTAGCAAAATAATGTTTGATTTAGTTATGAAGACTCAGAACAAAATTTGAAAGAACTTACTTTAAGCTTTTGATCCAAACTAGGATCTTGATGACAATGGGATGGACAGTATAGATGACGTCATTGACATTCCACTGGTATAACCGTGGAATCAGAGAGGCTAGCAAGAGAAAACCGACCTCAACCCAGTTAGTGGCAGAATCAAAGTACCTCACATCTGGCATGGGACCACTTACTGCAGTCACATGTCTTGGGCTGTAAACACCCATGATAGTGCGACTGCAGTCATTGTCATCAAGATCTTAACTAGTTTTGATTGAAAGCTCAAAGTAAGTTGAAACTTTCAAAATTTGTACTGAGTCTTCATAATTCAAACATTTTGCTATTTATTTAATAGTATCTACCAATACAGATGAATCACCATGAAGGGACTATTTTTCCTTATTTGTTATTTATTTTCAATTGTTATAATTATGTTGAATTCCCTAAACAAACATTCCCTCCGATTCTTTTACCATAGAATCCTGGTTCAAGTCCACCGGAGGTATCGTGTGCTTAACACATTTTGATCGATGGAACACAAAGATCCCCCCTCTCCCCCATCATAAGCCCATTGAAAAAACCTTACAAATGAGTATCGCCCAGGCTTATAACCAGCATAGTACAGTATTCTAAGTATCACAAGACTAGTTTGTAATGATAATTATTGTCTTAGGTGCAGACTCACAGAGTCACACTTGACATATTTGTTGGTAATAGTGTAGGTGAAGGATTGATTGGACTATCATTTGATGTTGGTCTACGATACACATAGATATCCGACATTATTGCTTGGAATATTATACATATGCCAACAAAGACAATAAAGGCTATTTTATTTGCTTCCTGTGAATTAAAAGAAAAAGCATTAGGTTTATCAAAGTTCAGGGATTAGACTAGATATTTATATTTTTACTAATCCACATATTATAGACCCAGGTCTTCATGTGACGTTGAAGCAGCTCAATTTGGAGGACAAAAAAATTTCAATCTCCTGAAAATTGGAACCTATTGTTTGATATTGTTTTATCCTCCAAATTGAGCTGCATTCTAAAGTGCTACAAGGGGTTTATAATATAATCCAGATAACGTATATCCAATTTTAATTAGCTTTATGTACATATTGATCATGATTATTGAAGTTTACTTGTAACTATAACTTGTAACTATATAAACAGGGTGTTGAAGAGGTTTTCTGTGATCCATGATTCAGCCTTTTTTTGGACTCTGATTCGTGCAATTCAAAATAATATATTCCTGATTCGAGAATTTCCCATCGCCTGTGATTTGTAGTCTGCTTATTTTGAAGACCATGATTCGTGGCTTTGCAATCGTTTCCCTAAATCTTTATATCAAGGTTATATTCATTTATCTATCATATTTTCGTGATTTGTGAATTTTCAGAAAAATTGTCCATTATTCGTGATGATCGATACCACCTCTTCAACACCCTGTATAAACAGACCCCCATTTTAACTGCACAATGTCCAACCAATAAACTTAGAAAAGGAAAATCCAAATAAAGATGATTGTATATATATATAGCACCATATATATTTATTTACTTACTATAATCCCCTTGTGATACCACCAAGCCTGTTGAAGAAATTTTAAAATTCAAATAAAATAAAATAATAGACACATTTCAAGGTTAACCTACTAGATGATATACCAGGGACCGCAGAGCAGGGGGGGCTGGGGGGCTATAGCCCCCCCCCAATAATGGGAGCATGCCCCCAAACCCCCTAGGTGTTCCAGTATTTGGTGGTCATTAGCTCCCCCAATCAAAATTACGCTCCGCGGTCCCTGTATATACTGAAATACTGACAAACTTGAATAACTATTGTTCTGGATTGACTAGCCTTGTGTTCACGTGGTAACATAAAAGCATTTTTACATGTAACAGAGGCTAGTTATTCAAATTGGTCGCCATATTTCGATTCTATGTATATTTGATTGTTTTCATATTTAATTAATTTAATTTAATTTTTCTATAGTTAACTGAAGCTGAAACTCAGCTAAAACTCAGCTAAAACTCAGCCTCCTTGGCTTACTAATATCCACAGTTTTTAATTTGACACAATTTGCTTAACCAAAATGCATGCATTAAGTTATTAATAACAGGTATTCAAACTTCTCTTTATTGTACTTACAATGACAGCACCAATAAAACTACTCACTGCAAGGAAGAAGAAAGAAAATATACATGAGAAAATATGAATTATACTTTTGTACCAGAGAACATATATGCAATGATGAATGGATCTGTTTGCCATGTCATCACGTGCAAATGACTTCAGCCAATAATAGCACAACAATTAAATGAACGGAGGGTTGGGGTATTATGTTGTTCGTAAACATACTGGTAGTCTTACATATTTGTAGGCCCAAAAGTAGGGGGAAAAGATTTTTTTTTTTTGCAGTATTGCGGTAATCTCAATTCTTCCAATATACTGTGAACATTTAGGTTATTAAGCATCTGTAATTGTTCTGTTCAAGATAAATGTCGAAGTATTTCGACTTTTTGACCTTTAATAATTATTGGGGTGTCAATGTTTTGTTGCCAGTGATTTTGGCTTTTTTTGCTGTGATGTGAATCATACATACATACATACATAGTTTATTCAAATCGCAAATAAATTGTTGACAACTACGGTAGTAAGAATAAGAGCAAATACGAGCAAAAGGCGATACAAATCGGACAACAAAGCTAAATAATAGGCGACTTGAAAGGAAGTTATGAGGTTAACCCTACGTAAAAACTCCCCCCAAAAAACGGCAAAACAAGACAAAAAATAAATTAAAAAAGAAAAAATCCCTAAGCAGCGTAATTAGCGAAAAAATCGTTATAAAATGGAATATAAATATATAAATATATACTGCTTAAAGAAGAGACCCCCAAAGTACCCCTCAATTTACCCAGGTCTATAGATTGGGTCACTATTAACCTAATCCTTCCCGTGGTCTGTCTATTACAGTACATACTTATCATGTTGACGGCAAGTAAATACATGACAGAGTCATCAGCCCCTTTGATAAAGCAGAATATCAATGCCAGCTGAAAAATAAATTTTAAAAAATCAAAATTGCTTACTATATACATGATTATATATATATACATATTATAAAAAATTAATGCGCGACAAAATTAAAGTATTAGAAATTAGCGCAACTTAAATTAACGCGAATTGAGGGCAAAAATACTTTCAAATGACGAAAACTAATGCGAAAGAGAAGCTTCTAGAATTCCCATTTAAATGAAATTAATGCGATGGACACAAAGATAACTCATCTGAAAGTGAAAATGAAGAGCTTGTAGAATGAAAAACGAAAATATAATTTCCGACAAAAACTGAAATGTTGTTGTTATTAAGTGACTAGCTGGAATGTTCAGTTTTAAAATAAATAATTTTTCAAAAGTAGATTAAAGATGAAATTACTAGAAATTCATATCGTGAAAATTAACCTTCCACTTGACATGGAAATTAACATTAAAAGAAATTAACACAACTTAAATTAACGCGATTTTTTGAAATTCACGTTAATTTCATGGAGCATTAATTTCCTGTAATAAGGTATGTCGAGTAATTATTAAGAGAGTATATTCAGCAAAAATAAGTCATATAGTAATAAGAAATTTTCATAACTTAATTGTTTCTTAACATTTGAGTTCAATTATAATAATAATAATAATATTCTACATTTATATAGCGCCATATATATGTACTCTATGGCGCTTCACAGTCATGCCAAAAATATAGTTAAGAAAAACTCTATCCTATAGAATATGATGGAATTGTGATGGAATTGGAATTATGCATATTACAGGGTCCGTGCAGGCTTCTTGTGAAGACATTCAAGGACATTTCAAGAAGTATTCAAGGACCAAAATGAAAATTTTCAAGGACCACATAACGATGGGTGCGATCGGGATTACAAACTTCTAGATGAGGAAAACAGGCGTTTTGGGTTACAAAAACCTTTCTAAATATTTTTCAAGGAGTATTTACGATTTTCAAGGAATTTTTTTTTTTTTCAAGGAGTTTCAAGTGCCCTTGAAATGAGTTTTCAAATTCCAGCACTTTTCAAGGAGTTCAAGGACCTGCACGAACCCTGATATTACAGCATCTCTAAATGCTTAAATTAAGAATCCGCCGGTTCCGCAATTTAGAGATGCTGTGCATGTTAGATATTATAGCATATATTTACAAACTTACAAAGACCAAAAAAGCTGTAACTCCTCCATAAATCCTCAATGCCAATGTCTGCAAGGTAATGAGATAAAATGTTGTTGTTACTACAAGAAAGACTTAATTTATAAGCTTTGTAAAAATCCACATCCAATATCACATACGAATAAGTTTATAAAATACAAAATTTTGCAAAATTCCCCACAATTAAAGCACATGTACAATGAAAATTAAAGACAAGATAGCTCTAGGAAAAATATTTCAGACTCACAGAATATCGATTTCATAAACCTTACGTCCAATTAGAACAACAAACTGCAAAATTTGCTTGGAGATATTAGCATGTATTTGCTATTTTAAATTCGAGTGTGAAATAAAGTTTATTGTATAATTGTATTGTCGTATCTTCAGCATTTAGTCAAACTTAACATACATGCTAATTAACTAAGTTATCTGTTCTGCTGATCATGAGTAAGCAGGAAAGAATTGTGAAAAGAAGCATATATATAAATATACTTCTCAAACTTCTTGACATGGTGCCACAAAGGGGCCACATGAACAGGTTTTTTAATTTTTGTGAACTATGCTGAGACACCCCCCCTTGCTGTCCCTGTTTGAATTGAGTGAGGGCTAATCTGGGTGGTCTGGGGAAACACCCACAGTCCCCCCCCCCCCCCGAATATTTCGAAATTGAGGCTCTCAGAAATGCCATTTCCAGTGTTTTGAGTGGCAATTCCAAGATATTTATTGCAATAAACTTATATCAAGGCACTAGGAAATCCGTAGCAGAAAATTATGAGTTAGCCAATCAAAACTATAAGGGCACCTATCAGCGGCTTCCAGGGGGATTGTAAAACACTAGGAACAATGTCTTCATGATTTTCCCTGGCCTTGGGGGGTGGGGACATTCATTCAACCTATGATCAAGTTGTTTGTTGCAGAATACGACAGAGGAATCTAAGATGTATGCTAATAAAACGATTCTGAAAGAACCGCTTAAGCCTAAGTTTAGCTTTCGATTCGCCTTTGTGTGATGTCATGTGAACAAAGGCCATGCACAATAACAAATGAACATCGGATCTATCGATAATTTTTCAGTTAGTATTTTACTTACAACTCCTGGACTAACTTCATAGTATATTGGAGCAGAGCTCGGACTTGTCTCGCCTCCACCAGTAAATGGATCATCTGACATATTTTACTAGCAATGTAATCGTGATAAAACTCTACTCCAACACTAAAGCCATCATCATGTGATGAAAGTATGATTTAGCTGAGGAATCGATAACAATGCGATAACCAACGAAGTGGTCCGACATCCTTACGAGAACCCTCGGCAGGGACCGATAGGTACGTCGGAGGATATTCGGGTCAAAAATCCAAAGATGGCTGAACAAGGGAAGGAGGATGCGAGTCTCTTGTCTAGTCAAAAGCCAAGTGAACAAGCACTTTTTCATGATAAAGGGAAAAGCCCTAAAGAGGTAAGAAACTTTTGATATAAGAACCACGTAACGGTATACCAATTGTTTTTGTACGTTTTTGGCGTTGAATAAAACCAAAATTGATAAGCTTCCAAATCATCGCTTTTGCTTAATAATTTCTTAAACTTCAATTTAACAAGCGTAAGCTTAAATTAGTTCAACTTCTGTTTTCAGCGATTTCAATTTTTGATTTCTTTCATAAATGCCCCATTTAAAGGCGAAGATTTGATCTTCAAGTTTGCCATAGGCATCTGATGATCAAGCATCCACAAGGGATGGGGTGGGGGAAGGGGGGTATAGCAACTCCTTCTATGAGAATTTTGCATATTCCCAAGCTAAATATATTTCTATGTATTGTGAATCAAGCAGAATGCTCATAACCACTAGCTTGAAAGTGGGGCACCTCAACAAGTCCCAGTTAAAAGCCCATGAAAAACCCTTATGAATGAGTTACTATGTAAAGGTGATATACCGTTACCAAGGTGGATTTGAGATATATCAATCCAAGGCGAAGCCGAAACTGTAGTTTCCCTCAAGCTATTGTTCCCATTAATTGATAATTTTCTCTTTTTCTTAGAAATTGTTTTTGTACCTATTTGTGGCATTGGTGGTGATAATGGTTGGGGTAGGTACATGTTATTAAACAATTATTGGTTGAGCATGATATTAAACAATTATTGGATGAGGTTGAGCATGATATCGTAAATTATCAAGACCAAGGCCGTGTTATCTGCCGAAGCCGTAGGCTGAGGCGGATAAAACGGCCGAGGTCTTGATATTTACGATATTATGCGAAAAGCGAATTCAATAATTGTTTTATTATACATTTCGTAAACTAAGAATAAAGATTTAATTCTGCTGTCGAAAAAATAGCAAACGTATTTTCATTTCCATAATTGTGAACTTTGAACTCGACATGATAAATGTATTATCTGTAGGTAAAACCTGCAGATAATACATTTATCATGTCGAGTTCACACGATATCAGGAATTGGCTGAGGGCTCTCGGCCAATCAGAAGCGAGATAGTGAGTAAAATGTATAATAACATAAATTATCAAGACCAAGGCCGTGTTATCTGCCAAAGCCGTAGGCTGAGGCGGATAAAACGGCCGAGGTATTGATATTTACGATATCATGCGAAAACCGAATTCAATAATAATTGTTTTATTATACATTTTGTTAAATAAGAATAAAGATTTAATTCTGCTTTCGAAAAAATAGCAAACGTATTTGCATTTCCATATTGTGACCTTTGAACTCAACATGATAAATGTATTATCATGTATACATTTATCATGTCGAGTTCACACAATATCAGGGATTAGCTGAGGGTTCTTGGCCAATCAGAAGTGAGATAGAGAGTAAAATGTATAATAATATGCAATATATGGTTTTGCTTTGATCATTCAATGTTTTCCCTTTACAAACCACATTTCCAGGGCTTGAAATAACCTCTAGTCAGTCGCAGGTCATGATGACCAGCCAAATTGGTTTTAGCTTGGTCATAGGTACCCCGTTTCTGGCTCAACGTTACTGTTCAAACATGAATAGTGGAGGGAGAAGTGCTGATATTGCTATAGCCCTACCACTTTTCCCCTTTCCCCATGCTACTAAGTCTCTTATACTGTATTTTCCAATCTTAGCAACACCATTTTTTAAGGGTGCACCACGGTCCCTGTCAAAATGACTGGCATGGCAAAGGTTTTTATTTCCAAAAGTCATTGGCAGCCATATTGGCATTCGGTCTATAAAGGCCAGCTTCTGTCTGATCATGATCTGATGTGCCAAAAATACATTGGGCTTTCCTCTCTACAGCTACGCCACCTGTTCTTCCAAACTCCAATCATTAATCCATTTAATCTTTTTCATTCCAGCTTTGGGTAGGGGTGTAGCAAAGTCTTGATCATGGGGGGAGGGGGGGCGATGTACCTTTTTTCCCCATATCCATGAGAATCCATCATGAATTAATGAAATTTAGGTGCAGAGAGCAAATTCTTGGGGGGGTACTTTCCTCGCCCTATTCCTAATTCCCTGGTTTTAGGTTTTATGTTTCAATAACCAAGTTTCATTCTATATTTTCTAGATCACCATTATCATCTCTATGGTGAGAGGAAGTACAAAAGACTCAACATACTTGTTGCTTGGAATAAGTATTATATGTAAGTCAAAACCTCACAGCTTAGCTTATTGCTTTTTTGAATATTTATGGGGTTTTTTATTTACTTGTTTTGACTTTTACCATTTCAGCAATAGGGTTTGTGCAAGGAGTTTTAGTAAGTATTAATATATTTATCACTTTTAGTAATGATAGCTAGTTGGCAGGTTTTGAGATTTCTAATAATGCTTACAATCAAAACTGATTAGTCAGTACCTTTTATATTTTTGAGTAGCAGCAGTAAAAAACCAATTTCACAACAACCCAATGGGATGTCTGTGTTCACAGAATATGTAAAACTGCAGTAAATTATAAAAAAGAGATGTTCTTAGTGAGTTATAGAGAATGACAAGTATGTCAAATGCTTCAAACCAGGGGTACTCCTAAACATTTTGTATGGGGATGCTCCATCCAGACTCTCGACCCCTTGCCCTTTCACATACCAAATTTCAGCAAAAAACGTACCCCTTTCATATATCATTTTCTTGAAAACGTACCACTTTCTTATACCTTAAATTTGGAGGAGCAAGCTAGATGTTAATATCAATCATTGCATAAAAAGGCATGCAAGTTCAGCTTCATTTCCTGGAATATGTATTTTACCTTCCCCTTCCTTTTCTATACCGGTCTTTTTCTAGGTCAAAACTTGCAAATTCCCAACCCTTTTCTATATGTACCTCCAGCCTGAAAAGTGTACCCCTTTTGGGCAGAGCATCCCTGTATAGTCCATTATAGGGAGTATCCCTGGGGTTTCAACATTTTCTCTGGCTAGGGAACCTCGGTAACGACTGCGCATAACACTATCTTCCCTGGGGTTTCAACATTTTCTCTGGCTAGGGAACCTGGTAACGACTGCGCATAACACTATCTTCCCTGGGGTTTCAACATTTTCTCTGGCTAGGAAACCTCGTTAACGACTACGCATGATACTATCTTCCCTGAAGTTTCAACATTTTCTCTGGCTAGGGAACCTCAGTAACGACTGCACATAACACTATCTTCCCTGGGGTTTCAACATTTTCTCTGGCTAGGGAACCTCAGTAATGACTGCGCATCACACTATCTTCCCTGGGGTTTCAACATTTTCTCTGGCTAGGGAACCTCGGTAACGACTGCACATAACACTATCTTCCCTGGGGTTTCAACATTTTCTCTGGCTAGGGAACCTCGGTAATGACTGCGCATAACACTATCTTCCCTGGGGTTTCAACATTTTCTCTGGCTAGGGAACCTCAGTAACCACTACATATAACACTATCTTCCCTGGGGTTTCAACATTTTCTCTGGCTAGGGAACCTCAGTAACCACTACATATAACACTATCTAAACTAAAGATTCCTATTATCTTTTTTAATGCAAAACTGTTGATTAATATAGAAATTAGGATGAATCATTTCCATATTTCTTAATTATTTTGCTGCTTTTTTTAACAGATCCATTGGACAAAAACCGGTGAACTACCAGCAGAAAAACTGTGGTTTTTGTATTTAGTAGGAACTTGCCTGATTATTGAGTCAATATTTACTGATGTACTGCTGTATCATGTACCAAGTTAGCTTATTCTATCTTCTTCAAGCATAATGTAGGGTAAATATCACAGACATACAGTCTCAATAATTGGGGTACATAATAGACAGTTGAAGTATAATTACGCAGTTGACAACACCAACCTTCTTATGGCGCGATTACATGGAGCAATTTTCTCTGCTAATTGTCTTGCAATGGTGTTGAGACACAAGTTGCAAGAGGGTTTACCTACACCCTCTGCAACAGAGATGCAATCATTGCAAAAAGTAGAAAAGAATTCTACTTTTTGCAAAGATTGCTGCAACTTGTCTTGCAACATTTTTCAAATAACACTGTAGGTTATACATCGCAAAGCTCCATGCAACTTGTGTCGCAACACTGTTGTGTGAGACAAATTGAAGAGAAAATGGCCCTGCGTAATCATGCCTTAACTTGATAACCTGTTGATCAGGTGGAGTAATCTGCTGACCCATGTGGCATCATTTAGGGCATGTAAAATTATTATTCATATCTACAGTCATTGTCAAAAATATTGTCCTGTGAAAAAAGATTTAAAGACCAAAAGAAGTATCACGTGATGATTTGTTTATTTGTTTTAAACTATATAAATTCTGGTTTCAAACTCTATAATGAGTAACAATGAACAGAGAATAATAATAATTTACTCTACTTATACAATGACTACTGATATCAAGCATTTAGAGCGAGTGTATTAGGTATCAAGTGACATTTCTTTTGGTCTAAATGTCTTTTTGGTGGATAACATTAATGACATTGACTGTATAAAAATTTCAAAAATACACCAAATGCGTACATCGTAATACAGCTTGACAAATCATACAAGAATTTCATTTTAAAAATTAATAAAATTATAATTATAGAATTGACCTTTATCTCATGAAAACCACAAGTATGTTCCCTCAACTTGAAGGGCTTGCTTGTGAGGTAGCACTGGGGAAAGTCTTTTGAAGGCACATATTTGATAGGGAAAATATTTTTTATTCACTAGTTTGATCCAAGGTTCAACTGTAATGCTAGTTCTCTGGTCATGTAATTATGAAAATAGGCATCAATAAAGAATGGCAAAATCTTTTCATTCAATCTTGTGTTTTTTCTTCTATTTCTTTCACCTTTTTCTCCATTTGTATCTGTTTTCCCATATATAATGTGAGCCAATAATTTAGAAAACAGTTACATCTTGTTGTCGTTGCATCTTATCAACAGACCCCTTTCGCGTGACGTCAAAGCAGCTCAATTTGGAGGACAGAACAAAAGAATTTTAATCTCCTGAGAATTGGAACCTATTGTTTTGTTCTCCAAATTGAGCTGCATTCCGTAGTGCTGCAAGGGATCTATACTGAAAGAGTCCTGTGAGGAACTGATCAAGGAGAGAGAAGCAACGGAAAATATAGGGAGAAGGAAAAGCCGACATAAAAAGAGAGAAAATCATTATTCAATAATTAACATTTATCAAGATTTTTGTTTGTTGCGGGGGGAGAAACGACTAAAAAAAATTAAGGTGAGAGAAAAATGCCTTAAAAAATAGGGAGGAAGATTATTTAAATGTCTGCATGTTCCTATCCGCTCATAAAACTGGGTCAGTTCTGGACTATACCCCATCTCGTCTCCCAGTACCAATACAGACAGGGACGTAGCGAGGAATTTACTTGCCCCTTGCCCCCTCGCTACGCCAGTGCCTACAAAGATACAAACCACGCTACGCCAACCTGCTGACCAAAATCCCAGAAGACCGAAGCCCAGTTATGGATGGAACAGGAACGAAAGCTAGCAAAACAAAACCAGGGAGGAGGTTGCTTTGTCTCTGTCTCTGTCTCAGTGCCGTCTCGTAAGTCTCGTTCGATTTTTTCAAGGTTCAGTAATTGCAAGGCTAATAAACAAAGGAAATCGGTCAGATACTTACCAGAAAAATAAGTATCATTTCTTTTGAACAGAGCAAGGAAAACCCCTATCTAGTTGACGGCAAAAATTTCACAGAACCATGTTTTTGTGTTTGCCGCGGGAATTCCAATAAAAAAAAAATCTCTTGATTTGGACACTGACGTTATTATTATTTACACTAAGCATGGTTAATGTGTTCTAAGTCATTTTCAATTTGTTAATGAATAACTATAAACTATTCAGTATTTATTAGGCATGGTTCACTGTACAAACACAAGAGACCTGCTAATACGTAGATTAACCTGAAAGACGGGCCACGAAAAGCTACCTCGACAGCAGCAGAAGTTATTGTGCTGATATTCCCCGTAAATGATCTTTTAAAACTAAGCCATATTAATTACCTGTTTTCAAAGATAATCAGAAAATGGAGGTCAAGCAACGAGATGACGACGACTTCAGCTTAACAGAATTAGAGAACGACATCTTTTTGTGCAAAGAAAAACACTACACTTTGGAGTGGAATATAGCAAATCTTTGGGTTGTTAAGGGCTCTGCGATGGATTTGGTTATCGATACAGGAATAGGATTGTGGGATTTGCCTGGGTTTCTTAAAAAGAAAGGTGTTATTGGAGACAAGCCGTATCAAGCAGTTGCTACTCATGTTCACTTTGATCACTCAGGCGGTCTACATCAGTTTCCTGAGTTCGCAATACATCGAGCAGAAGCACCGGCCATCCAAAATGGTGATCAGTACGAAACTGTAAGCTTCATGAAGAACTCTCATGTCGCTAAACCACCAAGTAAAGACTGGTCTGCCAAGAACTACAGAGTAAAAGCCGCTCAACCAACAAGACTGCTGGACGACGGAGACATCTTTGACCTCGGTAACCGAAAGCTTCGAGTTCTTCATCTCCCAGGGCATTCGAGAGGAAGTATCGCTCTGCACGAGGACGAATCCCGAAGTCTATTTACTGGAGATATCATGTACGATGGGCCTTTGTTGGACTTTGCGCCATTTAGTAATGTGCCAAACAATATCAGGTCTATTGAAGCTCTCCTTGCACTTGCTCCAAGTGTGGATCGTGTCTACCCTGGCCACAGTGGCTATTTTGATGGAGATACAATGAGGCAATTGGCATCTGATTATCTTTCTAGTGCATCAGGATTGTGCCATGGCATTGGTGCTGCTTGTCTAAAGGCTGCAACTACCGTGTTGATAAAGGGCAGGAACACAGACAACGTGCCGGCCAAGTGTTGCTACTACTCGTGCTGTTGTTGTCTTTGTTTTGGGTAAACTGGACACGGCAGAAAGGATTATCTATCTAAGAAAATATCGGGACAAGGAAATCTCCAATCAAGCAAGAAAACATGTACATAAAAATATGCAATATCTCTTATTTTGATTTCCGGCGAGCATCTTTTTGAAACTTTCAGCCTAGCATCCCAGATACTGGCAGTCGCTCCCCCCTCCCCCCTCCCCTCCCCCCTCCCCCTCCCCCCTCCGCTACTAACCACCAACCACCACCACCCGATCCTATTGGCTGCCTTTATGCTCAAAAATTATACATTGTTGTACTATTTCGTGATTTTTGGATTATTTGGGGGGGTGGGTATTTCAGTTTTTGCCAGTAATTGGCAATTATTTTTTGTATCTTACTGATGACTTTATTTTATTAAAAAAATATTAAAAAATTCCTTTCCTTTCCTTTCCTTTCCTTTCCTTTCCTTACCTTTCCTTTCCTTTCCTTTCCTTTCCTTTCCTTTCCTTTCCTTTCCTTTCCTTTCCTTTCCTTTCCTTTCCTTTCCTTTCCTTTCCTTTCCTTTCCTTTCCTTTCCTTTCCTTTCCTTTCCTTTCCTTTCCTTTCCTTTCCTTTCCTTTCCTTTCCTTTCCTTTCCTTTCCTTTCCTTTCCTTTCCTTTCCTTTCCTTTCCTTTCCTTTCCTTTCATTCCATTCCATTCCATTTTACTTTATGATATATACGGGAAGTAGCTAGTTGCCGAGTAGCCTGCTAGCCAGAGACCAACTGACAACACATGCACCTCTCATATATCTCACATGCATGAGGAAAACTGAAGAACAAACCTCGAAAACCTCAAAGAAAACAACAAATTAAAGAGGAAAAAAACCAAAGCTTTATCCACACGTAAAAAGCACCTTTTTGACTTTGAGTCATTTTTTTTCAACACTCTGATATCTGGGCCCTATTTTAGCCTTCCGACTCCTTTTTTGCAACTGGTAAAAACCATAGTTAATGGAGTGGAATGGTTTGGAAACCTATTGTTCTAGGTTTTTGTTTGAATTTTTCTATTGTTATATGACGTTGACCGTGCACAGAGAAGGAAAAGTTGCAGCGTTTGTTCATCGTAAATTAGGGAAAATGGACGATTTTTTTCTCAAAAATGTTATAAAATAGGAGATATTTGTTAATTAATCCTATATGATAGAGATTAATTGTTTACTGAAAAGGGCAATCACCTTTTTGAACGCTTTCTCTTTTATCATCTAGTAACTTAACTTTATCTGCGCGGAATTATTTATCCTCTTCTTTGTAATCTTAGAATGAAAATGTTAAACTTTCAAAATGTTCGTACATGAAAATAGTACGGAAACTAGTATTTTCAGCCATACTTGCTTTGGTTCATTGTGCACGGTCAATATCACGTGATGGTACGTTTCAACATCGCTCGCCAAACAAAAACCTAGAACAATAGGTTTCCAAACCATTCCACTCCATTAACTATGTAAAAACCAAGCCTTATATCTCAGCTTTTACTGCAGTCAGGAGTTCCTTCTCGTTTCTGGTAAACATTCTCTGTCTTCTCGAGCATCGCCTAAATAAAGAGGGCTGAATCTTCTATAGGGACCGTTCATTATTTATGGGTTGGAGGGGCTATGTGGATTTTGATGGGGTAGGGTGCACTATAAATAAATTTACGCACTGCCTAAAAGCGGAGCTCCCAGTTCAATTTCTCGAGCGTGAGATAATGAATCGGGTGCTAAATGCGTGCGTGACAAGTGCGTTACGAAACAGCGTGACCACCTCTCCTTGTGATTTTACTAGCAGGGGAAACTGAAAGAAAATTCGATATTCAAAGCCTGCTTCAAAGCATCAGAAGACTTATTCAATTCGAAGTATATATCAATAAGTATATCCTGTATAGAAGAAAGGATTTCATATCTGATTTTATTAAGCAAATGTTATATTAAAATATTTTGAGGTTGGAAAGTGAACGGCTTTCATGAATGTTTTCCAGCCAAATATTTCGAAAAATATAAAGTTTTTTCAATATTCACATTCAGTTGAGCTTCATGTTCAAGAACAAGATGGCGATGGCGACGAGAGCGCTCGCCCCTCACCAAGGCAACCAGGGTTTGATTCCCAGGAATGGGTGTCGCAAGTTCTCTTCTGTGTTTCGAGGGTTTTTCTTCCCTCCGCAAAAATCAACTTCTAAATTCCACTAAATTGGAACTGCAGTGGAAGAAGAGCCACTTTGTGGAATCCACTGTTTTAAAATTTTGATCGTTTATTTTACTCCTTTAATATTTTTTCATCTGCGTTGTTTTTGGTTTTTCTTTCTCTAATTTGATATCCTATTTAACCAAAGATCAATACTGATCCGACTCATAAAAGGCGTAAATGGTCGTTTACATCCCCGGGGGGGGGGGGGGGGGTACTTCGGGTCGTTTCATACGGGGATGCTTCGCCCGGACTCTCGACCCCTTACCCTTTTCTATACCAAATTTCAGCAAAAAGTTACCCCTTTTTTTATACCTTTTTGCCTGAAAAGGTACCCCTTTCATATACTTTTGAAGAAAATCTACCCCTTTTTATACCAAAACTCACAAATTTCCACCCCTTTTCTATACGTGCGGCTTGAAAAAAGTACCCCTTTCGGGCGGAGCATCCCCGTATAGTCAATTATAGGGAGTACCCCCCCCCCCCCGGGTTTACATCAAGATTTCCAAGTCACGGCTTGTAAAAGTTTTTATATTCTCTGGAATATTCGGTTGATCACGAGCCTTAATTCAGTCGTCTTTCAATAAAGTTCAAGAAAGTTAGTCACCGACCAGAAAAGCTACAAAGCTCAGACCGTCAAGGATTACCAGTATATATTCATTTTACATATTTCGACTGTTTAATAACTGTGTTATAGGACACAAGGATCTTCGAGGCAGGGGCCCGGGGGGGGGGGGGGGGAGACTCCGGGGGTAAAGTATCGGGTATGCTCGTCGTATCTCTTAGGGGTAAAAATCAGCGATTTTTTTGGTATCTTTTAGGGTCTTAAATTTGAGGTTTATCAAATCAGCACTTTCTGGTATCTTTTAGGGTGTTGAAAAAGGAACTAGCCCATCGCATAATAACGCAATATGTATACCTGCTTAAACTCAGATTATTACTCAAGGAAAAACATTTCAAAAGCCTTTATTTTTTAATAGTATTATTTTTGTGGTATCTCTTAGGGGTTCAAGCTTTTATTGCAGGCTTGCAAACTCTGGGCCAGTTGCTCGACTTGTTTCAACTCTTCAATTGACTTACAATATTAATTCTGGTTCTTTTAAACTATTTCTAAGTGAGACACTGGCCCAAACAAAACTCCTAAACACTTTGGTTTTTAACCATAATAATACCTGATTACAAGTATGTTACGAAAGTGAGTGCGACAACTATCTATGATTTCAGGGAAATCCCCAGTATCGATATCTACTCAGCGTGTCAACACCCAACCTTTCCATTCTACGAGTGTGGTCCAGCGTTCACTTGACTACGAATATCAAACATTACCGACACTATCAAAATGTCTTAATCGTTTTTGAATATGAATTAAATTTGGCAAAGAGTGGCACAACAACTGTATTGATGGTTTTTAGATCTTTACCAGTTACACTGAGTTTCTCTCATCCTGTGAGCATCCTCATTGTGTCAAAAAGCTTTACTTGTTTGACATATTAAGTATGTCTCATAATCATCATATATATCGTATTCCACATTATTTGACTTTTCGTGACTGAAATCGTTTTGAAAATACAGGGGAAAAAAATTGGAAAGTTAAACTCTTAACAAAACTATTTAGTTCCAAAGGGAATCGCAGAGTATCTGATAAATCTCTATAGAGAGAAAATTGTAAATACTCTTGGTGAAGTTAGTTCCTGTTTCCTTTCACATTTTTCAGATTAATTCTTTCCTGTAGTTATTTTCTGATGTACTTCGTAGCTGCAAAGTCAGCTGCAGAGTCATTGAGTAACTTGTATATACATGTATATAATAAATGCAATGATTCGGCCTTCTGTTTACTAGGCTTGGTAACGTGTCTTCATTTCTTGAAATATCCTCGTTAATCCTTATTTGGCTCTTCTATAATTATCTCAGGTATATTTTGTTTTATACTTCCAGACAGTTCCAGCAATACCGCCATACTTCTGGCTGAAGGCAATACCGAAATTGAAATGTTCTCTTCTCTTGTCTCCTCTTGTTCTCTCTTGTCTTGTCTTGTCTTGTCTTGTCTTCTCTTTTCTTGTCTTGTCTTGTCTTGTCTTGTCTTGTCTTGTCTTGTCTTGTCTTGTCTTGTCTTGTCTTGTCTTGTCTTGTCTTGTCTTGTCTTGTCTTGTCTTGTCTTGTCTTGTCTTGTCTTGTCTTGTCTTGTCTTGTCTTGTCTTGTCTTGTCTTGTCTTGTCTTGTCTTGTCTTGTCTTGTCTTGTCTTGTCTTGTCTTGTCTTGTCTTGTCTTGTCTTGTCTTGTCTTCTCTTCTCTTCTCTTCTCTTCTTTTCTCTTCTCTTCTCTTCTCTTTTTTCCTCAAGGATCTGGTATGCTTAGCGTTGATGTTCATCCACAACTGAAGTGTTATTAGTGTGAGGTTGTGTACATGTTGGGTCTTGCTTACTATCTCCACTTGGTGTTCTGGTGCGTCTAGTGTTGACGTGCAAAGATTTTTTTTAGTCCTTGTCTAAAGTCCCTCAGAAACACAAAATAGATGCAGGGATTCATCGCCGCTAGGGAGTGCCACATGAAGATAAATGCAAACCAAAATTTTTCATATATGTCGTTGTCCATTGACCGTATTAAAGGGTGGTTGAGCCAACGCAGCCAAGTTAAGCCACAGATAGGACACCAACAGATGATAAGCATTACGAATATAGTTACTGACATGCAGAATATTCGTCTGTTTCTTCGCTGTCGTGAACGAATCGTTTTTCTTTCAATCAATGGTGCAACATTCTCCAGGCTTTTACGTAGTTTATAAAACATAATGCTATACAAGAGAATGATTGCGATCAAAGGAATAACAATGCCAATTGCTGTAACTAAAGACAACAATATCAAGTGAGCTGTTTTCGGGTCAAATGCTGGTGACCATGAGTAGGTGCACATCGTGTAGCCCTGTTCATTTCTCAAACGAAAAGTGTAAAAGTATGGAGAGTAGAGAGCCATGGCTACGATCCAAGTGAAAGAGATCACAATCCATATTTTTTCACGAGTTAAAGTCGTTCTTCGAGTTGGATAAACAACAACGATAAATCTTTGCAAGGCAATGACTACAAGACTGATAGATGACACAAATGATGATATATAAGAGAGAAAAGGAACCAGTTTGCAGAGAACATCGCCAAAGGGACCGTCTACTAACCACTCTGCTGGTCGAAGCATATACCTCGAAATATGCCATGGCATTGCTATCAAGGGAACGAGCAAGTCTGATACAGCCATATTGACAATCAAGTAGTTCATATTTGTTCTTAAATTTTGATTACAATACACGACAGCGATGATGAGTGTGTTACCAAGCAGAGACCAGACAAGTAGAATAGACAACAAGACTATTTTAGTATCAACTGAAGTTGGTGGTATCCAAGATCCAAGAGCATGTGTTGAGTTGTTCACATTCATTGTAAAAACTTCTTATCTTCAGGATATAGTAATAAAAAATATCGAAGACTCTTCACATCCAGAAGCTTTTTTGAAAATGAGTCGAGGAAATAGAACACAAGCTCTTCCTATTGAAAAGACGATAGTATTCAAAGACAGTTTTCCTTCTTTTTCCAGTAGGTCAACAAGTTGTTCAATGGTTAACTCAATGTGAACGTTTCAAAAGTTCTTGTCTAGAACTAGCTGTTCTCCCACGCCTAATGATTTTGATGACTTGGTGTTGTATAGGATATTGTTGGTGCAGTAGGTTTGTGCTCGTACACAACTTGCACGATGATCCGGACGCAACCTTGAGGTTTCAGAAAATAATTTATAGCTGCTCTCCCACACCTGATAATCTTGATGACCAATAGCGGCTATGTTATCATTAATTAATTAATAAATATTCATAGATATGCCTTAGACTTCCTGATTAAATTATCGACATTATTGCTTCACACGAAACTACGGCTTTAAAATATTTATTACTGTATGTACAGTCATGTTTGTTATAGATTTTGAAATTTAGACTTTGTGTTCCATACATATCACATAAGAAGGTTTCGGAAACCTCAGTAATAATATCTGCCCAGCTCGCTTATTCAGGGGTGGATCAAGGATTTTGTTCAGGGAGGGATTCAGCGTTGTAGAGGCACCTGCCCGCGAAAAAGCAGCCCGAAAGAAAAAAACATGCAAACGAAAAAAGACAAAGCAAGGGCATTTTTAGAGAGGGATGCACTCGCCCCTTAGATACAAAGAAAGATAACATTATTTCGCAGTGGTTGTCTTCAAAATAGGGGTACAAATTCGTCCCAGCTGGGTGCGCAACCCCTGCACCCCTCCCCTGGATCCGCCCCTGTAATTTTTAACCTTAGACAGCTGCAGGCTGCAGGGCAGGTTATATTTACCAAATGGGGAGTACCTAACAAGTACTAGTTAAGAGGCAGAAACAGTGAACATTAATACTGCCAGTAAACTCCCATTTATAAAAGAACTGGAAACTCCTTCAAAATGAAAGACTGCGCTCCTTTACGAGCAGGCGTAGCTCAGTTGGTTAGTGCAAGGTCGACATTAGAAATGTTTGTTGATATGAAATAATATACATTCTCGTTTTGTTATTCAGTTATTTCCATTAGTACTTCAATTAGCTCTCTCATGCTATATCAAATTATAGAGCAATCGTCAAAACACACAACTATGCCACAGAAGTAATTAAGAATTAGTCACGAGAGAAAAAAGAAAGAAAGAAAGAAAGAAAGAAAGAAAGAAAGAAAGAAAGAAAGAAGGAAGGAAAGAAAAAAGTAAGTAAGCGGAAGAAAGTACTGACACAAATCAATAAATATTTCATTTCAGGTCTAAAGATAAAATGACTAAAACATATGACTTTCATTCAGTTTTTAACATTACAACTTAACAACTATCCTAGACGATATCCTCCCTATTCCTTTCTAAAAATATCTCAATAATTGCATATTCCTGCCAAACAGCACCATGTAGTGTATGTCCAACCTGTCTATGCGGTGATGAAAATGAATATTATATATTACTATTTTTATACTGTGTAATTGAAGGTGGCTCAATTTTGAAGATTACCAACTTGTGTGGAAAATAATTCATAACTGCAAAACTAAAAAAACTATGCTAGTAATTTTCTCAGGACATCTACTTTAAAATAACTTTCCACAAAATAATTCATACTGGAAAACTAAATTTTTTTAAAAGCTATGGAAGTAATTGTCTAAGGACATCTATTTTAAAATAATTGTAAAATAATCCATAACTGGAAAACTGAAAAAAAACTATGGAAGTTATTTTCTCAGGACATCTATCTCAACATTATTTTCGAGAACTACTTGAAAGGTTCAAGTTCAAAACAGTATATTTTCCTAATAAAATTGTGAACGTCATTGCAAAGTAGTCAGCCACTTTAATGTAATATGGTCAAAGTAAGAACTCGAGAGATCCTCTTTCTTTTGAAAAAGAATATTTGTTTCGTTTTATTTATTTAGGTGAAATTTTTTTTTTTTTAGTCTGGACTTTGAAATAAAATTTATCAGAAAAATAAACGTAAAGAGATTGCTACGTTTCGACATCGTCCGATGTCATTATCAAGTGAATTAAATATAAGTAAAACGTGTATAAATTCAACCGTATCTTGCATCTTTATACACGCTTTACTTAAGAAACCATACACGTTTTGAACTTCAACAGGGCAAAAACCCCGAATTTTGCACGGGACTCTATATTTTTCTTTGAATTTCCTAAAACAACAGGTAAAAATCAATCTTTTGAGAAAGTTTGAAAAAAACGTTTACGTAATTATTAGAACTCATAAAAAAAAGCGTTTGATGTGTTTTTGTTGTTGTCGTTAATTTGAGTACGGTTTTCAGCTTATTGAGTTAACAAGATGCTGAATTTTTAGCTTTTTTTAAAAACTTTCTTCAAATATTTTTAGTTCATCCTCGAAAATATGGTTTAAGGTACATTTCCTGAGAAAATGGCTTCCAGAGCTTTTTTAATTTTTGAGTTATAATTTTTTGTGTGCAAAGCTTGATTTCCGCCATTTTTCTTTCGAAAACTTGTCAAGATGGTCATATTCAAAATTCATTATCTCGAAAACGAGCTCGGAACACCCCATTTTTCTTTTCATTTTTGGAATCAGCGTTAAATTCTGTGTAAAATAATTTTCTAAGAACATTTTGTAATTTGGGGTTGGCGAAACCCGTTTTCAGAACATCAACCTAAAAAACGCCCAACCAAAAACAAACGCCCATCTGCCCCTGCCCCTCCCCTCCTTCAAAGTCGTCTTTTATATTTCGAGCGCTGAGTCTCTTGAAGCTCAAACATCCACAAACTGCAGTCTGAATTTTAATACTTCTTGCAAGGATTTTCCTCCGTTTTTCATCAATGCTTCAGAGATTTATAACTTTTGATGCATTATTTGACATATTAAAGGGGGACTAGTACGAAAATCGCTCAAAATTTAATTCGGCTGAAACTTTCTTGGAATGATCTTTAAGGCTCTAATAAACACTAGATCATTTTTTTTCTTGATATTCCGATAGGAAGTATTATATTTTTACGAATCTTTAACGGAGTCTGTGACGTCATTTACTCAACACTAAACACCGCTCCATACATTTCTTTGTAAATAACTTCTTGATTTATTTTATTTCTATAAAGCCCAAAGGTTGGCTGAAAGACTTTACTGACGTTTATTGTGATTACAATTGATTTTTAAGTCTCTTTTTTTCAGTATTGAGTATGGAACGAGCGAATATTTGATCACAAAATACAGGGAAATGTATAGAGCGATGTATGGTGTTGAGTAAATGACGTCACTGACTTCTTTAAAAATTCGTAAAAATATAATACTTCCATTTGGAATATCAAGAAAAAACTTTAACCAGTGTTTATTAGAGCCTTAGAGATTATTCTAGGAAAGTTTCAGCCGAATTAAATTTTGAACGATTTTCGTACTAGTCCCCCTTTAAAATCAAACGTGTTTTTTTTTTTTTCATTTCAAACTTAATGTTTCAGAAAAAGAAAATAAGTAAAAACCAAACATTTTGACAACTTTCCAAAATCATCCAAACCTCTGACGTCACAAACGTTTTTACATAGCCTCATGCAAATATTGCTATCAGCCAATCAAAGTGTGCGTATATACCGATCTAACTTATTTTATAAAAACTAAACAAAATATGGCGTGATTTTTATTATTTTAACATGCAGTCAAAAAAAAAATGCATTAAAAATCGAAGATTTTATATTTGCTGCCCATGATTATATGTTTTCATCCAAAATTTAGCAGAAGGGCTATCAAAAATGGGGGCCATTTTATATTCATATCGATTGAATTCTACAATTCTTAGGTTTGTAAATGGAGCTACCCAAAATTATGAACGGTTCAAGAAGTCCCTGTTCCTTGCTTTCCGCTGGATCAAAAGTCGCGGGCTCAAGATAGCGATATTTTCCCATCATTCCTTGCGCACGTTCTCTTTCGGCCGCCATCATGGTGAGTGTAAGGATTTCCGAGATTAACTTAAAAAATCCTTTTCCATCGGCTTCAACATTCGTGTTTTGATGCTATTTTGATATCAGAAATGAAGTTTAGTTATCATTTAGTCAATCTAGCTAATAATTTGTGTATATTATTAAAGAGAACGATGCATTTTAATTCGAGAATCGAGACCAACTTTGATATCAATCGAATACAAAATTACGTTTGATAGCATGTATTCTCGTTGTGTCGTGGTTTATCATGACTTGTTATAGCTATCCGAGATTTATGTTGTGGTTTGTTATGATGCTAAACTTGTGGCGTATTTCTGTTCTTCCCAAGGCACTTGTTATTCCAGAAAAGTTTCAGCATATTCTTCGTGTGCTCAACACTAACATCGATGGAAAGCAAAAAATCATGTTTGCCATGACGGCAATCAAGGTGAGAAAGTCTCCACTATTCTATGGTGGCTTGTATTTGCCATCGGATTTGACATAGTTTTGCAACTGCAAATTCCAATGAAAGTCCTCATCTGTGCAGTTGAAAAACGTCGTATAGTATAATGATTATCCAATGGCACTTACAAACTACCATAATTGTATCTATTTGTAAAATATTTCAGTATATTGGGATTCTCCTATAAGTTTGATTGGGAAAGAGCCACCCTTAATTCGGCTTATTGCGATTTTGAGTTGCGAATACAGGTTTATATTGATGGCTGGAAGAAAATTTATTTCATATTTGCCTTCACGAATACGACCAATAGCTTACTATCAATAGACCTCACTTCTGGTAGTATCTGCATTTTGGCTAGCTTGAAGAATGTTGGAGATTGTCTGTGTATCTTGTTTTCTGGTTTCATGTTGTAGAAATAGTCAGAGGAATACTTTGAGGAGTTATTTTTGACATAATTTGACTTAACAGTTGCTAGTTGCCCCCTGTCAACCATTGGTTGTCCCCCCAGTCAAATTCAAAAAAGTCACATGATTGATAGTAAGCAGTACTGAATATATTTTCTTCCAACTAATGCCAATATAAACCCCTCATAAGTTAATTTATTTTTTTTGCATTTTTTTGTACAAATTGTTTGTTATAACCTCCATTATTATATAGCTTTGATAGTATGCTATATAACTATGACTGTGCTTTATTAGTGAACAGAGAATGGTCGCTAATGCCATCTGCAGCTGTGCAGCAAACTTTGCTGCAAATTATAAGAAAACGGCATTGAAAGTTGCCCTATTTCACTATGACATCACATCAAAACAGTATATTGTTTTAATGCTAAGGATCATGGTCGCCAGAGGAGGGCAAATAAAAATCACAATAAAATTTGGTTTATGATATAGTACGAGAGTGAGAGCAGCTAAATACAGGAGTTTCTATAGAATGCTGCTACCGGCGGTCAATCTCTGGGTACTTTTGTTATTCTTGTCTATGTACAGTATAAACAAGCTGTGACGTCATAGTGAAAAAGGGCATATTACTTCATGATATGTACATGTAATTGTATGAGCTTATAAGGAGTTATTGGCTTCATTTTTTTCAACAGCGCAACCAATATCTTGCTTTCTTGACCTAATTCTTGTTTCATATCCTCTTATATCAAGAGCTAGTATTATTTTCTATCTTGCCTTATATAACTGATGTTTTTGTTAATCCTACAGGGTGTTGGTCGGCGCTATGCCAATCTTGTTTGCAAGAAGGCAGATATAGATATGAACAAACGTGCTGGTGAGCTGACCGAGGATGAGGTGGAGAGGGTTGTCACCATTATGCAAAATCCTCGTCAGTACAAGATTCCTGATTGGTTCCTGAACAGAAGAAAGGATCACAAGGATGGAAAGTTCTCTCAGGTAACTTGTACATAATGCCTGTCGTACAGCTATTTCAGAAAACGTTGAATACTGAATACCGCATACTGAATAGTGCATTCCAAGACCAAAGGGCATTGTGGGTCTCATTAATTTGAAATAAAAAATAAATATACAGCGATTTGCTCTCTATGTATAGCTAGTATATTGTTTTCGGGTGAAAATAAAATAAATAATTATTATTTATTTTACTTTAGACAATATTACATGACGCGAAATGCATTTAGGTCTTGGAATGCACTATTCAGTATGCGGTATTCAGTATTCAATGTTTTTTGAAATAGTTGTATATGTTTTCTGAACTTAAAAACATATGAAGCTGTTTATATCTGTACCAATGAAGGCCCTTGCAAAAAAACTTGATTTTGTATTGCTACCATTTGCTTTTAACCTTGAAGTGTGAACAATTTTATGCATTGTTTTTAGGTTTTAAACTTTACGGTTTTCTCTAATTTTGTGTCACTTTTGCCATGCAAGTTATCAGTGTTGAAAAACTTAATTCTGCTGACATTTGTTTGAGCCAGTAATTGATAAATGGCTTTGTTTTGCAATTTAAAGCAGGATACAGTTTGATCAGAAAGTAATTATTCTAAAAAGTAATAATTCAATTGAAGTAATAAATCATGTTTGAAATGTGTGTTCATTTCATCATCCAAATCTCTAGGTTTCACTGGTCAAAAGTATCACCTTATCTATCCTTAAATCAGTTTAAGACCTTGCTCTATGAATATTACACCTCTGCTTTACTGATTAATTATGATGTGGACAATCCCCATACTTGGACAACCACTTGTTTAAAGTGTATTACCAGTTGTAGTCTGGCAAGTGCAGTCAGATGCAGCAGTTAATGCAACTGTGTGTAACTTGCTTATGTTTGTTACTATTTTGTTTTTGATATTTTTTTTGGACCCACAGTAATCGGTAGTGCTATTGTGGAGCACCAGCCTATTTTTTTGATGGACGAAGTTAAATAAATAAATGAACAGATATCACAAAAACCAGATCAAACCATTAAGTTTGAAACATAAAACAATGTGTAAAATTGTTCACGATCAAGGTTGAATGCAAATGGTAGTAATGTTATTCTCTAAACAGTTACATACAAGTATAGTTTTACAGCCAGTTCTTTTATTATAACTGCCTCTGTTTGATTTTTGCATGGATCTAAATGCATAAAGTGTTGTTGACTGAGTTGCAACTCATTCTAAGATAACCTGGCTAACCTGGTAGATGCAGCTAATCCAGGGCTCAAAATAACGGCCAGTCATACGCTGTTCAAGATGGGTTCCCATCGTTGTCGGACATATGAGATTTTATTTTTATTTTTTTCAAATATGACCGGTCAAAATGCCCATTCAAAACCATATTTGACCGGTCGAGTACCAAATTTGGCCGGACATTGACCATTGACTGGCCGTTTTTTTGAGCCCTGCTAACCAGACACAAGATAAAAACTTGATCTAATCAAAAGAGAGCAGATTCCCCAATGACCTGATCAATCAACATATTACAATGACATGTTTCAAAAGAGTAAATTTGTATATCACAGTTTTACATGCTAATATCCTAATGAGCTGTGTGGAGCAGACTAAATAGAAATATAGTGAAAACCATCATTAGAGAAAAACGTTTACGCATGCATACTTTTCCGCACGCTTTCCAAGAATTTACAATAGTTTTAGTGGGGAAATAAATGTTTGTTTTTTCCCGGTATACAAAACATTTCGGTGGTATGATTTTGTGGGACCAACATACTGTGTTAATAAAGACAATATGAAAGAATAAGCCTTAAGTTTCAAGAACTGACTTTAAGTTTTGGCATTTTGTAAGGACTATTTTTCAGGCAAGTGTGAAAGTCAAAATTTCAACATTTTTGATCACCAGACAAAAATCAACCAGGTGTCTTTGCCATTGCTGCAAGAGCATGGGGACTTTTTTGGTAGAATTTTGAAAATTGTTGTCCAACGATAGTTATCAATAAAACTCCAGATGTTTTTGTCATGAATTTACAATAAAAATCTGCATTTGAAAGAAATTAAGCTCTCTAAAAAAGCTAATTAGGATTTCCGCACTATTTCAAAGAATTTCCGCACTATTTTCCAGCACTCTATCAGATGCACTGACATTAGCAGTCCTCATTGGCATGTAAAACTGCATTATCATCAATATACAAGGCCAAATATTAAACTGCCCTCACTAAAACGTTCAGTTTAGCAGGCCAAGCGTGCGGGCTGCAAATACATTTACTGCCCTGCTTTGATCTGATTGGTTGAGAGAATGTCTTATGACTGCTGTCAGCCAATCAGATCTTAAGGAAACCATTTCAAATCGTGTGCATTTGATTTTTTTCTTGTTTTGTAGTATAAAAACTTTATTTTTGAATGAAAATGTTTTATTAAAATTCTAAATTTTGATATTGAAAACTTTGTATGATTTGGTCTTGTATGTTAATGACAATGATAATAACATGACTTTTGTCATGCATATTGTTTATTTGTTGACCTTGTAGCATTGTTTGCACCCTTGCTGCACTCAGGTGCAAAATATTGATTCTACTCGGGCCACAAATAAACAATATGCCCTCCAAAAGTCATATTATTGTCCTAATATATGAATTCACTCTATTTGTGTTTTTTTTCCTCCATTTATAACATCTAAGTTTTTTGTAAGAGTTTAAGATTTAGGGTGAAGATGGAATCCTTTGCTTTTGTTTTTCATTGTGATTGGTTAAAAGTGGTCCTGCTTGTATCCACATTAAAAACAGTTTCTTAAATCTTTTTCAGCTTCTGTCCAACTCCCTGGAAAGCAAGCTTCGTGAGGATCTTGAAAGACTAAAGAAGATCAGAGCTCATCGTGGCTTGAGACATTACTGGGGGTAAGCATACATAGACACTATTGCTTGTTGTCTCTTTTATTATGAGCCTTGATTTACCACTATATTCTTGATTACATGGCCATAGAAATGTGTTTTATTGCAAATTTTGGGTCAATAACGTGATAAAGCCATTGCTGGATTTCAAGTCAAGAGGGATCAATATTGATGAATTTACAGCCATTCAAAAATGCTAGAATTTACAAAGAAATGTATGTTGTCCGAACACTATGCATTTCTATGTATTTTTGAATTGCTGTAAGTCGTTCAATATTGATCCAACTAACACCAAACTTCAGAATTTTGTGGGTTCTGATCCCATAATTTAATAAATTAATCAGTCAATTTCTGTTACAAAAAATTTGTAAACTTGTAAAATTTTCTGGTTCCCAGTGGTGTTCTGGAAAATTTTCAAAATGGCATATGGGCTACTTTGTACTCAGGAATCCATCTTTTCGGCAATAGGTTTGCATGTGGTGAATAGTGTTACAGTTGGACATTGTTGTTGAATTGCCATATGATCGTACTAACTTTTGTACAATTTATTGACTTGATTGGTTTATTCTCTTCTCAAAGTTCTTTCGAAACTATCTAAAAAATATATTTTTATAGAAGTTTTGCTAAAATTTTGAGAAAAGAATAAATGATTCAAGTCAATAAATTGTACAAAAGCCAGTACAATCGTATGGCAACTCAACAACAATGTCCGAACTTTTTGTTGACCGTAACACTATTTACCATGTGAAATCCTATCGCCGAACAGGTGGATTAATCAACCCCCTTCCCCAGGCTATTGTGAAAAGCCACGAGGAGTGTGATTCAGTTTAGATTTGAAAGTAGTCCTTGAAAAAGAACAAAATATCCTGGAAAATTCCTGGAAATTTTTCCTGCAACTTTTGTTTGAACCATGTTATATTCACATACATTATTATTATTGGAGATAATGGAAATAACACAGATTTTGTTTGCTATTGTTTATAGTCTAAGAGTCCGTGGTCAACATACCAAGACAACAGGCCGTAAAGGACGCACTGTAGGTGTGGCCAAGAAGAAGGGAGGTTAAAATATAATGTTGCAATAATAAAGCCCAGCATACCTGAATCATGTGGTGTTTTTTATTCCTGGCTTTTCTTTCTTTCTTTCTTTACACTTAATTAAAAAAATGTTGGTCAGAGATCTGAAATCTAAAACCAAAATAAATTGTGGGCTGTGAGCTGTGAATTTAAATGTGAAGGAAAGTGGTAATAGCCCATTTTCAATATTCTGGTTGAGTGATCACGCACGAAGCAATTCAAGACGAGGCTCTGGGGAACAATGGAGCAATCCTAATTTATTCTTTTGTTTCCCTGGAGCCTCGTCTTGAATTTCTTTGTGTGTGATCACTCAACCACAATATCAAAAGTGGGCTGTTGTATAGTCAATTTACAGTCAAACGGCTCAAGCGTACCCCCCTAGAATCCATTAATGAATTTATTATTCAAATATTGAGTTCATTATTTACTCTATCTACTTGAGTTTTGATTGGATTCTTTAACAAGTGCCATGCCAAGGTAGAAAATATCCCCAGAAAGGCCACCCCTTAGAATTTTAGTTGTGAAATGAATTTGAAGTTTGGAGTCTTCAGATTTTTTAATGAAAACTCAGAGTGAATAATCAACTCAATATTCGAATAATGAAATCATTTATTAATAGCCACCTCTCAAGCTGTTTTGACTGTGATTAGTGGCTTGCAACAGGGAGGTGGGAACAAGTTTTCCCTGTTTGTAACAAGTTTTGACTTGTTTTTTTCTTCTTCTAAATATATCACCACCTTTGAGCGATGTCCTCTGTCTCACATTCCAGATCTCTGGCTGACAACCTTTTTTGAAATAAGTGTACATTAATAATTTTGTCATTATTACACACAGCCAATACTGTGCATCCATATTGGTACCACCTGATGGTATCTGGTGTCTGCATCAAACAGACTTCTGTCTATGGTAGTATGGCTAAGGATTGAAAGTAAGATTAACCAACAATACCAACCAAACCTCTGGCTTATACCTATATTCACCGACGTGAGGTGTCCCCTATTTGATACAAGTACTTGGGACCTTTTGGGAAAATTTGCTTCAAAATTTTGTCTCGCTGAAAATGCATTGAAAGCTTTGCATCCACACTAGCATTTCCATAGGGTCCACACTAAAATGATCAAAAATGCATATATGATTGGAAATTAAGCATTATCACCTGTGCTTGTGAAAGAAAGAGGTGCCTGCAGGAATGTCAGTGTTTTCAAAAGCTGCCACTCTTATTATAGGCCTCCATTTTCAAATGTCTCCACTCTGGATAGCGTTTCAATATGCCAATGATTTTGTCAGCAGAGCAGATGTTTTGGGCATTTGTGTCACATTACCAGTTCTGCAAAGGGGCTATTATTCTGATGTCCCTACCATCGAAGCTGACCGTTCAAGCTGATGGTGCAGGGAATAGTGAAGGGTACTATTGCAGAAACAAACCAGATGGCCACGGTATGTGTTGTTTTAACAGTTTGTCTAGAAAGAACTTGTTTGTGAAAAAAAAATTTGAAAACTGCGTACCCTATAATTATGAAAATCAAAGAATTTCTTCACAAAAAAAAAATACATGCTGTAGCAAGGACATCCTGGTCTTGGAAGAGTTTTCATAGAGATAGCCAAATAAGCTGGGGTCAACTTTTCATTCAGTTCAAAGGTCTGCTACTGAATCATGAAAAACAAGCTGTTTTTCGACTGCTGTATTTATATTCCTTGTAAGAAATAATTTTTTTCTTGGACAAACTGCCATGAAGATTCTTTCTCCTTTTCTAAAGTTGTTCCCTAACAATAGACCTTACCAGACATTATTCACTTGAGTGGCTCCGAAATATTGGATCAAAATCAAGGTTGGACTTGATAAAATGCTGCCAGTAAATATGAGCACATCGAGTCCAACTGCAACTTGAAGCCATTGAATGGTCTCAAGCAAAAGTGGGAAAGGTCTATTGTAAAACATTTTTAAAAAGTGCATATCATTTTCCTTAGAATACTATTTGGAAAAAAATCTTTGGATTTTTCATTGTTTGATTTAATTTAAGCTAAAGAAAATTTTGAGTCAATTTAGTTTAGAGCATTCTATTGAAAAACCTGTTTCATACTATTTTATTGGCATAACCACAATGAGCTCTGCTAAAATATTGAATCCTGTTGTGACTAGTAACACATAATGATTAATGATTATGTTACACCCTTTCTATTTATGCCTAATTGCAAAAACGTCATAAAAAAATAGGAATTATTTTGATTTTAAAGCCCCCTAGATAATTTGATAAATGAATACTGGTTTCCAATTTGGCCCACTGTCACTCACACATACTACCACTACATTCTATGCATACAACTCAACTCGTGATCAGGAGCCCAGGGTATAGGTATAGGGTATGTGCCACTGACAGCCAAAACCCTAATTATCTAGAACAGATATATCCTCTTTATCACTAAACAAGCTCTTAGTGTACAACTATTTATACAATAGCTTAGAAAAAAAGATTTGTATTTTGGAAAATAGATTAGTAGTATAATAGACGCATCTTTCTTAAAGAGTTTAAAGTTATGTTCCCGGTAACAAATAGCGTTGCATTGCATGTGTTAAGTTACTCCTCATCTTGACCTTTAGGGCATGGCAAGGCGACAGCTGTTTGCTGATCAAAATATCTAAGCTCTATTTCTTTATCCTTAAAATATTGCTTGAAATAATGACAAGAAATGCTGATTTTTCTTCAAAATTATTAACTTAATCTGTGAATAGTTATAAGTGCTGAATATAATTGAGCATTCATTAAACTTACTGATACAAATTTGATACTTTGCAAATTAAGAAACCACCTTGAATTGCAAGAGACATAATTTGGTTTTTACACTCTTAGACTATCTTTCATACACCTAGCTTGGGTAAACTTCTCTTGTGGCAAAACCAAACCAGAACGCAACCTGTTTGTTGAGCTCAAAAAAGTCCTACAACAACTTTACTGATCATTGGTAAAGTCTCTCCTTATCATATGATTGTAATCATAAATATTTCACAATCAATTATTTTAAGCAGATTTTATCACTGACAAAGAAAATTTTCCATACATATTGGTGGATACTAATTTGTCAATGGTTTCCAAGCAACATGTTTCCATAGCAACAATAGCTTCATTATCTCAAAATCTTGTCTGACAATCTAATCTTGCATGATCAAGTAGAGTAGTATTTCATGTTGGTGAAGTTGGAAGAAAATTTATGGGATTACAGCCATATTGCATTATTTTCAGACTTTTCAACTCAGGAACTATTTTCAGCTGGAGGGGGGGGGGGGGGACTCCGATGTGAAAGAAAGTAGAAATGACCCTTACAGCGGCTGCTTGGAGACTAGGCATACACCCCCAGGCATTTTTCAAGATATTTAGGAACCACTGGCATTGAAGGAGAGGAGAGGAGAGAAATATGTGAGGGGTAGGATCATGCATGAAATGTAACTTAGACTTTAAATGAAATACACGCATCAAGAGTTCCGCACTACTGCTCTAAGCCCATGCTCAGGGGATTAAAAAGTGGGATAATATTTTGTAAAATATGCAATTTTTTGGTATATTTGATTTAGAATTCACTTAACATTACGTGATCTTGAATATTTAATGAAAATTGTGCTTGACAAGAAAGATACAACAAGATATAGCATATTTTTACAAAATATTATCATACTTTTTAATCCCCTGAGCATGCGCTTAGAGCAGTAGCATGAAACTCTTGATGCATGTATAAGCAGATAAGTCTCTGCAACCACACCACCCACCAGTAGTTCTCTCATTAAAATCGCAAGCTTATTCAATTCTGAAATATACCATCACAAAAGAAATCTAATTTACATATATTACATTTTATTTAGTTCAAGTGAGGAAGTAGCTTTACAAATTGTAATGAGCTACTAAACAAATCTTTCAGCAATACCTCAATCTAAACAAGATATAAGATTACAAAGCTAGTTATGATATTATAAAATCATACATTATTGTTTCCTGCAAATGTATACAGCACAGAATTCATAAACCCATGAAATAAGGGGGGAAAAAAACTCATCGGACAACATCTATTCACCACCTTCACATTCCCATAATATTTTGCATTTTTGGGGGGCAACAATAATTTTTTTTTTAAATTAAAACTTTTCTTGCAGATGCTGAGTATGTTTGCTATAATCATTGAAAAATCAAGTATCAGTTTTATCTGAGAATGAAACGTTTGGTGTTTATTTATTTATAATGATATTTTAACAGGATGCTCCTTCACTTTAGTGATTTTCAAGAAGGTCCTGTAGAGACAATGTTACAGACAATGTTTGGACTTACCAAGAAATGTTATGACTTTTACTCCTAAACCCGTTCAAATTTCTTTCTTTCTGGTAATTTTTTTAAATTCTGATAGAATCTATCATAGATGCATAAGTGTTTTTTCTTCTATTCTTATTAATCTTCATGGTAATATTAACGATTTCTTCTCGTTGTTGCCCCCAAAAAACGCAAAGCATTATGGGAATGTGAAAGTGGTGAATACATATAGCCCCTTTGCAGGAACTGGTCACATGACACATTTGCAAAAAATTAGCTCTGCTTACAAAATTATTGACATATTCAGAAAAAAACCTTAAAATTAATGTAGTACTATTGCCAAGTTTTAGCATTTTTTGAGGTATTTTTAGCATTTTTTGATGTAATGTATTTATGATTTTTTCAAAACTCAAAATTTTACAAAGAATGTATGACTGATGATGAGCAAGTCATGCTCAACAGCCATACATAATCTTTGTAAAAAAAAATATTTTCAAAAAATCATAAATATTTGTATTATTTGTGTCACGTGACCATGTCTGGCAAAGGGCCTTTTAATAACTTAAGAGTATTTTCATCCCTGAATCTGCTGTTTTGTCCTTTAATTATGAGAAATTGTTCTCTATGCAAAGACCCCTTTTTTGTGATGTCAAAGCAGCTCAATTTGGAGGACAACACCAAAGAAATTCAATCTCCTGAGAATTGGAAACCTAGGAATTGTTTTGTTCTCCAAATTGAGCTGCATTGCAACTTACTGAAAGGGGTTTATAGTTGACAATCCTGTGGGAAATCAGGGTGGTTTGATTTTGATCTTATTTCATGGACCTATGGACCGACTTTTTGAGATTCATATAATAGTCTACAGTTAATATTTAAAATCAATAAATCTCATCTTAAGTCCAACAAAACACAAATGAAATACATTCTGATAGATAATATATTACGTCAGCTAAAAACCTCCAAAGATGTGCACAATGCCATATACAACTACAACCTGATGCACAGTTTTCTCTAGAAATGAAATCTACACACACACAATTGAGTATATATATTGATACCTTTATATGTTTCCTGAATGATATATCAAAATATACATAGGAGTATACTATGACTGTTCATTGCCAGTTTGTACCAAATGGTTGTTTCCAGTATCTTCATTTGATGCTAATGATGAAGAGCTGACACGGCGCTCCTTTTGTCGTCTGTTACAAAACCATACCCTCACCACCTCTTTTTCAAGTTCAAGGCTATCTGCTAGTGAACCTATCTCACTCGATGAGGGCCGAGGATGTTTATCAAAGTGATTTTCCAAAACACTTTTGACAGTTTTTTCAATAATGGTTCTTCGCTTGCGCTTCTTGTACGAACCATTTTGATTTGGTATAGACCCATAACTGCCTGAATCTACAGGTTTTTCATTGTCTTTACACTCAATTTTCCTAAGCCATTTTTCAAGTAAAGGTTTTAGCTTTAACATATTCTTCATGCTTAGTTGCAAAGCTTCAAATCTACATATTGTAGTCTGACTGAGGTTATTGTTTGATATATCTCCCAGCGCAATACCAACATCTGCCTGAGTAAAGCCCAGTGCAACTCGACGTTGGCGAAACTGTCGGGCAAAATCTGATAGCTCATCTGGTGTTGTTTTACCTATCGGAATGTCCATTTCTTCACCAGCAAAACTAGAGCCGACTAGTGCTGCATGAATCATATTATCTTGGCCACCTTGGTTCGGCATTGTTTCTTGGATGTTACCATGGGTACTCTGGACAAAAACATTGACAACTGGTGGCCCAGGTTCTTGATTCGCAGTTGTTGCTTGAGAAGAACTTTGTGTTTTTATAGTTAAGGTATCTGTAGTAGATGTCCCATGCCAATTCGAAACATCAACTACCTGTGTAGATCTGGCAGTAGCTGGGATAATTCTTGTAGCTCCTGGTTTGGAAGATGTAATCAGCTGGGTTCCCTGTGGTAGAACTGTCTTATAAGCTTGCAAAGACCCAGGGTTGCCAACGACAACTAGAGGCCCAGTGTAAGGGATAACACCCGGCATAATACCCTGCGAAGCATCAACCGGTATGTAGGTAGCTATACCTTGCTGGGTCTGAACTGTCTGAACATACGGCAATGAAATATGCTGTTGCTGTTGAACCAATTGTTGTTGAACTGTCTGCTGAAATAACTGGATTTTGGAAACCTCTGAATATTGGTTTGTGTCTCTGTCATTTGAGTCTTGCTTCTCTTGTGAGGTTTCTTTTTCCTCCTGTACAGCATTTTGGATAGGGTTTTTCAAATTTTGTGGTGCTATTGCTGTTTGAAGATAATCACTGACTGTCATCTTACTTGGTTGGTGTCCTTGTTCTTTGACAGCTTTGTTCTCATTGGTGGCCTGAATTGACGTGGTATCTATGGCAACTACATTGCCATTGGTACAGACAATGACAGGTGTCCCTTGTGAGGCTGTCTGACTATCTAAGCAGCCATTGTCAACAGAAGGTAGTTCTTTCATTGACTCGATAACCGGGTTATTTTCTAAGACATTTTCATTCTTGTCAGTGGAATTTGGTAGAACACTGTTATTTTTCCCTTCTGGTTTATCTGTAGTTTCATTGTTATCTTCAACCAGTAGTTTATTGGTTTCCATTTTTGTTCAAGCTTTTTCAGAATCCAAGCCTATTCAATAATATCAATCAATAACAAAATTAGAACCAAAATGTGATACAAAAATCACTATTTATAGCATTCAACTCATGACATTTTTATTAAGAATATGCCGAATATCATTAGTGAAGATCTTTCTTAATTATTTTCCTTATTCGTCTCGATCGTAAATTAGAAACGAAGTCTTCGTTTGACATAAAAGATCGACTCAAGTCTGAAACTTGTCTCTCCTTGGTATAGTATTTCGCTAGCTATAATAATAAATAATCAAAAACATGATCTTACGACAATCTATAGTAGAATTTAAGGAAATAACTATAAAATAAAAGGTAATAAGAACTCTTAAAACAGCAAAAATCGAGCAAATTTTTTGTCATAATTTAGTAAAAATACTTAGCAATCAAATCAAAATCTGGCATCATTTTTATTAAATTTACGAATTAAAAACTCTAATCTCTCGCCTAGAATATCAAATCCAATTTTAAAAACTACATTCTGGTAATATTTTCAAATGAATCTTTTCTTGAAGAAGCTGTTTTATTTAGTTTTTGAATTGTATTTTCACAAATTAGAGAAATATCGAGCCTAAAATAGCGAACGAAGGGAAATAGTTTTAAAATAAAATCGTCTCATCGTTCGACATTCGATGGTCAAATATTTCTTTAGTTAAAAGAAAAACTCATTCTCATGTCGTATAAGAACTGTTCGAGAATACAGAAGGATTCATTCAATGGGGGTATTGTATTCGGATTTCTCACTTCAAAGCATAAATATACAATGAAAAGATTTGCAATTCAAATCTTATGTTGAGTTTGTTCATCATGCAGCCTTCAACTCGACTGAAAGTACAGAAAGGCAGCTGAGAATCAATACACGTGTGATCTAAACCTAAACTTACATTAAAATACATCGTCTTTACATCGCTTTTGAGTCTAGAATTCAATAGGTTTTATCAATGGCTTTGATTTAGTGATATACAAGGGAAAATCCAAGGATAAATGGTTGATATTAGCGCGTAAAATCGGCGCTCACAAAGTACATTTCATTATGACAATTATTAATTTTTCTGATTTCAAATACAGAATCCAAAATCGATTCAAAACGCCCAGAAATCTCGCTTTTTCACCAAAAAGACGCCATAAAATCCAAAATTATACTCACCACTCATTCACAGACTCAGTTCCACTTTTACATTGGGTTGATTGAAGCGAAAACCAGACTTAAAATTCGATAAAAGAAAACTGAAAGTAAACACGGAGAAAGTGTGCGCAGAGAGAAATGCGCGGGAACTCTCACGTGACTTGGGCATCATTTTATGGCATTGTTGATACAATAGTCTACAATACACCTATCTTATTACAGTTTTTTTTGACAATACCGCCTTTCTATAGACTTTAGTGTGCCCCTTTTCACCAAATACTGGTGAATCAAATACAATGCAAAATTGAATTTCAGATGAACGCTCATCTGCTCAGCCGGATTCAGACATCCATCAAATATAAAAGAAAGCCATAAATAAACCAGTTATCTTGAACTGTCGTTGTCAACTGAAGCCTTTATTCTCTTTTTAAGTGTCTCAAATTAACGCCATTTTTATTTTTATTTATTTTTTTGCACGCAATATTTTTCTTTTGTTTCTTGTGAGGCAAACCAGAAACGGAAAAAAGAACAGAACAGACGCTACGTTATTACTGAGAACGGACAAATATATCGCAAGGTTCTCAAGATTTTATATTTCAAGGAGAATAAAAAGAAGAGAAGGGAAGAGGAGGGGAGGGGAGGGGGGGGGGAAGAGAATTAATAGAGGGAAGTGAAATGGAATACGGTGGAAGAGAATAAAGTAGAATGGAATGGAATAATAATAATAATAATAATAATAATAATAATAATAATAAATATCAACTTGGGTTGAATCACAAAGGACTAGAGCAGTACGTCAATAAATTACAAGGAGACATATCTATCGCAGAAATGCAGAAGATTGCCATCCTAGGAACTGCTCACATCATCAGGAGAACTCTTATGATTAATTGATTTTTTTTTTCATCATTTAATCCGCTTTCAATCCTCTCCTTTTTTTTTTTTTTTTTTTAATAAATCAGTAATTAAATACATTCTAGTTTTCCCAAGGTTCATAGATTGGACTCGGCAGCTAAGAATTTTGTAAGCAAAACGTTAAGCAAATTGGAAATAAATAAATAATAATAATAATAATATTCATTTATACCAAAAGCTTTACAAGAAATTAGTAATATTTATATACCTATATATATTTACAAAATTATAGTATTGATCATGACCTAGAGTAACTAATAAAGAGCTAATCTAGCTAGGTAACACGAATAAATGAAATTACAAATTTCAGGGTACGTGGAAAATGACAATACTTGTGAACTGCAATAATAATAATGTTAACTATCAAAAATAGCAATGGAATGGAATGGAATAGAACAGACCACAATAGAACACTATAGAATAGAATAGAATGGAATGGAATGGAACGGAACGGAAGAGAAGAGAAGAGAAGAGAAGAGAAGAGAAGAGAAGAGAAGAGAAGAGAAGAGAAGAGAAGAGAAGAGAAGAGAAGAGAAGAGAACAGAAGAGAAGAGAAGAGAACAGAAGAGAACAGAAGAGAACAGAAGAGAACAGAAGAGAACAGAAGAGAACAGAAGAGAACAGAAGAGAACAAAAGAGAACAGAAGAGAACAGAAGAGAACAAAACAGAACAGAACAGAAGAGAAGAGAACAAAAGAGAACAGAAGAGAACAGAAGAGAACAGAAGAGAACAGAAGAGAACAAAACAGAACAGAAGAGAACCGAAGAGAACAGAAGAGAACAAAACAGAACAGAACAGAAGAGAACAGAAGAGAACAGAAGAGAATCAAATCGAATGGAAAGGAATATAATGCTTTACTTCACCTGAGGTGTTGGGCCTCCGTTTCAGTTTCCGTTTCAACAAATTTATCTGGTGAAGAAACCTTTCTTTCTCCGTAATTTAAACTAACAAAAGAGATGGTAAGTGAGTTCGTTCGTTTCCAGGGGTCTATACAATTTTTACCAGCTGAGCGAACAACTAATCGCGCAAAGCATTGTTGATCAAAACCTGTAACATATTCTTTAGAATTTGACAGCTCACGGTAATTTAAGGAATGTACACATCAAACAATAGACCATTTTCGAGATGCACGAGCGCTTTCAAAAATATCTATTGAAACACTTAAAACTTCCACGGGCTTTAGTCAAATTCTAAAGAATATATTACACGCTATCGAGCCTGAGGTTGAGCGACGACAACCGTGAAATGGTCTATTCTGTAATCTACAGAAACAAAAGCTTTGGCGAAATCAAGGTATAGAATATCAGACTGAAAGTTTTTGTCAAGGTGTTGGCCAATAGTGTGAAGAGTTTTCTCAGAAACCCGTGTTGTAGTGAAGTGATGGGATCATTAACACGGTCTTACATTCTTTTGAAAACACAGCGTTCGAACATTTTGCTAAGTGTGGGCAGGAACGAGATTGAGCGGTGGTTTTCAGCAAGTTCTAATTCTTTTGAATCCTTTTTCGGTATAGGCCGAGTAGAATCAGCCAATTTTTAAGGGGGGTGGGGGGTCTTACCTATTTATCACTCACGGTTGCTAGGGAAAGGATTTAAGAATCTCTAAGAGCTTTTTCGAAAGTTTTAAGCTTTAAGAAGCTTTAAGTTTTAACACGAACCACTCTAATAAATGAAGGAAAACATGAATATGTATTTGATTCTTTGTCTTTTTACTGCGCACGCGCTGTTGTTTTGACCTTATCCCTACCCCCCTTAGTAGCAATTTTTTCCCCAACTACATATAATATACTAACAAGGAAGGCAACTTCACGGGCTTCCTGTGGAGAATTCAAGATTTGACGAAAGAAAACCACAAATTTTGCACGATAGTTTGGCTCCGAAAGAAAAAGAACCTTACAGAAAGTTCAACTGACATGTAATCTCTAAAAAAATTTTAGTTTTTTTGAGAAGAAATGCTCTAAAACTATGTTTTTTTATGCGTTTTCCTACCTGAACCGATATGCCGACAGTGAGGCTTGTCCTTGCGCGGGGCCTGAGCACGAGAAATTGATCAAAACACGTACTATACCTCCCCTCCCCACGACTTGTCAAGTCTAAACAGACGACGCTCGTGATTGGTTGAAAAAACTCCGGAAGTAAAATGCATCTGGGAACGGGACGCATTTCCGCTTGAACCAAAAAAGTCTTGGGGAGGGGACTTTATAACTAGACTCTTACATCATGTGTAGTTAGCTAGCCTAAACATAATGTCAGTGCCTTGTTGTGAATCTGGCTTCTGATTGGAAAATAAAAAAAGTCAAAGAAATTTGAAGTGTTCCCAGAATTAAAAAGTAAAAAAAATGAACAAACAAACAATTACCTCATTACCAAAAAATTGGGGGTGGGGGCAGAGTCACGAGCTAAGCAAATAAAAAGAAAAAATAACATATCGAACGTCGAAGGCCAACGCTTGTGAACCTAGTCCAGGTTGGGCTGCCTGTGTTTTATTCCGCGCGCGTTAACTTGTTTATTCCCCTCTAATGTTAATAGTGAACGGTCCCTAGAAAAAAGAGCTTGAACACAGGGTTAGAACATTTAATGCTCTCAGCTTTTAATAATTAAAAAGGGGTCAGTTTGTTCAAGAAAAAAATGTCAAGTTCAACTGTGATACAGTCTCTATGTTAAGGCCTGGGACTTGATGACCGTGAAATTTGCCTAAATCATAGTTTGGAACAGAAAAATAAAGAGGTATTCGACTACATGATATAGTTCAACGTAACGAACTTAACATTTCAATGCAATTTGTGGGATATGGCAGGTATCACGTGACCTGTGACGTCACACATCACGTTTCCTAATTTCCCGTGTTGGAATCAAAACGAACCAAATTGCCATTTTTTCTTTTTTAATGTATTTTTTGTCTTGTTTTGCCGTTTTTTGGGGGGAGTTTTTACATAGGGTTAACCTCATAACTTCCTTTCAAGTCGCCTATTATTTAGCTTTGTTGTCCGATTTGTATCGCCTTTTGCTCGTATTTGCTCTTATTTTTACTAGTTGTCAACAATTTATTTGCGATTTGAATAAACTATGTATGTATGTATGTTTGCGTTCAGAATTTTCGGTAAGTTGCAGAATTATGAAAAGCGCTGTCAGTAATCAGAATTACAGTGTAGAAAAAAAAACCAGTTTGTTTTTAACTTTCCTTCAGGTCCAAAATTCTCAGTTCGTTGATTGGTATAAGCCAGTTCAAAGTTTAAGAATCGTTTTCAGTGCGCATGCGATTTTATCCCGAATTTCTCACCTTCTTTTGTTTAAACCTTCTTTTGTTTTTAATTAAACAAAAGGTGAGAAATTCGGGATAAAATCGCGCCTATGAAAACGATTCTTAAACTTTGAACTGGCTTATAGATATAGATAGAATCTATACATGCAGTATATAATTATATACCATATCATGAAGTTTTTATTATTTGCATTGAAATGGTTTCTAATTTTATAATCTCTTGAAAATTAATATCCTAGCTTAGTCTAGTTAGAGTGACCCAGCACGTCGCGTGCATGGACCCGATAACTGAGTCAAGTTTATATGAAGCTTACGATCCTCACAAAGAACAGTCATTAATTCTCTACTTTCACATTGCCCATAATGCATTGCGGTTTGGGGGTAACCATGGTAAAGATTGATCAAAAGATGTTGAAAATGCATCATATGATATTTAAAGATCAATGTAAAACAAACAGCAAGAAAATTTTTTTTTTTTCGAAGAAGTCTATGAAGTAAATTTTGAGCCCTTCTTCATGAGTCAATACATTTTTCTGTAACACTAAACTTCTTGATATTCTGAATGTGGGGAAACAACTCAGAATTACCTGCAAATCAGTATTTTTAGATAAAAGTAGACATTCGGATTGAAAAACATTTATTTTATGACACTTTTTGACCGGTTACCCCGAAAAACTCGATGCAACATAGACAACTAATGTGAAAGTAGAAAATGAACGATAGTAAAATGGAAATCCTGCAAATCTTGCTCGTCAACTAGTGCATCTGTTTGAAGACAGGAAAGTGGAGTTGAAGATGTTTATCTTGATCTTACAATATCAGTTTGCAGAAGTCTGATAATTATATATTTGATCAGCTAGTCCAGTCTTCCTAAGGCAGGATTACACTAATGCTTTGCTTAACTTTACATCAATATTATAAGTGTTTTTCCAGAATACATGTCAAGCTTCAAGCTGATTTATCTTTCTCCTCTTCTTGTTCTGGTTTCTTTGTGTCTTTAGCTGGTTTCCTCTTTGAAACTGGTACAGCAGCATTGATCCTAACAACAGAAATAATACGATGCATTCAGTGACTTGATCAGTCCAAAGAACTGATGAATAGCGAGTTTCCTTGGATACCCGAGAATCTACGGGTGTTTTCCATTTGTCCAGAAAAACCGGTTGATGAAACCGAGACAAGAATGGTTCTAATGGAACAGTTCAAACCAACTACAAACCTACCAACTATGAACGTGCGAGTTAGAGAACTGGACCTGAAAAATTCCGAGAAATTCTCAAATGGTTCAGACAATTCCAGTTGGTTCGTACCAACCAGAATGGCTGGACAAGCTCGAAAGGTGTTCCACTTTTTTCGGCTGGAAGTTCCGAAAAAGTGACAGTTCCATTTGTATTCCAACCCATATTACCGGTTTTTCTGGACAAATGGAAAACACCCTAAGTGTCCGTAGTAAAAGCCGAGAGGAAACAAACTCAAAGCTGTTTCCAAGGAATCAGTCACTAAAGACTCTACCCCTTGCATTTGACGTCAAACCATCTCAATTTGGATGACTAGACAAAAGAATATCGGCAATTTCCTGAAAAATAGAACCTATTGTTTTGTCCTCCAAATTGCGCTGCATGATCCCACGTGCTGCAAGGGCTCTATATAGACTTCGCCAATATATTATGATACATATTACTTATGAATGAATCAAAATAGCCCGTCATAGTTTCCTAGGAAACGAATCGTTCCCTTCGTGGGGAATAGAAAGGTTTTTCCTATCACGTGCTTTGCTAGTCCTCCAATGAAAAGGGAGCTTGACTGACGTAGCTCTCATGACGTCACGGCATCCCCCCGACTGATCGTCCCGTTAGTATCCTATCAGCCTATGTCTAGCTATTCATCCAACGATGATGATAGTGAATTTTTTATCCAAGATGGAATTTTACAGTACCGCTGATGTGGTTGGAGTTTAGGCAAAAAAAATACAAGCTAGCACAAGTTTACCTACGGTTTTTTGTTTGTGTGTTTGTTTAACGATTAGAACTTGCTCCCTCTAAGAAGGGCACCTCTCTAAGGTGGACACTAAGAGCTGGTCCCGAAAGTGTCTGCCTTAGAGCGAGTTCACTGTATCATTTAAGTATAAAATGTTCTCTTTGCAGTCTGATTTGAAAGCCCGATTTGGAAGCTCCAATATTACTCTGGTTTTGTTGTCCAGCGCGTTTCACGTACATTTTAATTTGACACAACTTGGTATCTTTTTTATTGTCGATGTTTCGTAGTTCACTGATTCACTACGGCTCTGGTCTTACTTACTTGTCTAGAAGATCATCGATTGCTTTGTGAATCGTGTTCAGGGCTTTGTTGATCTCATCCTAAAAATAAAAGCGTTAGATACTCGTCTGGTTTTGTCCTATAGACGGATCTTTGCTGACGTCAAGATTCACATTTTGCTTCATTAGTGTAGGAATTTCAATTTCTATCCAAATTTACACCAAATCCGTTCTGGCTATCGAAAGAGCATGATTAAATAAGCTTATCTTAAGAATTTGAGCTTGGTACATGAACATGAAATAGGTTTTGCGTGAAGCGGTTTAACTGAAATCTCTAAATTTTACAGAGAATGTATTGGCTCATTAGCGTTTTTGCCACCCACTAATTTGAAAGCTGATATCTCGGAAAATATTGCATGCAAAGAGCTAAAAAGTTCGTAGAATACTAGTAGAATATTAGCTGAAGTTATAGAGCTTTTAAGTGTGACGTTAATCGAATGAAAACACAACTTCCGGGTACAAAACGAAAAGCAGTTTCATAACGATTTTTCTTATTTTTTTCATGACAGGATTAGTTGTCCAAAGTTCTAAGTGTTCATAAGGTGAAGGTTAAATAAGTAAGAACATTTTTCGCTTTATTCTATCGGCTTTTATGAGCTGTTGGACCCGGAAATACGTTACAACTTAACAGCTCTATAAGCCAGTTCAAACTTTAAGAATCATTTTCAGTGCGCATGCGATTTTATCCCGAATTTCTCACCTTCTTTTGTTTAATTAAAAACAAAAGAAGGTATAAACAAAAGAAGGGGATAAATTCGTGATGAAATCGCGTGCGCATTGAAAACGATTCTTAAACTTTGAACTGGTTTAAAGGGGTTTCTACATGATAGCTTAACTATTGTCTATGCCCTCTGTTTTAACCCCATACCTTGTACATATCATAAATTTTCGGAATTGTAAACAAACCAATGAAGCCTGAAAAGAAAAAAAATATTTTGTTAGTTATATCAGTATTTCAAACACTCATTCATTATCCACGAGGTGGCCAGCCAACCACATACACCGATTTCGGCCACATGACAAGCCTTGAAACCCCGGAAAGTACTCCCTAGCAAAATGGATTTCAAGTCCAGGGAAACTGGAACAAGATTGCAACTGACTGGTCTATATATAGGAATACAATGATTTTATAATTGATTGGTCCCAATCTTAGTTACTTTTTAAAGAAAATGATAAAAAAATGACGAAATGTAAATATAAATATAATATATACTCCCTATAACTGACTATACGGGGATGCTCCGCCCGAAAGGAGTACGTTTTTCAGGCCGCACGTATAGCAAAAAGGTGGAAATTTGTGAGTTTTGGTCTAAAAAAGGGTAGATTTTCTTCAAAGGTATATGAAAGGGGTGCCTTTTCAAGCAAAAAAAAAGTATATAAAAGGGGTACTTTTTTGCTGAAATTTGGCATAGAAAAGGGTAAGGGGTCGAGAGTCCGGGCGGAGCAGCCCCGTATGAAAGGACCCGAAGTATCCCCCCCGGAATACCACTCGCTTCAAACTGACAGCCGTGTGAGAAGAAGACACAAAACTAACACAAATAAAACTGCATTAGTAAAACTGGTTTGTTTCGGCATGCTTACCCATGAAAGTAATTGTTACACCGTTGAACCATTGGGCGATGTATGATAGGAAGTACAACAGCATTAGAAGCTGAAATATAAAAAACAAAGTCAAGATAAAGAGCTAGGACTCACAGATTCAGGTGTCACTTCAAAAGAAAAAGAAAAAAGAAAAAAAAAGAAGAAAAAAGAAAAAAATAGAAGAAAAAAGAAAAAAAAAGAAAAAAAAAAAAGAAAAAAAAGGAAAAGAAAAAGATGCATGAATGCCACTTTGTAAGAAAAAACAATTTTTCTAATATTTTGACATATAAAGGCAAACTTTGAAAGGTAATTTAAAAATATTGCTAACTGCTGCTACAGCATGATGATGATCGATAATGATGATGTTGATGTGAGTTGAGTTGTGTGCCTAGAATATATATTAATGAAGAGTTGGTGTGTGTGAGTGACAGTGCCAGCTGATCTGAGAAAAAATATTAGCCAATCAGAATCGGGAAAATTTGCAAAACTGAGGTGTCATCCTGAGTAGCAAGAAGACTCCAGAAACGGTTAATAATATAATTTTTATTATTTTTTCACTAAATGATGAATATCATAATAATTTTATACAAAATATCTCTAACCTCTTCTGAAAATTTAGATTTATCTCAGATAATCTCACAGGATTTTAACAGGCTTCATGACTCCTCAGTTTTGCAGTGACGTCATTTCTAAGTCAGTATTTCAGATTTATTTATTTATTTATTTATTTATTTAACTTCGCCTTTTAAAAATGAAATCAGTAATCAGTTTAGTAATCAGGTGTGTAACTGGGAGGGAGAAAATGAAAACGAGAAATAGTGAATTGTATGAGGGACACCACAACAGCTTTCGCCAATTACTGTGGGCCCTTCAACAATTACTATTAGTTACATATGATATCAGCTGGTGGTGGATGACTGACGTAGATGAAGACGATAATGATGATAATGATGGTACGTGGTTGTGATCTAAGGGTTCCTGATTGGTGACGCTATTACATATAATGATCTCAGAGGTCACCTTGACTGAGTCAGCTAAATCCTCCACCAAGAACAAGCTTCTAATGTTTTCTGCAAGGTTTGCAACGAGTTCAGCAGACTTTTCACCAAAATGAGTTGCCTGATAAAAAAAACGTTTACATTTTAGCTGGAGGGCCCGAGGCGAAGAGCGACGGCAAGAATGAAAATCATCCTTCAATGTACAGCTATTTCAAAAACGTTGAATACTGAATACTGCATACTGAATACTGCATACTGAATACTGCATACTGAATACTGCATTCCAAGAACGAAGGGCATTGTGGGTCTGATTAATTTGAAATAAAAAGTAAAAATTCAGCGATTTGCTCTCTATATGACAGCTAGTATATTGTTTCGAATGGAATGCACTAAAAATAAAAAAATAAAAATAAAATATTTGTTTTACTTTAGACAATATTACATGACCCAAAATGCATTTAGGTCTTGGAATGCACTATTCAGTATGCAGTATTCAACGTTTTTTGAAATAGCTGTATACTGCCTATGCTGTAATGAAGTAATTATACTGAAACTTGCTACGCTTTACGTCGTAAGGACGTACCTCGGATCCGTTGGCTATAAAGGTGGACGCAAGACCAAAACGCATCGAATTATGGGCGTTTTGAAACTATACTCACTAGTGTGGACGAGGCCTAACAAACTCTCAAGATTATCTGACGTTCAAAGCCACTTTGGCCTTGCTCTAGATTTTGCCAAAGTCCCTTAGCGTCTCACGCCCTTTGCTTCGCTTGGAGGCGGTCAGCGCTCTTCGCCAATAGCGAGCAATACCGTCAAGTGAGCTAACAAGTCCAAGTCTAGCTTTGCAAACGGAGGTAACTTTTAGCATGCATTATTTGATAAAATTTTTCTTAAGATTAACAAGGCAAGCTTAAAATACTCATGTTGTATTTACCTTATCTTTAGAAACGTTAATGTCCTTGTCTAGGTAGGAGCTGTAAGCAAAACCAAATAGCAGTTAATATAGATGCATGCAAATGAGATGCAAATGAGAGAACAAGCATTGTATCGACCCGATAGCCTCACTTGTATATGATTCTTAAAACAAAAGAATATCTCAATGCGGGCTCAGCTGTAATAACAGCTATTTCTTAACAACGCCAGGAATTAAAGCGATTACTCAATGCCCATTTGTTGAAAATAAAAAAGACCTTTTTGTAAAAATACCGCTGTGTTCATTGACTACATACTCATTTACGAAGGGTTAGCCTCAGTTCAATGTCAAAACATTCACAAATGCCAACGGTATAGTATAAAGGATGCACAACTTAACAATACAAACGCTTTGAAATTCCACAGAACTTTACTCGAAGACATGGATATTCTACAAATAATCGAGGCTAACCCTGCGTAAATGAATCTGTAGTCAAGGAACACAGCGGTATTGTACGAATTCAAAAAAGGGCTAATTGAAATTAGAGTCTTAGGGGCCCACGTTGCATTCCAATTCCTTGCAATCATAAAATGACCACACCACACTTCAAGGATGTTGCAGGGCCGTAGCAAGCTTTGAAAAACTGGGGGGGGGGGGGGGGGGGGGACTCAAGCGCCCCAGCCCCTTGCTACAGCCCTGTGTTGCATACTAACTATGTCACTTACTGGAAAGGGTGCTTAAACTCTGTCCTCGAAAATGCCGACCGTGCAGTAAAGAGTAGCCTGAGTACTAGCATTGGAATAAGGACGACCATGGATGTAGTCGATAAAACAGTTAACAGACTGAACTGAGTCAAGCAGACCAGGAAAATAAAACCACTTACGAAAACTATGGCCGTGACTTTAATGTCACGCCACAGAATGATGTCACGAAAGCTTGTCATTGCGTCTCTTTATCTGGGGGAAAAGAACAGCATCTGAGAGGTTATCATCACAACACGATAAATTAGAAAGAGAAAGCAACGGGGAGGCATTAAAACAACGATGTTATTCATTAACTAGTATTTTATAAATTTCATTTACATTTTTAGAACATCATGAACGTATTTTTCAAAATGTTCAAGAGCAAATAAATCAATTAAAGCAAATTTAATATCCAAGTCCTTTCAGCTTGATAGAAGGTCAAAAGCTCGTAGTACAAGTACATAGATCTGCATAATCGCTTGAAGCATCATTATTCTAATGGAATAAGATGTTGTCAATGTATCTATAGGTTTGGTGGCATTCAAAAAAATACGAATAGCACATCATATTGGAATAAAAATACCAATATAGTAAAATTCATTATGAAAAGCAGAAGGTTTTTGATTTTTAGATCAAAAAATACTCCTCAGTTGACCTCAATCGATCACACCTAAAAACCAAAATAGTCCGTGACAGAAAATGCGGAATGTTGGTACCTGACGGGCTAGAATAAGCTTACTTAGGCCCTCAAAAATCATTCTTCAATACCTATTTTTACTATCAATGAATAGAAAAGGTACAAGAGGCGAAAAAGGAATTCATTGGCATAGAAAATAATAGAAACCCGAGTGTACAAGAGACAGACTTCGAAACGGACGCTCATTTGAATACACAAATTCATTCGGAGAAATTTTCGTTCACTCTCTAATCACAAGTCTATACGTTGATAATAATAATACATTCTTATTTATCGAGTTTTAAGATGTTATAAAATCATTAACAATTCGATAGAAAACACTACCTTATTGCTGTATCTTCCTTAGCCGCCTTTCGTTTCAACCAAGTGAAAGTCTGTCTGTTTTTACTTTCAATATGTAAATTTTCATCTTTGTAACAGCTGGTTTCTGGTTTAGACCAATATCCCACAAGACTAAATGAATTTATCTGACATATAAAACTTTAATTCATTTGCTTTAAAAGCTCATGCAAATCGTGTATCTTTTCCATTCTGGTAATATATTCCAAAACAAGAATTAATTGTCCATGCTTATGTTATGAATCACGTCAAGCCAAAAGCTATCACTTTCGTTGTTTTTCCATCGAGATAATATAGGATGTTAAATGTTCAAGGGCTGTCCTTATAGATTGCCATGGAAACACTTTGATTGACGTCAGCTAAAATCTACTTGCTCGCAATGTCCATACTCCGAGCATTTTATCGTAGAAAACGAGTATATTTTGCGTTGATTAATCCATGATTTAATAGACCATTTCACGGTTCTTGTCGCTCAACCTCAGGCTCGATAGCGTGTGATTTATTCTTTAGAATTTGACTAAAGCCCGTGGAAGTTTTAAGTGTCCCAATATATATTTTTGAAAGCGCTCGTGCATCTCGAAAATGGTCTATGACCTCGGGGCACTTTTTACTTTCCAGATATGAAATAAAATCAGCATTAAATTTGGGTTAAGAAATCGAGTCAAAAACTCTTTCATTGATTTTTTCAACAGAAGGAAGCCACCTTTAGTTCAAATTAAGTTCGAAGCCATGCTCACAGAAGGGTCTCACTTTTGTACACTTTTTGGTAATATCCATTCTACATTTATACTATTGAAACTTGCTATCTCATCAGAACTTGTACAAAATACCATGCATTTCACGGCATTATTCGTACGGTTTCTTGGTAACGAGAGCCTTATTGCACCTTTACTTTTTTCCCATTTTGCAATGCATCGTGGGAAGTTTTATAAAAACTTTTATAAGGAGCATGCATAACCGATCCCACCTGATTTGTCAGATTCATCAAATTAGAGTCAAAATGAACAAATAAATAAAAAAGTAAAAAATAAAAAAATAAATAAATAAAAAATAATACCTTTAGTAGTTATACTTTTCAGGTCACCCATCCAGGTAATGATCTCCCTCAATCGTGCTTGACTCAGTGTCTTGGAATTTCAGCTGTTATCCACTGGACCACAGGTTTCAAGATATTACCTCAACAATAGCCGCGAGAACAATGCACCAGATAGACTAGATTATTTTCCACTTGAAATCAATGTGCCAGTGCGTGGCAGGTTGTGCAAGGGGCTAGCTGATATGGTCTGGGGGCCGGCTGGTCTCTCCCCTGATGCCTCCGGGCTAGAACATGACTCTGCGTAATTCGTACAACCAAGGGCGGAGGGACTTAATTGCCGTCATGTCCGAAGTCCATACGTTGTCCCAGATCTGCGGATGCTCGGGGTATGGCATGTGGAGGGCACTATCTTTTATTTTTGAATTAAATTCTTAAATTTAAATATTTCCTTTGAATTTTTTTTTTCTTTTCCCCCCACTTTTTATAGTTATTTTTTCTTTTTTCTTTCTTTTCCTTTTTCCCTTTTTTCTTTTTTCTTTTCTTTTCTTTTTCTTTTTTTCCTTCACTTTTCTTGTTTCAGTGTTTTGCTTGTATTTTTATTTTCCTCTTTGTTAAGTTTTTCTTTCTTTTTCAGTATTCTTCTCTTATTTGAATATCAATGTATAATATTTGTTATCGGATTGATAGATAATGTTCTATGTTATAAGAATAGCTATAATTCTTCTGTTTTGATTTTACAAATAATTTGCAAATTCTTTTTTAGATTAAAGCCATTCAGCTGATCTGAAATAGTGACATAGAAAATGACGTCACTGCAAAACTGACGACGTGTCATAAAGCATTCAAAAATTGACTTACAAAGATTTATATCTGAGATAAATCAAGACTTTTAGAAGAAGTTATTGATATCTCATATAAAATTAGTATGGTATTCATCATTTAGTGCGAAAATAAAATAAAAAAATAACAGTTTCTGGAGTCTTCTGGCTACTAAGGATGAAACCTGAGTTTTGCACATTTTCTCGATTCTGATTGGCTAATATTTTTTCTCGGGGTTCTTAATATTTTTTTGGAAAGAATGACTATATACTCGTTTCCTTTTTGCTTACATTCAGCATTAACTGTTAACAGAGGCAATCTCAGAGCTGAATGTGCTTTCCTGGTTTGTTGATATGACGCTCCCTTGAAAACTTTAGTGAAAAGATCTTTTTCATTTTTGTTTCTCGGTATTTTCTTTCTTTTGCCATAATTTCTGTTTATTCTTTTCTACCCAAATGGGTGTTTCCCGTTTTCCTTTCCAGTGCCCATCCCCGCTCGCTTCATACAAAAGGCATGCCTGTATCCTTGGCTGTACTTCGGTTCTTGCTTTAATCATCGTCGGCTTCATATAACAGTCCAAAATGAAAGTGCTATTCTCACTGGTCCCACGTGTGCGAATATAAGATAACTCATTTGCATTTCCAATCACTTCTCTTCCTAACTTCTTGGGCCCTACGTTATCCAGTGCCCTTATATTATTTTAGTGGTCTCACTGTGCTCCCCTGCAACCCACAGTTGCTCTCCTTACTTTGCTGTTTTTCCCAACCTCCCCTCCCTTGCGCTTATATGGTTTTTTGAAGAGCTCCACCAGGTCCACTGCACTCCAATAACTCACACATGAGTACAGTGCATGGGACCAGTGAAATAAAATAACAATGAAATATAAATTACTTTTTATAATGGGTAACAAATTCAGTATGTATGTATGTATATAAGAGCTAATAAATAGGAAATCGATTTCTTACAATAGTATGGATATGTGAGCGCGTAAAAAGCAAATAAAGATGGCTATCTGTAAAATTCAACATGTTTATGAATGTTTATGAATAAAATGTTTATGAATAAAACCGTCTTTGAGATGTAACGTTATGTAACGTTGTAATGAATGAGGTTTGGGGAGAATGAGTATTTGGAGATGAGGTTTGGGGAAAATGAGTATTTGGAGATGAGGTTTGGGGAGAATGAGTATTTGGAGATGAGGTTTGGGGAAAATGAGTATTTGGAGATGAGGTTTGGGGAAAATGAGTATTTGGAGATGAGGTTTGGGGAGAATGAGTATTTGGAGATGAGGTTTGGGGAAAATGAGTATTTGGAGATGAGGTTTGGGGAAAATGAGTATTTGGAGATGAGGTTTGGGGAGAATGAGTATTTGGAGATGAGGTTTGGGGAGAATGAGTATTTGGAGATGAGGTTTGGGGAGAATGAGTATTTGGAGATGAGGTTTGGGGAAAATGAGTATTTGGAGATGAGGTTTGGGGAAAATGAGTATTTGGAGATGAGGTTTGGGGAGAATGAGTATTTGGAGATGAGGTTTGGGGAAAATGAGTATTTGGAGATGAGGTTTGGGGAAAATGAGTATTTGGAGATGAGGTTTGGGGAGAATGAGTATTTGGAGATGAGGTTTGGGGAGAATGAGTATTTGGAGATGAGGTTTGGGGAGAAGGACTATTTGGAGATGAGGTTTGGGGAGAATGAGTATTTGGAGATGAGGTTTGGGGAGAAGGACTATTTGGAGATGAGGTTTGGGGAGAATGAGTATTTGGAGATGAGGTTTGGGGAGAATGAGTATTTGGAGATGAGGTTTGGGGAGAATGAGTATTTGGAGATGAGGTTTAGGGAGAATGAGTATTTGGAGATGAGGTTTGGGGAGAATGAGTATTTGGAGATGAGGTTTGGGGAGAATGAGTATTTGGAGATTAGGTTTGGGGAGAATGAGTATTTAGAGATGAGGTTTGGGGAGAATGAGTATTTAGAGATGAGGTTTGGGGAGAATGAGTATTTGGAGATGAGGTTGGGGAGAATGATCATTTGGAGATTAGGTTTGGGGAGAATGAGTATTTGGAGATGAGGTTTGGGGAGAATGAGTATTTGGAGATAACTGAGGATTTAGGGAGAATGAGGATCGAAAGTTGAGGTTTGGGGAGAATGAGGATTGGGAAACGAAATAAATATCGGGGACAATAAGTATTAGGAGTTGAGTATTGGAGATGAATAAAATATGGGCGTGAGTTGGAAGGTTGAACGATGGTGGGTGGCAGTAAGAACGAATCTATGGAATTGTTTCGCCACTGGAACAATAGATCTTCATTTTTCCCCATTCCTAATCATTGATCTGCTGGACAAGTTTTCTTCCACTATGCCACGGATTCACAAAATTTGCACAACAATAGCCGTGATAACGACGCAGCAGATAGACTTGATTATTTTCCACTTCAAATCAACGTGCGTTGCAGATAGTGCAAGGGATTAGCTGTAGTATGGTCTGGGGGCCGGCTGGTATCTCCCCTGATGCCTCGACTAGAACGTTTTTCTGCGTAATCCGTACACCCAAGGACAGAAGGATTTAATTGCCGTCAGGTCCGGAGTCCATACGACGCCTAAACTCTGCGGATGTCTCGGGGGTATGGCACAGTGGAATAATTTTTTTGAATTTCTGTCGTTGAAAATGGGTTCGGATCCCATAAACCCCGATTTTTTTCCAAATTCTTTGATCACCCTCCCCCCCCCCATCTTTGTCAGTTCTTCTTCTTAACTTTCTAATAGTTGCTTTTCTCATCATAATTTCAGCAATCTCGGTTTCAAAAGTAATACAATACAATATGCTTTATTAGATGCTCCCAAGCGGGCTATTCAGATTTATCCCACACCAAAGAAAATACAGCCAATCAGAAAGCAGGAAAGCTGTTGTATATCCGTCGGTATTTCACCTTCCTTCCCATCATGCACTGCGCGTTGAATCTACGCATTTGTATTTTCTATGGTGTGAGATAAAATGGTTATACAATGGTTTCTCGTGGCATACCGTGTATATCCCACTCGTCACTTGTATTTTCTTTGTATATACACTCGCCTAAAGGTTCGTGCGTATATTACTAGAAACTACAAGTGACTCGTGGGATATTCCTTGGTATGCCACTCGAAACCATTGTATAACTAGTATGTAATTTACAATTACCTACTTATACACTAAATCTAAGCTTAATTAATTACAAGAATGTGATAAATTATACTAATAATGAAAACTAATTATTTTTATTAAGTAATTAATCTATAAATGCAACTATTAATTAATGGTATGAATTTATTGATTTCAAATAATCCTTAAGGGACTTTTTAAAGCACTGTAGTGAGCTGGCTAATTAAATGGAAGTGGGTAGATTGTTCCAAGTTTTGGCGGCATTACTGCGATTCTCAATATTCTGCGAACTCAGACATTTCAACGGCTTGTTGTGAAATTGGTTTTTCGCTGCCGTCAATCAAAACTAATTAACAATTAGTCCTCGAGTCCGAATGGTCTACGAGTCAATAGCCCATGAAGCCGGAGAGGTCTAATTGTTTTAGTAAAAACCTACTAATCGGTCCAATAAAAGGATGCAAAACGTTTTGGATTTTGCTTTAAATATATTTTTTTGGGTTTTCAAAACCGGCGCTTTTCGCTACTAGAGGTCTATCACTAATACACCCCTAGTAGCTCAGCCAATCACAGGGCTCGATTGGTGATAGACCATTAGTCGGTTTTTTCTAATCTATATTAGCCCATATTCGGAGGTTTACCCGGTAATAAAATATGGTGTTGAGCAAACATGTTCCTAGTCCTAATAGCACGTATACAACACAATGGTTTGTTTACTTGTTTAAGAACCTGAATTTGTCTTCACTATTCTACTTAAACTGCAAGTTATACACTGATGGTGACATCATCACCAATAAGAAAGAAGGCAGCCCAGTACCTTGGTTCCTTGTAGCTCTCTGTTTCTCGCATTTCTTTCATTGCTTGCTGTAGGCTCTTACTTGCACTCTCTCCTCTCTTTAAATGAGAATAAAACTTCAACATGAATACTTTAGTCGCGTTGTCATCAATGGCCCACAATGACGCTACAACAGCACGGGCTCCTGCAGCAAGAAACGCTCGACTCATCCCTACCACTCCCTCTGCCTTGATCTCACCACGACCACTGTGACAGCAGCTCAGCACAACAAGTTGTGCTCGGATACCACTTTCTTGTGCTTCCTTCATTGTCAAGATGAAGTGTTGCTCGTCTGGAAGGCTGTTCGTTGTTGACGACGTAGATGGAGCAAGAAGAATTTGTCCATTTTCCTGACTTCCATGTGCTGCAAAGTGGACGACCGACACGCCAACCTGTAGCTTTTGGACGACTGCTTCTTTGGTTGCTTGTCTTCCTATCAATGGCTCCACTCCGAGTAGTTTGGCAATCTCTTTAGCTTCATCTTCTGCACCAGGTAAATTTGTAAACGATCTTTCACTGCCTTCAAACTTGACTTTCCCAATTTCAGGATTTCCAACAATTAATGCGCCTGATTTGTAATGTTGATCATCTGAGGATTGTTGGAGAACTTTTAAAGTCGTTAAAGAAGGGGCCAGGCGAATGCGTTTAGTTTCCGATAGAAATTGTCCTGTTTTGGGATCCTGGAAAGCTGCGAAAGGAACCATGTAAAGAGCTCCATCCGGAATTATGACTATCTCATCCTGGACAAGCTTGTGTTGTACCGGAGCAACTAATGCATCATATAGCAATTCCAATGCTTTCTCGTCATCTTCATGATCTCCATCGTATATACACCGAGCATCCGTTTTGTTGACCTCTTTGCCAACTTCTCTTCCTTCTGTGGTGTTCTGCTCTGCGACTTGTGATGACACAAGCTCTTTTTCAATATTTTGATCTTCAACCTCGGGTAATCCCAGCGACCTGTCCTCACACTTTAATCCTTCCCTGACCTTCATTTGTTCGTAGCTCTTTTTCACAAAATTAAAGAGGAATTTCTCGTCAATGTCTTCTGAGTTACCCCCAGACAACGAGGAATGTTTTATTGAAGACTCAAAGCCTTTGATCTCACTCTGATGAAAATATAGTGGACTTTGATGTGCTAGAACCCAAATATGTGCCAAGTCATCTTGTTGTAGAGCATAAAACAGAATGCCAAAATTACAAGTCGACAAAATCATCTCAATGTCGGTATCTTCAATGGAACCACTTTTTGATGTAGTTTCTTTATTCATGTTGTATTTCAAAGTCAAAAGATCTCCAAGAGCACGGGCTCGTCCACGATCTGATACAAGAAGCGCTTCCTCCGTCTGTTGAGTCTGAACATAAACATGCGCCAGTCTCCTGTAAGCTTCGATGAACGTATCAACAATTGATATCTTGTATGTGTCTTGCTCCAGGTCATCAAACACTGACTCAAAAGATTGTACACTCTTCTTTAAGTGACTTTCTGCTTCTTTCATGTGGGTACTTTGATCGCTGTCTTGCTGTAATGCCAGTCTTCTATAGCAACTTCCTAGTATATAAGTATAAGAATGATTACAATGACGTTTTTTCACTACTGTATTTTTAAGACCCATGGTCACTTAGCGTGATGCATTGCGATTTGTTTATATTTTGAACTACGATCACTGAGGTCGAGGTAAACACTTTTGGTACTTTTATAACTCATTCAAACATGGCTAAAGTACAATTTGTTGTAAATTGTCAAAATAGATGTCTGCAATGTTACTTACAGTCATCTTTCTTCAAGAACGATCAAAACTTAGACCTGAGAATGTACGTACTGTTGTGTTCAGAACGGCGTTCTGTCAGAATATTCAGTTCTAAATTGTAGAAACCCTTACCGATAAGAACTGTGAGCCCACCAGATGCTATTTAGAAAACTATCGTCTTCTGGAAACTCAGTAGATATCAAAATCCACGCTTTCTAAAGTCCAACAGCCACTAGCCAAGTGTGTTGACATCGATGAATCTCGGTTCTCACTCGCAGCTCTGACTACTCAAACTCTGTCAATTCGTTTACAAAAAAGGGAATAAAATCTCGTGTTTTACTATCACCAAGTTTAATGGAACCCTATTCGCATTGAAAAAAGTGAATATCTGAGCTAGACTTGTACTTTGATCAAGTTCAGTGTTGATTAGAAAAACTTACTAAAGGCGATTAAAACTCATGAAAACAGACAAAACAAGATGTCATAGCTTCAATATAAATTTGAGATATGTAAAAAACGAACTGGCAATTAAATTACGGCCTTGATGATCCGATGGAAAAGGATTACTTTCCGTTATCAAACTCTGCCATAGAATCCTTGAATTTCATGACCCACGAAATACTAGAACGCCGGCAATGCATTACGGTAAGTGACCATGGTTTTTTAAATATAGTGTCCATGTTTGTGTCTCTTCTACTATCAATGCGCTTTGAATTCGTGTTTTGGCTGCCGCGGTAATTAAAGTTTGAAAGCTTTTGAATGATAAAAAAATTATGGTATTATTATTATTGACATGCGCATTAGCTGCAAAAAAGTTATTTTTACAATTTTGGACAAACGTTTTGAGAAAATGTACAAATTTTTTGCTAATAGAATTTCTACCAGCCAAAAAAAAAGCCACAAAATATCCTGCCTCCTCCACCTTACCAACAAATCAATGCTGTTGTGAAGCTGGAGCCCTGCTTCATCCGCAAAGTGAACATTGGACCGTTGGAGGGGGAATGACTTTTTTAGCCCCTCAGTCTTGATATTCGCTTTGTGACAGAGAATTTTTATGTAGTTTCGTCCAAAATTGTAGCTCAAAAAATAAGTAAAATAAGTGCGATTATAAAGTTCTCAGTCGCAGTTAAGATTTTGCCCTCAGCTTCTATGACACTATAAGACTTACCGATATAAAAATGCGCATGTCCTTGTCCAAGTTTGTCATCTATCTCTACAGCAATTCGTAGGTGCTTTTTATGATGTCCAATGGCCTCTTGGTACTTCTTTAGTGACTTGTAAATCTTTCCTATGCATCCATTAGCCTCTGCTTCTGTCTTTCTGTCACCAATCTCCATAGCGATGCCAAGACACTTTTCATAATATTCAATTGCCATTTGGTATTTTCCTAAGGACTTGTAGGCATTTCCTAAGTCCCCGAGAGCAGCCCCCTCTCCACTCCTGTTACCGATCTCAACAGCGATGGCTAGACGCTTTTCGTGATATGCAGTCGCTTTTTGGTGATCACCGAATAAGTTATGGATATGTCCTATGTGTCCGTAAGCTGCTACTTCTGCTGCTCTATCACCTATCTCTTTAGCAATGCTAAGCTGTTTTTCGTAATATTGCTTTGCATCTTGGTATTTCCCTAATCGCAGATAATCATTTCCTAAGGTCCCGTAGGCAGTTCCTTGCCCATCTTTGTCATTTATTTCCATAGCGATGGTAAGGCATTTTCCGTGATATTCAATTGCCTTTTGGTATTTCCCCAAAAAGTTACATACATTTCCTAAGCTTCCATAAGCGTGTGCTTGTCCTTGTCTGTCTCCTATCTCCATTGCGATGGTTAGTTGTTTTTCCTGAAACTCTTTTGCCCTGTAATAGTTCCCCAATGATTCATAGGTATCTCCTAAGTTTCCGTAGGATTTTTCTTCCTGTTTTCTATCACCTATCTCAACAGCAATGCTGAGACTTTTTTCGTGATATTTAATTGCTTCGTGGCATTTCCCTAACGAATGATAAACAATACCCAAGTTTCCATAAGCAATTTCTTCTCCCTCTTTGGAATTTATCTCGATAGCGATGTTAAGAGACTTTTCGTAATATTTAATTGCTTCTTGATAGTTTCCTAAAGGGTGATAGATACTCCCTAAGTTTGCATAGACTCCTCCTTCATTTTTTCTATCACCTATCTCAATAGCAATGCCGAGGCTTTTTTCGTAATACTTTATTGCTTCCTGGTTATTTCCTAATGACTGATAGACATTTCCCAAGTTTCCATAAGCACATTCTTCTCCTTGTCTGTCACCAATCTCTTTACTGATGATAAGACGCTTTTCTTGATATTCCATTGCCTCTGGGTATTTTCCTAATAACTGATACGTGCTTCCTATGTTTCCGTAAGCATTTCCCTGTTGCTTTTTGTCACCTATCTCAATAGCGATGCTAAGGCCTTTTTTGTGATACTTGATTGCTTCATGGTATTTTCCTAACGATATGTAGGCAATTCCCAAGTTTGCGTAAGCAGATGCTTCTCCTTGTTTATCATCAATCTCTTTAGCGATGACAAGACGCTTTTCTTGATATTGAATTGCCTCGGGGTATTTTCCTAACAACTGATAAGCACTCCCCATGTTCCCGTAAGCCATCTCTTCACCATTTCTGTCACCTATATCAATAGCAATACTAAGGCTTTTTCGGTGATATTCAGTTGCCTCTTGGTATCTACATAGTGACTGATAAGTTATCCCTAAGTTCTCGTAAGTAGTTCCTTCTGTGTGTTTGTCTGCTATTTCTATAGCTATCCTGAGACACTTTTTAAAATATTTAATTGCCTCTTGATATTTCCCCAAAGACTGATAGGCATTTCCTAAGTTTCCATAAGTTAACATTTCTCCCTTTCTGTTGCCAGTTCTAAGAACGATGCCAAGTCTCTTTTCTTGATATTCAATAGCCTTCTGGTAATTCCCTAATGATTGGTGGATGTTTCCTAAGTTACTGTAAGCGCGTGCTTCCCCTGCTCTGTCCGACATCTCAATAGCAATGTTAAGACATTTCTCGTGACATTCTATTGCCTTGTGGCAATTTCTTAATGACTGGTAGTCATTTCCCAAGTTTTCGTAAGCGACTTCTTCTCCTTTTTTATAACCCATCTCTTTAGCGATCTTTAGTAACTTTTCGTGATATTTAATTGCCTCGTCGAAATTATTCAGTTGGTAATAGGCATTCCCTAAATTTTCGTAGGCCACACACTCTCCGTGGATATCCTCAATCCAATTAGCAATGTGTAATTGCTTTTTGTGATATTCAATTGCTTTTCCTATCTGATGAATTTTTTCATATAATGTACCAAGTAATATATAACTGATTCTCTGAGCGCCGACATCCTCTAGAAAAAGAGCTACTGCCAAGCATTCTTCAAGTAAGCAGATCATTTCGTCTTCTTTTAACTGAAGACAGTCCAATGTTGCACATAGCAGACAAATGTCAATAAAGAGCCTGATTTTCCATACATCCATTGTAATCACTTTTTAGTTTCTTTAAAAGAAAAGAATGGAATTAGAATGACGGTTATTTACAACAAGATTATTATGCAAATTAACAAATATTCTTGATCTTCCATAAGCACGGTACGTATGTGAGGCGGCGCATTTATTTGTGGTTGGAGATATCATTATCAAATTTGGTCTCATGTTCCGTGACGGCGAAGTCATTTTTTTGCGTCTGTTTTCTTATCGAACATACCAGGTGATCTGAGGAAAAACGATAAGCCAATCAGATTGCGAATCCCTTTTCCGAAAAAGAATCAATCCCATGCGTCTTTTCGAGCCCAATCATGGATGAACATGGGGAAATCAAGAACAAACAAAATAGCAACAAGTACAAATATGCAAAGAGAAGTGTCATTTAGCCGAGGACTTTAAGACTTAAATGTTTCTACTTCAAAGAATATGTTGCTTAGATGAGAGTAGGAATATATTTTCATCAGTTATGTTATTATTTATGGTTTTTTTTTATTAAAGCATTATCGTTGAAACGATCTCGAAGAGGCTGCCGAAAAGCTTTCTCGATCTCTTGGCATGATTTAACTAAAACTTTCGCATCTTACGCTGCTCTTTGGTCCTTGGCAATCTCCAGGATGCTTTACACCTTAAGAAACTCCTTTTATCTGTTATTTAAAATTTCTCGTTTTCAACAAGAAAAGATTTATTGGCGAGAAAGTCGCTCATATTTAGCTTATTTTCAAGATGCCCGCCATGAAATTCAAGTGAATTGAGCGTGCGTTGGATGATGGGATTGATTCTCTCTCAGATCTGGAAATCATGCTTTGCGCGCCTAGTCAGATCACTTGGTAGCTATTAGCCAATCAGCGCGCGAGAAATTTTACAGTTATGTTCAAATTAATTTTGTTACTATTTTTCTTACCATTAGGGACAGCCCATTATTTAAGAAGGGGGGGGGGGGGGGTGGTAGCTGATTCATTCTAGAAAATATTGACAAGGCAAATAGGCTCCAACAAAAACACATCATACATGTACTGATAATCTTTATAGGATGTATACAGTTTTACAAGGCTGCCTGTGACTCAAATTCACCCATATGATTCACCTAAACACTAGCAATACTCAATGCTTTTGGATTTTTCATGTAAACGGAATCACAGTGTTTAAGAGTGTCCCTCTGTAAAAATCGAGCAGCGGTGTTGAAAATAAAAATCATCGAAAATCCTCAAATTTTGCCAGAACATAGGTATATGTGGCCTAAGTTATGGAAAAAGGTTTTGAATGCCGTATATGTGGCCTAAGTTATGGAAAAAGGTTTTGAATGCCGTATATGTGGCCTAAGTTATGGAAAAAGGTTTTGAATGCCGTATATGTGGCCTAAGTTATGGAAAAAGGTTTTGAATGCCGTATATGTGGCCTAAGTTATGGAAAAAGGTTTTGAATGCCGTATATGTGGCCTAAGTTATGGAAAAAGGTTTTGAATGCCGAACGATTTATATTTTGGGAGAACGGTGGCATTTTGTGTTTTTCGGGTTCAGAACCGCGTTTCAATGGTGGCACAGTGCATCTCACGAATTCGTCTGTTAAAAATTAAAATCAACATCAATTCAAAACCCATATAGCAATTCCTTAACAAGAGATGCTCTTTGAAGGTTTTGCATTGCCAGAAATATGGGACATGAGCCTGCTCACGCATGCGCAATGATGCGTTTCAGCTTACAAAATAGCCGCCGAGTCTTATAGGAAATGTATGGGGAATATAGAGCTTCCTCTATTTACGGCGAATAGGGTTTTATTTACTCTGAGCTCCACATCGCGACAAACAACCCACCCTACAAGCTACTAAATAAGCGTAAAATGATCATTGAATCATGCGACATATTGGTTCCCGGACTACTTGCCTTCGAAAGGCTTCGAAAGCTCTAGATTCCATACATCGTCTATAAATCTGGCCACACTTGACCCCAAAATCGTCTTATTTGAAGTCGAAAAAATTTAAAAGTAACAGAGCTCCACCTCGATATCACCAAACGAGTGTTTAATAAATCCAAAACCGCTCAAAATAGACAGCATGCCTTTAGAATGTTGGTTCCCAAGAAGCTTGAAGTTAGGTTAAATTTTAAGCGATTCGACGCGTTGTTAGCTCGTAGTTTTCAGTTAAAAATGACAAGAAACCACAGAGAACTGCTCCAAACAGCTTCCAAACTCCCTAAATATCGCCATTTTGTTTTTACAAGCTCCTATTGACTGCTGAGATACAATAAGGAAGCTTAAAGTAACGATTTAGGTTTGAAACTTGTTTCTTGTCCTTCATGGGCTTCCTGTGGTGAGGCTTATCAACAGAAAAATAATAGTTGTTCATTTGATTGTCAAGTAACTATTTTTTGGTAAGAATGTTTTTACTAACATCATAGTTGAATATAAATATGTACTTGGAAACCATGTAGTTATATTTTTCCTCTAGAAAACCACTTCATTTTCAATCATCGCTGACAATGTCCAATATTTCTGGCAATGGAAGGATATTTTTTTAAATCCGTAAAAATGCATTTTTTAAAGAATTTTTAAATTCAGGTTAAATTTCACCATAAATTATAGCTCACCTTTGGTGACTAAAATCGACCACTGTTTCATGGCTTGATGAATTGAGACTACACCTATATAGTATCAAAAGCAATGTTTCTTCTCTCAGAAACTGAAATAATTTTTTTGGGCTACTTAAATTACGAATTTTTAGAGCGCTTTTATTATACAAGGTCAAAAAGTCTGTTACGTGACCAACGTCATTTGCATGTCACACCAAGTAAAACATTACCAATATATTCGAATTTCCCCGTATCTCAAATGAAAACTTCATTTCAATCTCGTGATGTTTAATATTAAGAACCGATTGTGTGTCACTCGGAATTAATCGATCGGTTCTTAATATTAAACAGACAAACATCAGGAGATTGAAATCGGAGCTTGTCAGATGTTTATTCTCTACTAAAGGTCAGCCGTACCAAAACAGCTTTATTAGTCAATCGTGCCGATTTTGGTCGATTTCCAATTTTTTTTTGAGGTTGGCGTTTTTTTTTCGGTTGCCCGTTTTTTAGGTTGCCCTTTTGTTTTTGTTTGCCATTTCTTTGATCATGTTCTGAAACGGGTTTTGCTCCCCCCCCCCCCGTCCATGCCAAAATCCTAGGTACGCCCCTGTATTCCCCCTCTCAGAAATTTTGAAAATGAGAGCCTCGGAAATGCGATTTCCAATGTTATGAAAGGCATCTACAAGAGTATAAATTTATGTGACCCGCTTCCCATTTTCACTATGCTAGTACGTGTTGCAAACGTGTTGCAAAAATTCTAACTAGATATGTAAAACCATGAAACTAAAGTTTAAGAGAAAAAAAAAAAAGTACATCATAGAATAATTATTTTTTAACTTGGGGGGCCCAATTTCAAAAGTATGAAGGGTTACCCCCAAACCCCTGTAGGTGCTCCCTTTCGTCGGTCATTAACCTAACCCCCTCCCCCAAAAATGCCCTAAACAAACTCCCCCCTCTCAACAAAATGCCCTGAATAATCATATCCTAACTGAAAGAAAATATCGATTTTCTTGTTTGCAAGTGCAAAAAAAAACTATGCCACCCCCTCCCCCCCCAGAAGTTTTAAAATTGCGAGGGGAACTACAACACTTGATGTCCGATAGAGGGCTCCGTAAACTGAAGCGTTTGCAACATGTAGTATTATAGTGAAAATGGGAGGCGGGTCACATAAATTTATACTTTTGCAGGTGCCCCTCAAAACACTGGAAATCGCATTTCCGAGGCTCTCATTTTCAAACTTTCTCCGGAGGGGCGGTCATTAACCTTACTTACTTCCCTCTCCCCAAAAATGCCCTGCACAAACTCCCCCTCCCAACAAAATGTCCTGAACAATCATATATTAAAGTGTACATAACCTTTTTTCCAATGCCTTCAATACTGATTCTACATGAAGTAAATAGTCGAATGGTAAAATATTTCTTAATTTGTGTGATGTGTCTTTAAGCTATGAAGGTTTATACTTCCAATATGCTAATGACTGTGGCGTCTAGTAAGGCTTCATTAAATGTACGAAATTAATCTTGTTCACACAAAGAGTATTTAAGAAGAATCATTATTTTACTCGCGGTTTACATAAACGATATTTTAAATTTGTGTCTTCACTGCTCGGCAGCCCCGCTTTGAAGCCGCTAATTAAATATGCGAACATAATTTAAGAATATCATCTTCAAGAAGGTATTTACAAGAAAAGGAAGAGGTTAGAGGGAAATTGAGGTTTGGATCAAAACTATTTAAGAAAGAACAGGAACGAATCATCTGAACTATGATTAAATAACAAATTCTCAAGGCGATCAGTATCAGAATTTAAAGGCTGAGATACACGGTGCAACATTCCCTGCAACACTTTGCTTGCAACATTACGATTTCAGAACTATTTCAGCAGCCAAATCAGAGAAAATCTCGATTTTTCCGCCTTATAGTACACTCGACAAAATTACTCGATTCTGATTAGTCTAGAGGAGTACAATTAGAGCGTTAATTGGTACTCCGCGGGAGTACCAATTAGGTCGCTATGGAAACACGGCCAAAAGCGGCAAATTTCCCCAGTGAAATGAGTGAAATTCCTAAAAAAAGGCAGTGTTTTATAGATTAAAATGGAAAAATTTCAGAAAACTGTTCAATACACACATAGGAAGGCCTGTCGAGTAGTTGTAGAGAGACGAATTCAGCTACTTATCACAAGTTAATTGATCCCGGCTAAGTTATCAATCCAGTCTTGAAATAATAAAGTCTTCAGATAATTCACCATTCAAAGAAAATAGCAGCGAAATTCTTCAAGCTACAGGAGGGAATAATATCCAAAGCACATGGTCTGATCACTGGCGACATGTTCACGGCAAGCTGTACTTCAAAACTTTTAACTTGAACGACATATTTGTCGCTTTTATCCCTTTTGATGTTGTCCAACTAACTTGTTTTCAAAGAAAGTATTTTTGAAATTGTGTTTTTGCAGTTATTAGCAAATGCTAAGAGGAAAAAAACTTATATTAGCGAACTGTAAACTCTCAACTTTCGCTTAGTTTTCACACAGTACGTTTTCAAAGAAAAGTCGCTTCTTGATTCGCTGTTTAGCTGTCAGTACTGTCATTCAATAGTTGTAAACATGCATTAAAATGGCTTTTTACTTGAGATGTAAAATTATTTTCTAGTATTTTGTAGTTCAAATCATACATAAAATACTAATGTAAAAAGGTTTTACAGCAACGTTAACACTTTCTATGCTGTTCTTGACTTAGCTTTCTTGGAGAAGGGTCGGTTATAGCAAAGGCAATGAAGATGAATGAATGCCTTCGCTTCGCATGTTTTATAAAATTTTGTCGAGTGAACTATAAATAAAAAATCGCACGACCTTCTCGTACAATTTGGGATTAATAGGCACTTGTAATGTTTTGAAAGTTCTTTAATTGCACTCACCTAAAGGCTCGTGCAATTACAAGAACTTTCAAAACATTACTCATACCTATTAATTTCCAAATTGTACTCGACGTCGTGCGATTTCCTATACTAATTTACGAGGATAACACAAATTACATAAAAATAATGAAAAAGACGTTCAAATTTTTATAGCGGAGCTCCCGCGCGGGCCGAAGGCCCGCGCGAGCGGAGCACCATACTTAAGAAAAAATGGTAACCCATCGAGTTGATTTTTCATGGCTTGATTACGTCATCATCTTGTCCATACATACATACATACATAGATACATACATACATAGATACATACATACATACTTACATAGATAGATAGATAGATAGATAGATACATACATACATACATACATACATACAGACAGACAGACAGACAGACAGACAGACAGACAGACAGACAGACAGACAGACAGACAGACAGACAGACAGACAGACAGACAGACAGACAGACAGACAGACAGACAGACAGACAGACAGACAGACAGACAGACAGACAGACAGACAGACAGACAGACAGACAGACAGACAGACAGACAGACAGACAGACAGACAGACAGACAGACAGACAGACAGACAGACAGACAGACAGACAGACAGACAGACAGACAGACAGACAGACATACATACATACATACATACATACATACATACATACATACGTCCGTCCGTGTACCACTTTGCACAGGGTTCCCGCGCGCTTTGCTTACTCACAAATGCACAGAAAAATTGCAATAATGTAGTCAAAGATGGATCAAGAAGTATTTTTTCTTATTTTTGCAATGCGAAAAATACGTTTAGTCGAAGTCATGTCTGTCTTCAAGTGAACAAAAACAATTTTTCGACTTTAGCGACTTGCTAAAGAAGATTTAGCGAGGGAAAGCGAGGGAAGATTCTTAATCTTATGATTAGATGAAGTTTCGTGACTGAAACTTCAGTGAGAGAAAAAGCTGCCTGTAGACCAGAAAAACCTGATTATACTGCAAGAATGATATTTCAGTTCCGTAGAAAACACTTCATAGAAGGTAAATTCATTAATTTTAACTAATATTTCGTAAAAAATCGACAAGAAATGTGTAAACTAGCTGGAGAAACTCTCAGACAAGCCAAGGACGTTGGTTCGGCAAACATTGTCAGAAAAACTTGGATAGTTTGTCGTTTTTACTGCATTCTAGATTTTTATCATCTTTTTCTTCAATACTTGTGAACCAAAAAAGCGATATTTGAAGCTTTGATCTTTTGGTTTTGATCCCATTTCAAGAAAAAAGGCTAAGACTTAGTAAAAAGACTTGGTTCTTTGAAAAAACATATTTGACGGCCAGCGAACCTCACGCGAAGTCAAAACAAGATTCCAGTTTCATAATCATATGAATATTTTGACATTTTTATAGATAATTTATTTTAATGTTGAATGAAATATGAAAAAGGAATACATATCACACCAAATATTTGCTATTTATCTGGCTTTTCCAGCTATTACTATTACACAATCGCAAAAATGATGAGCTTGTTTTTTTTTTATGGATAAGCTTATGTTTTTGTAAGATATTTCGCTCGATAATAAAGTTAAGAATAAATCTGAAAAAAAAACTTTTCAAAGACCAACTTACTAACAAAGAAAATTATTATCTTGCATTAATGAATATGTCTCTTTTTACATGTGAAGTTCAAGTGAATGTAAGCTTAAGCTTATCAGTAATAGTTTTCGACAATTTTCAGTGTAGTTCACTTTCCACCTAAAAAACTTACAACTTTGATTACTAAGATTTGCTGAATAAAATCCTTTGTTCTATACATGTATTCATATGCTCTACGATCTATGATTATTTTTCTTCGAATTGAAAAGTTTTCTAATGCTTTTGAAGGCTTAAAATAATGGTTTTTCTTTTAGTTTTTCCTCCTGGATTCTGGTAAAATCAAACGAAGTGGTAACGCTATAACCAGCGTTATGCCGCGTCACACAATTGTCACGTTTTTAGCACTAAATATATTATTTATGGGAGCTCCGCTTTTAGGCAGTGCCTAAATCTATATATTATTTTAGTGTGATGTTGCATGCAATGTTGCACAGTGTGTCGGAGCCTTAAGGGACCAAGAGTTAATTCATCAAAAGCAAAATTAAAAGAATTATCGTCCGAATGTTCTAGAAAAACAGAAGAGAACAAATAAACGAGTTTGTTTTATGTTTGCCGTCTGAGCTTTGGACAAATTCTAATTCGATCTATCAGCTGCCTTACCAACTGGGTTGTAAAACTTTTTTTAGGCTTTCAGCCGTCCACCATGGAGTGGTAAATCCCATTAGATTTGTGGTTATTATTGTTGTTTACACCCTGATGGCACTATACAAGCTCTAGTTTAGACTGGTGTTTTATAATTATAATGTTATGAAGTAATGATAATCATAGTAATCAAGCAAATACTTTGAAAAAATGCCTTTTGTTGGTGATTTCTTTGTAAATAAATGTTCGGTTCGTCAGTGTTTTATTTTTAACTCGCCTCGCATGGATATTTTCCCCTTATGTCGAATTCAATTGCAAATAACCGAAACAAATATCGATGAATATTGCAACTCAATCCTGAATCAGTATTACTTTATATCCTTTGGATTCTTGTTTGTTTATCGATAATCGATGCTCGCTTGAAACAGTAGCTGTAGCTATCTTTGCTTACGCTTCTCAGTTTTGTCGATCAAACCAAGCTTTTTTCTTTTGGTACTTCGTATTAATTGCTTTAGATTGCCCTTATTTCCAGCGACAAGTAGCATAAAAGACATAAATTCTTACCTTCCAATTGTAAACAACTCGTTTAGTGTTACCAGACACACTTCCGTCTTAGCTTCTTCGTGTTTCTTCCATCGCTACTGCTCTTTAAAAACCATAACAATTACTCCAAATAGTGGCCTTGGACAGTCTTGATGCTTCTTTTTCTAGTGTCGATAGATGTCATCGGTAGAAGAAGTCAGAAAGATTAGTTATTGGGCTGTTTTCAAAGTCAAAACAAAAGTGCTTCGTGGCACATCAGATTGTATGCGATGTTCTGAAATAAATTAAAGTTAATGATATTAGAAGTAGCATATGCGCATGCGTGCATATAATTTTTCTCTTAAGAAACGTTTTTTTTTTAATGAGTTGTCTGTGAGGTTTAATTTTTTCAAAACTAACTCGTTCTACTGAATTTAAAAAAATTTAAAAAAATTTCAGACTGCCGGGCATTTAGTCTTTTGAAGGTATTGACCGTCTGCCGGGTACCTAGACACAGCATATTGTATTCGGCGAAGCTATTTGCATTACTGGCTATTTTCTTTGAGAAAAAAATCCTAATACGAATCCAACAATCGACAGAGCGATAGTTATGCAAATGAGTGTACCATTAATTATTCCCTTTATGAGGTTGAACTAAGGGCATAGTAAACAAGGAAATGTAACACAACGGTATAAGGAACACAGGCAACCCGACTTGTCTTTAATGGCACATGGGAACAAACAACGTTAACTAAACAAGCTATCACCATCATTCAACTATAAATAACAAGGATATAATAATGTTACAATGTTACAAAATTACAATGCTATTCCTCACATTTTAATAAATCGATTTTCAAAAGTATTTACAGTAAGATGGAAGGTCAAGAAATTGTTCTGACATGCACAGCAAAGATATCGTTGTGCCAATTGTCATGCTCTAACACACTTGGAACCAAAAACGGAACACATTTGTACAATTTGCGCACCATATTCCTGCACTAAAAGTGGGAAGCAGGGGCGATGGAAGGGGTAAACAATAAATTATTCGCGTCTTATAATTACTGGTTCTAATTAAAGTAATAGAGAGTGTTTTTATATAGTGGACTGGTTACTCCTGTTGTTTTCTAGCTGATGCATATTATTATAAGTCTGCAGGCTTTGATAATCTGTAGGGTTTAGCCTAACACCAAGTGGCTGGTAAGTAGTATCTGGTACGTTCTTGGCCTGATGAGCATCATGTTCTTTGAACTGTGGGCGACGAATGGGTTCGTAGGTTGGACCTTGACCTTGATGCGATGAACCAGCTGTATCAGGATGTGATAGTGCTTGATAATGACCCGGTGTTTCTGAGATGCCGCTGTAGCCATCTACTCTGCTTGACATTTCAATTGGATGATGATCACGAGAAATTCTTATGGGCTCGTATTCACCAGGTAGAGAAGACTGTTGAGAAGACACCGGATTGTTTGAAGCTTGGTTTTCTTTCATCTCTATTGTGTTCTGCGGAAATTTAACGTTTTGAAAAATCAGTGATATGAAATGTTTGCATTTGCATTGGAATTGTAATGAGCGTCGAAAATTGTTGAGTGATGGTCAAGCCTTAAAAATCGGATTTTCTTACAATAATTTCCAATAGAGATTCCTAAGAAAAAGCATCTAACGAATACTCCTATGTACATTTTATTCTCAATATTTGATTTGCATCTGATCTATAATATTAATAGCTCAATAATATAAACTATCTAATATAAATTATGAGACAAATAGGCACCTACATCATAAACTGGATCTTCGACTGTTTGGCTTCTGGTGATCCTGAGATGAAATGAAATTACAGAGAAATGTAAAATTTTGATGATCAATACTTACTTATCTATTACGGCGCCAAGGGCGGATCCAGGGGTGGTGAGGGGTGACAAGTCATTGTCCCCTTGCATAAATTAAAAAAGAATGTGATTCAAACTGAAAGCATTTACCCGGGTAAAAGCTTTCACTCGGTTGAATTACTTGATGCTCTGAAATTTAATTTCAGTCAATTTAAGACTCCATTTTCCCGTCTTTTATGGGTTTCCTGTGGAATTGACGCGAGGTACCCTATAACAGTTAACCCCCCTCCCATTTTTAAAAATCCTGGACCCGCCCCTGGGCTCTCCGCATCAAGACGTGCATTAGGCTATAACTCAATAGCAAAAACTAGAAATCTAATTTAATTAATCACCTTTTCGTAATGGTACTTCCTATTGGTTCTTTTCATAATCAGGAGGCATTTAATACAAAAAAAGTGTGTAAGAATTTCAGTTTAGTTCATAGTTAAATAAAATACATAATATAAAACTCAGCCTTTGATGTTTTAATGTTTTTATGTACAAAACAACAAACAAACGAAGATCATAGCAATGAAGAAAGAAGAAGACGAAAGTTAAGATTCCCCTGAAATACCTTTTCTTTTAATGCTCCAAATGTAGAGAAGCAAAAGGACAATAAATACCAAAGATACCGCTAGGAAAGCTGCGCAGACAGTTAATGCAGTTGCACCTTGAATAAAAAACATCAACAGACATAATCAGCGTGATGAACTATAAGAGTTGGGAAATCTAGAGATCCCATTGATATTCATTAGCCCACTTTCGATATTATGGTCGTGATCACGCACAAAAATGCATGCAATTTTTGCAATTTTCAATCTTGTTATATTTCCATTGAGCGTCGTCTTGAATTGCTTTATGCGTGTTCATTTGACCAAAATATCGAAAATTGATTAAAATGCACAAACTAAAACATTATGCATTTTCAGACAAAGAACATGATTTTAGTAAACAAATAAAGGGAAAAACTTGAAGGGAAAAAAAGAAAATTTCAGAAATGATTCATCGCCAGAAAACCGTGACATGCAAGTGTGGTCAGCGATATTCAATGGGCGCATTGCGCATGCGTTAATAAGTGTTTAATCGCAAGTTTAGTAAAAACCGCTGACATTTCCGTCGGCCTCGGCTACACAGAAAAACCGCTGATTCATTCGCGGGCTTAGGGACCTTCCTAACAAGATACATACATTCGGGCGCTATTTTCTGGCGGTCCCACTGAATATTGGGACCAAATATGCTATTGTGTGCCCCGATCGAGAGTTGCTCTTCAAAATGGCGTTTAAACTACGAGATTTGGCTTATTCTTTGCGAAGATAGCAAGCCCCGAAGTTAGGGCACTTTGCAAACTTTAACGGGGAAACATGGAGGTATTTTTAAGCTGTTTAACTGCTGTTATTGTTCAGCAATCGAAAGGAAACCTCGGATTTTATCCTAGAGCCGAGACTTAGTTTCGAGCTGGTGCTCAAATAATTAAACAATATTTCTGAATGCACACATTTGTTTCTTTTGTCGTCTATTCTCTGTTTCGGCGAATTACAAACTAATTTAACTTTCGTTTATTTTTCCGTTGTCATACAAACCTCTGCTTTCAGTGCGATTTCTCTAGGAGTCATTTTGAAATTTAAAAAGGAAACCTCAAATTTAGATTAAAGTAATATTTTTTTTATAGATTATATTGTCCTATAAATGAATTACAAATTGTGTTGCACACATTTTTGATCCGCTAACACACAGCCTATATTTTAGACACTTTTTGTTTTAAACCCATACATTTCTTATAACTTTTCGCCGGCCGTATTTTCTTCTGAGCGCTGTTTTCTGGCGATGTGAAAGTGGTTAATTCTTACCAGCTGAGCAAATAAATAGTCGCGCAAAGCATTGTTGATCAAAACCTGCTGCCATTCACTCTTTAATTCAATAGTTTTCAGGTAAAAAAAGTGTTTGTTATTAACTTTGTTAGAAAAATTAATGCCGCTCAGTTCAGTGGTACTTGTCATGAGTGTAAAACATCGTCTTTTTGTGGAGAAAAGCATTATCGACAAGTTTTAACTTACTGCATTTTTCTTGTTTTTCTGATTTATTCTTTGATTCCCTGCCTGTTTATTAAAACAAATATCATCACTAACCATAGCTTTCATATCCTTGTAGTACTATTTTGACGTATATTTAATATAAACTATGTGGCTGCTTAGAATAATAGAAACTGCTTACTATAAAATATCACATGCACAGCTAGTCATAGGGAACTTTGATATTATATTCAGTCATTTGAAAAAAACGTTGTCGTCGACCGGCTCCGCGACCACGCGACTAGCCCGACCGGGATTATGGGTAAACATCACTGATGCGGTTGCATTCTTCACTGATTAAATATGCGCCGGGCTTACAGTACGAAAATTCGCTGGCGAAATAGTATTTTAATGACTTAACAGTTTCAAAATTGGGGACATCTTTGACTGAATATTAGTCATATCGACAAATGTCTTCCTTTCGCAAAACCCGAAGACATACATTTAAAGGGTTGCTGCTTATATTATCTTATTAGTAAGCAAAAACAACTACTTCAGAGCCATTAATTAAGCACTTCAGTGATTTCTACCCATACTCCGTTTCGGTCCAGTCGCGTAGTCGCGAAGCCGATCGACGACAACGTTAAATTCAAATGACTGTATATCATTAAGCTATGATATCCGTGAATAAAATATATAGTCCTTCTTATATTTAGTATGGCATTTTGATTGGTTTATTTTTTTGTTCTACAAAGCATTCCAATTCTATTCATTTCAATGTCAGTATTTTCCAATATTTCACAACTAATCATATCCATTTTGAAATCATTAGCAAATCCTGCAATCTGATTGGCTAAAAAGTGTGCGATTTAAGCATTAATCGCACTATTTTGAATCATCAATAGCATCATTTTGTCAACCAATCACTTTTGAAGCAACATATATTAACTGTTGAGTATTTGAATATATTGAGATTTCAAAATGGATATGATTAATAGGTAATAGAACAGCTTTGTGTCGTGCAGTTTTAGGCTGAAATTACACTCGAGATTAACAAATTGCACTCGTGCAATTTCGTAATCACTCTTGCGATTTTAGCCTAAAATTGCACGACACGAAGTTCTATTACCATTATTAATTGCCTTTGCGTACTATATCTAGATCTGATAAGCATTTTTTTATTTTGTTCATTCGATTCAAATTTGAATATTAAAGTAAAATTCATCGCATGACAACTTACCAATAGCTGTAGTAGTTGACTGGGTTGCTGTGGTAACCTTCGGCAAAACATATGTTTCTTCACCTTTATCACTACTCACTATTTCACTTTCTCCAAACTCATTCGTTGCCGTGACAATAAACCAGTATGTCTGTCCAGGCTCCAGATCCTCCAGTTTTTTAACATACGTCAAGTTGGACAAGTTACGGACAAAATATATATGTGTCCAGGTTTTTCCTACGCCTTGTTTCTGGTAGATGGTATAACTCTCGATTGTACCTCCATTTTCGTCAGGTTTTGTCCAGTACAATGTTATTGTAGTTTTACTTTTGCTAAGATGAAGACTGGGCAATGGTGGTGGACCTAAAGGTGCAGAAATACGAGAACAAAATTGTGCAGCTTGTCGCGCAAGTTGAGTTGCAAGTTGCAGAGCGAATGTTGCTCGTATTACCACCACGCGCGCAACAAAATTTATTGTTGCGTGACTTTGTTGCAGAAGTAGAAGCTCTTTCTTCTCTCTGTAATAATGAAAATGTGTTGCGCGCAGGGTGGTGATACGAGCAACATTTACTCTGCAGCTTGCAACGCAACAATGCTGCGCAACATAGCGAAGAGCGTTAAATCCCATAAAGCACGGGTGTTATTCTTTAAACGAGCTTAGAATATATAGAGATTATCACATGTTGAGAGCTTGATTTCGTTTTTATTCACGAGATTCGCGTATCATATATACAAAAAGCCTTATTAGTATTCTCTATATAGGGAATACTAATGTCTAACTTAAAGAATACTAATTAATATTTTTCCTGTGCTTCAAGGTCCCCACCACTTGACACCCTAGTTTCTCTATGGGATATAGAGCATTTAGATACTGAATGCTGATTGGTCGAATGAGTATGACTAAATTCTAATATAGATTAAAAGTTCCATTGTCTCAATATGAACATAGTCATTACCTCTTTTCTTTGTGGTAAACATGATGATAGAAGCATTTCCATGACCAACAACATTCCTTGCGTAGACTCTGACTTCATACCGTGTATTCTTAGTCAGACCAGTGAACTCATGCACAGTTTTTGTTGTGTTCTGTTCTTTTGGTGGGTATGTGTTGATTTGTACTTTGTAGTCAATAACAGGACTTCCACCATCATAACCAGGTTTGATCCACCTTACAGTTACTGATGATGCTTGGATATCCTGGTCTAGTATCGTGACGTTAGGTACACCTGGTGAGACTGAAGGATAGTTTTCGTACTTTAGGGTAGACATATCATTTTACTTGAAACGAAATTAACTTTTTTTTAACTCGATCGGGTGATACACGAAGGCGGTGCATGAGATCAAGGATAGCGGAATCATAAAGGAAAGATATATTATTTAGACTAAAGGTAAATTAAGGCAAGTCTCTTCCAATTCCCAAAACCTTATCTGCCGGGTCCTAATCAAAACTCAATTTAAAACAGAGCGTACTTACACAGCTGAGTCACAATGACAACATGTTCATCCCTGCCAGCGACGTTTGTGGCTTTACATTTATACAATCCATAGTCTGCACCTTCTTTCGTTGTTATGACCACCTGACTACCTTTAGCAATATCTGTGACACCAGTTGTTATTTGTTGACCATTGGGCTTGTACCACGTGATACTGGGTGGTGGTGATCCATCACCAATAATGCATGTGAGGGTTACCTGTCTGCCATTCCAGGAACTGAAATTCGAGGAAGACAGCTGTTTCGAAATTGTTGGCTTATCTACGAAACAGAAGAACAAAAATAAGAATACAATATGAATGCCGATTTTCAACTTGTTTTATCTGTTTTATGCCTTGGTGACAAACTGCAAAATACTATTTATTGTAAAGGAAGGAACAAAAATATCTCTCTTAAAAAAATAACTGACTGAGGGATATCTAAGAAGATCAGGTGAATTAACTGTTATTTTTTTTTGCTTGTATGTTTGTTTGTTTGTCTGTTTGTTTGTTTTTGTTCATAAAGACGTTGGGTAATGTTGAAATATCCAGAATTACTTACAGCCGAGACCTATATGATGCCAATACCCGAAATAATTTCCACACCTCGCGACCTGTCAGGAAATTGCAATAAGCAGATTTCTAAGTAGATGTTTTATATTTCGCCAAGCTTTGTCAGTAATATATTGGTTATCAGTTCGATTGAAGATTTTTATGTTTACAATTTAAAAGATTTTTCCAGTAATATCATGACTTATTTTTTGCTTGTGTTCTATCTGAACAATAAACTATCTTACAAGTAATAACATGCACATATACAATTACGCCATTTCAGTTACAAAAATGTGCCGCATCTCATATTGCAATATGCAGTATGTTTAATTTTTTTTCATATACTCACAGTAGACTGTTACACTTGTCCTTGTAGTGGTTGCAACCTCATTTGGGTTGTTCTTAGCCTGACACTCATATACTCCAGCATGGTATCGTCTAATGTTATCTATCTGCAGTACAGCACTTCCTGATCCTTGGGTCTTGATAACAACACTAACATCTGTGATATTCACCAACGTGATGTTTGGTGTTGGTGGACCAACAGCTGTGCAGTTTATCTTCAAATCGTCTCCCTCGTTAATCTGGTATGTGTTGTTTGGGTGATTTGGTAGGAATGTTGGGTGGACTGAAATAGAATATGTTTATCATAACTAACGTTGGCTCAGATTCAGTATTTCAGCCTAACATTTGATATTCAAGTTGCGAGCCGCTTTTTTCGCAACTTTTGAATACGAAAACCATATGCCTACAAAAATTATATCTTAAAATTGTAGTGTATATTTCCAGTCCCTCGATAGCCTGGTATGTGTTGTTTGGGTGACTTTGTAGGAATGTCGGGCGCACTGAAACACATTAGATATAAATACACCACAAGGCACTTGAAGGTCAAAAGGTGAATCTTTAAAATAATTCGTTGTGAGAGTGGGAGCCAGTGCAGTCAATAAGCGTTTTGTTATATACCAACTGTCAAAGAACACAACAAAATATTCGAATTTTTTAATTATTTGACATTATAAACTTAGAAAAAGTTAGGTTTCCGATGAAATCACTTCCGGTTTTGTTATTTCCTGGTAGATAATATATTGTTGCCCGCTTAGAGCCGTTGCCGGGGAAACATGGAAACTTGTGCACGTTCATGTGATAAGACACTTTTGAAAGCCAATAATTCTGGATCTTTTCATGCAATCATGTTCAAATTTGCCAAACTTACTAATCTTGAGATGCTTTATCATGCTTTTTTTGCTAATTAGATTAAAATTCAAAACTCGCCCCAGTCCCTTGCTCGTTTCTAAAGTGGCCTAATGGAAGCTAGTATTCATTGACTGAATTTGTATCTCACTATCAAAAAATGATTTATTTATTTATCTTATTTAAAAGTATAGGTAATCATATAGTTTCGAGTTCAATTTGGGATTAATTTGCACGATTGTGTTTTTCAAAGAGTTCAACTAATTGCACGAGACCGTAGGTCGAGTGAAATTTGAGCTCTTTGAAAAACACACGAGTGCGAATTATCCCAAATTGAACAAGAAACCATATGATTACTTGTTAATAATATACATGAAAAACCTTACAAACATTAATATTACCGTCCGACATTGAAAATCTCAAGAAAAAACTTTGAGCGGGCAATCAATGACGTGAGCAGCGCGCGCTCTTCAACTGAAACCGACAAAAAAATTATTCAAAAACCACAGGTAGCCCAAGCAATCTACTTATGGCAGCTTTGCAATGGTTTCATTGAAAAAAAATGAAATTGCAATAATTTTGTAAATTTTGAATAAAATGATCTTAAACTAGCAAAATGTGTTGTTCTCTTGACTCTTAACATCTCTACGAAATTTCAGATTGATTAAAAGAAGTTTACTATTTTTTTCTCCTCACCTATAATATAGTGACAAGGTAGGAGTCAAACTGCCAAAAATGAATTCAAACGGCTTCAAAACTAAACAATTTATTTCTCAAAAAAACAATCTCATTCAAAATTGAATGCCATCAAGGCTACAATAAATAATAAATACATCCTAACATCCAAGTATCACGGTCATACCTCTTTTCTTGACTGTAAAAATGACCTTGATTAAACGAAAATCGCTGTCATAAAAACGGTAAAGGAGCCGTGACCAGATTAAGTGTGGCAGGCTAACGGTAAGAAGACTGGGAATGATCGACAAAATAGATCCTAACCGGGTGCGGGAAAGGCAAATTGTACTGTCAAATCGTTCACCACCTACCCTCTACGGTCAAGATTCGCCTCGCATTGTTTTTCCCGACCAATCACTATCGAGAAAAACGTAAATATCACGAAAGCACAAAGATGAGGGAAATGAGGGAAAAGCCAAATTGACAATTGACAATTTTGAATGAGATGGTTTTTTTGAGAAATAAATTGTTTAGTTTTGAAGCCGTTTGAATTCGTTTTTGGCAGTTTGACTCCTACCTTGTCACTATATTATAGGTGAGGAGAAAAAAAATAGTAAACTTCTTTTAATCGATCTTAAATTTCGTAGAGATGTTAAGAGTCAAGAGAACAACACATTTTGCTAGTTTAAGATCATTTTATTCAAAATTTACAAAATTATTGCAAATTCATTTTTTTTCAATGAAACCATTGCAAAGCTGCCATAAGCAGATTGCTTGGGCTACCTGTGCAAAAACAAACAAAATCACCAACTTTTTAGCCGTTTTCACCGCTTAAACTTGTTCCTTCGCGATCGGAAAATGCATAGTCTTGATGCTTAATAAGGTTATCAACAGCAGAAAATGTAATTTACACTGTGTTACACTGTTTTGCACTGTGTTACACTTGAACTGCACTGCTCTAAGCCAATCAAATTCGAGCAATTTTTTCATGTATAATATTAGTAAATCAAGGTTACCTGTGACTACTAGTTGTACTTGGTGTTGTATAGGGTTCCCTGCTTTAAACTGCAGGCCACATTTATATATCCCGTTATCAGCAGTAGTCACATCAGTAATGACCAGAGTAGCAGTGGACTCTCTGCTTACTCGATCAGGGTTCAGTAATCTTGGTGGACATGTTGCTCTATTGATGACAAAACTCCAGTTATTTATTCTCCTGTTGTCAGCACCAATTATACTATCACTACGTGTTGCCTGGTTGATAAAATACCATACTGGGGATTCAGTTTTAAACTCGCCCAATCTATCATCCACATGGTAGTCCCACACAAACCTGGCTGTTCCTCCACTAGATACGAAAGAAACATTTGGTGGAAAACGAGTGAAGCGACCTGTGGTGTCTGGAAGACAGCAACACTCAATTAATACTGTATTACTTCATGATCAAAATGACTGACTCTATATGTAGGACTTAGATTTCGATGATTCGACATTCAGCAATTCGTTTCTCGTTAAATTGGGGTAAAACATAGCGATTGTTACGGTAACACATACATTGTTGGCTGAACTTAATAAGATCAGTCGAATCAGCATGCGTCGATCGATTATAAAAGTGTAGACATTGCAGTGCTACTGCCTTGAACCTTTTGATGTTCAATGTTTTCAGAGTCTGTTTTGATAGTCTGGATTTCTCTCACTACTCAAAACTCGACCACTTTAAATATTAATTGATGCACTTTGTTGAAATTAAGAATCACTGAGGAACGTATGAGACTTTTTTTAGACTTATATTTATTCACACACATGTTTTAAATATTACATAAAGTTACAACATGATAGAAAAAAAAATATATATTACATCTGAATTTACAAGTTCAATATACATTACAAGAAGATGATGTAAGGTTGTGTGTGTGGTTGTCGAAGAGTTAAAACTTTCGAGTCGACAACCACCGATAACATAACTACATAAGTAAATTAATGAGAATTAACTAAACGACTTACCTACGCAAGGAAACAATAACAATCCACCGATGAAACCAAGAATGGTAAAGTAAATGATTGGATCCTGACCAGCACTCATCCTGAGAATTAATTTGGCATCCAGAAATCTAACACTTTTTTTAGATACGGTGAATATTGATTGGGATCTTTACAGATGTGGTTGTCAGCGAGTCTTTTAAATTATGCACATTCGTTTCCTGTGGTTGACCTTTTGTACTTCATTTCAGTGTTTGTCTGTTTTACTTGGTAACGCAACAATTTTAATTTGTTTCACTCATGGCATCCATGTCACGTGCCTTTCGATTACTTCCTGTTTCACGTGCCTGCATCCTTTAATTGTAACTAGAACTGACACCCTACCACTGTGTATCTCAATGTATTTTATTTTAACCCATTAACTCTGTTTACTGTTGTCTGTTTTTCGTGGTAACGCAACAATTATCATGGAGTTATTTTTTTTATCCAGGGCATCTTTGTCACGTGCAATAAGTTTACATCTTTCTTCACGTGCCTACATCCTTTAATCGTACCTAGAACTGACACGCTTTCACTGTGTTTCTTATGTATTTATTTTAACCCATTAACTCTACAACTTCATATAAACAAAGTAAGCTCTGAATATACATTTGCCTTTTTACAAGCAGTTATGGAAAGAGGCATTTCTAGACAGATATTCATTTCTTTTCCTTTCTATATTAACGCGGTGCTACAGCATAATGAAACAGGTAACGAAAGAATTAAGCTAACGAAACAAGCCTGACTCGCAGCTACAATAAACGATTTTTGTACAATATAAACAGTTGGTTGTTTTCCAAACGAAAGCTAAACCGATTATTGATGAAAAACTGAACTACTTTATTTAAGTTGATTATTAATTTGCTGAAGTGGTTAACATTTTTAAGACCACACATAACGTGCTATCATTGCAAATAAGTTTTTTTGCTGTTGTGGATTTAGGCTTCTTTTGTTGTAGAGGAAATAAAAAATCTGACAATTCTACACCTTTGTCAGTTTAATAAATTATGTACTGGGATATAAGATATTACATCGCAAGAAATTCCGAACCATTTTGGGCGGAGCTTATTATTCATCATTTTTACCCTGTCAATCAAGCAATTGTGTAGATTCGATTGTGATTGGGCTAATGTGAATGTGACAATTAAATGTTTACCTTTCCGGAACGTTGCAATAATAATGGCGTCTCGACAAGAAAAAGGGTTTTATTTGGCATTAAATAGCACTTCCACAGTTGATATTTTACCCAAGATTTTAAACAAGATTGAATAAATGGAATAAACAACTTTTAGAAGAGTTAAGTGTGAAAATGCGCTTCATCTTGTACTCCAAAGTCAAGTTACATCTCAAGATGGAGGCAGAAATGGAAGCCCTGTTAATGCTAAACTTCACCTCGTAAAACCGAGACGAAAATTTAATTCTTTCTTCTGAAATTTCGTGAAATGCTCAAGACATACTTCCTCAATCGATTGGAAGTTCGGGAAGGAAAAAGTGTTTGACTATTTTGAGCTGATTGTCGAAGATGTGAAACCAGGTTCAGGTATTCTTATGATAATCCACTGTAATGTCTGACTATTATAGTCCTTGGCATTAAAATGTAATTACCGAGCTGAAAACTATCACCAACGGAATTAAATTGAGATCAAATGAAAGTTCGAATACACTTTATTGTATTTGAGGTTCGGGCTGGCTTATTTATCCAGTTAAAATTAAAATATTTTACTTTATCGAAATTTCTCAATACTTTTCCCACCATATTTGAGCCCTGAATTTTATAAGTATCATGACTTTAACTGCGCATGTCCGTTCGGAATTTCTGGCGATGACATATTTCTAGCCTCACTTTTTCTCTAGTCTTACTATTTCTCATCCAAGTAATTCAGCGAATGTTTTGGGAGTGTTTAGAGTAAAAAGGCCATAAAGTGTGAGAGAAGATAAATATAAAAAATTGGACACACCTTATTTTGAAGTTGGTTTTATTGTGTTTTTCTTCAATTTTTTCTTTCTTTTTTCTTTTTTCTCGTATCAAGAAACATTACGAATCAAGAAACATTACATAAATTCAGATTGTAATTATATAATTCAAGGCCATCACTAAAAAGGTTTTAAAATGTTTTGGTAGATAATTATGATTTTATGCAATCGAATGTTCACTATTCTCGATCTCATCTTTATATTGCAGACTCCTTGCTATTACCCTGCAGGGACTGATAGGCGGTGTTTTGGTTACTAATATTGAGGGGTTCATATGGGTGTTGGTCATTATCATCATGCTGCATACTGGGTTCCACAGATATTGTACGAAGGGGCTCGTACACTGGTCCATGTGTCCCTTGAATAGACGTGTTTGGCAACAGATTGAGTTCCTGATAATTACTGGTATCATTGGAAGGGCCGGCTTTGTTAGGATTCGGTTGTTGGATGGTTTCATATACTGTTTCTGTTTGCACAGGCTGTGTCGCATGAGATGCTGTCTCTGCCGATGTTATCTTGTCTTCCAATTCGAGGTCATTCTGAAAAATGGAAATGAAGGATCAAATACTGCAAAATTAACGCATTAAAAAAGACGTGGAAAGGGTAAGAGAATGCATTAACAAAATAATGTATACAAAGATGACGTACTTATAGCTTTCCTCAGCAGCAGCTTCCTTTTTTTTCTTAATCAGTCAGGAAAAAAATGAGATTAATTTATTTTTATGCTTACACCACAGCACCAAAATATAACCATGCATAAACCACAGAAACAACAACAACAACAACAACAAAACTACAACAACCACAAAAAAACAAAAACAAACAAATGTTTGAATAACATTCTCGTTATTTCATGCCCTTGTTTCATAAATGTAATACGCTAATAACAAACTTATTTCCCTATTTTCCCCCCTATTCTACCTCTTTTCTGTTGGTCTTTTGTTTCTACCTAAAAGCAATGGATTAAAAAAATGAATGGATGGGCATTACATTTAACAATAAGATATTATGATAGACCATAAGCATTTGCAATCCTTTGATTTGAAAACGAATTTATTTGGTTACTTCAAACGTAACTCACACTGATCATAGGTGAAACTTACTTTTAAGTTGGACTCTTCGTTTTAGGCACAGAAATTGTAGAAAGTTGAAACCAAGGGAAAGAACAAGAATGGCAATAATGACCCCAAAGACTACAGAACCCAGGCCTGACAAGAAATGAATAATCGAAAGGTTATACATGATTAAAAAATATGTGCACTAATAGCGTTTTTTAATTTATTTGTTATCTTTTTTTACGTAACAGGGAGCATGTCGTCTTATCGCCTCATCTTAGATTGATAATCTACTTACGAAATTTTGATTCTTCTTCAATACCATATTTTATTGCTATTACAAGAAAAAAAAAGAGATATCAGAAAAGAATTGTAAATTAATCATGACAGAATTACATAACAGCAGAAATAAAACGAAATCATTTTAACTTTCTCCATCTTAATTTTTCTTTTAAATTCGTAACCCGCTCCACATACTTAATTGCAAGTGAAATCGAATATAAAAGCTAGTTTCATTAAATACACACTAAGGAGATATTGATTTTTATATTGGTTTTAGATATGTGACTTCATTTTTCATACACACCATTTGTAGCAGTGTTTTCGTCAGCTGTAGTATTTCAGTTTTGGCACTTCCTTCATCCTTCACACTTTCTCCATATTCGTTCCATGCAGTCACTATAAACATGTATGTTTTCCCATAAACAATATTCTTTGTTATTATGGAGCCGAATTGATGGGGATCGTTGACATCATCATTCTTTATCCAATCAGCTTTTCGTTTCACTTCCTTCATGTAGATGGTGTAGCGCGTTATATTGCCACCATTGTCATCCGGTTTTAACCACCTCAAAACAACTGAGAGCTTCGAATCTTTCCGCTGAAGAAGAGCTGCTAACAGTTGTGGGATTGAAGGCTTGCCTACAAAGACACATTAACTGTATTTCAAGGTAATCACCAAAGTGATAATAGTGCGATTGCAATACCTATCACCTATGCTGGTTTATCTCGTTTAAGAAATGGAACAATGCCCATCTGATACTGAGCTGTTTTCAATACGTAATGAATTGCATTCATATAGTTTTGTAATATGATTGGCAAGTACCATTATCAAAAATTTGCTGAATTGCAGTAGCATTATCTGCATATACATTTACCTATTGTTTTCGTTCTGATAGCTTTTGTAGATGCCGCTCCATACCCAACAATATTTCTGGCATACACTTTGACCGTGTACTGTGTGTTTGCTTTCAGTCCAGTTATCACAGCATGGGTATTCACTGTGATCACTGGTGGCTTGGTGCTGACTTCCAGTAAGTAACCAGTGACTGCGAGTCCACCATCATCAGCAGGATTGGTCCATCTCGCAGTAAAGGACGATGCATCTAGTTCGGTTATTGATATAGTTACAAGACCTGGAGCAACTAGAAAAAACAAACAAACAAACAAACAAAACAACAACAAAAATTATTGGAAATGTAATCGGTTCGAATAGGCATAAAATCAGTGAAAAATGAATGGCACAATAATAATCTTTACTAACTTTTTCACAATGTTTTTCAATAAACTTACACAGTTGTGTGACATTGATGACGTGTTCATCACTTCCCAGGGTGTTTTCTGCTCGACACGTGTACTGTCCATAGTCCCCTGGGTCAGTAGTTGTCAGTACTGTTACCTCACTTCCCCCGGGTACAATGTTGACACCTGTAGTGATCTGCTGACTTGTTGGTTTGTACCAAGATATTCGTGGTGCAGGTAAACCAATTGCAAAACATCTTAGACGAATAATGTTACCATTCCATGATTTAGATTTCGAAGTCGAAGTCGACTGAGACTCATCAATAGCGGGTTTGACTGGAAGACAAATATTAAATATATTATTCATCATGTTTACCCCTGTGGCTTAGATAGCTCAGCTCAGGTGGTTCAAATCCCGTTCTAAGCCTGAAATTTGCTAGCGGCTTCTGAAGAAAGTGCGAGTACGAATGATCGGATGGCAACAAAATTTCTAGCAAGCATCATTCATAATTCGCTCCAACATCCACGCTTTTTCTTCTTATGTGATTGAAACTAGTTTTCTATGTTTACGATTAGACTCCAAATATCGTCGAAGCCACAAAGATGAAATGCTGCCTTAAAATATGACTTTCTGTTATTTCAATGTAAAGCTGTTGCGACTGTGCTATATATTATCAGTGACCGGATATAAGGTCAGGTGGTTGGATACTGGGCACCGGCCTTACAAGCTATACTGAAAATATAAAAAAAATATATTCCTTCGATATTCCTCCAATATTCTACCTAATATCCCAAAACCGACACGGCGGTTATAATCTTCACTCGCCGGGTACTGGACAACATATGGTAATATCCTTAAACTAGAGTTGCTAGTTACCTCTTCAGTTTTCTCAACAATGTTCTGCTATATACTTTTGATATAATAAAGGCAATGAGGATGCAGAACATTTGTTTCTCAAAATAATATCATTCGTGGTGAATACAGTGTTGATAATGAAGTTTCAGATCAATTTTGGTGAAGTCTGTCGATATCGATTATCAACGTATTTTTAGGGGAAGGTTGGTGTAGAGGTAATGCATGAATTCGCCTTCCTATCTGAGTCTTGGGGCCCTGGGGAGTCATGCGAGTAGGGTTTGTTAGATCTTTCCCTTGATACGAGGGTAATGGTTTTTCTTTCAGTTTTCAAGTCTTCCTTACTCATCAAAATCTAAATTCTAATCTTATCTGTTGTTTAGCACTTGATCAGCCCAACTTTGGGTTGTTTCATTTCAAAGTATGGAAAAAATTACAATTTTTTTTTACATTATTTGGTAAACACTCACAGTAGACTGTTACACTTGTCCGTGTAGTGGTTGCATTCTCATTTGGGTTGTTCTTAGCCTGACACTCATATACTCCAGCATGGTATCGTCTAATGTTATCTATCTGCAGTACAGCACTTCCTGATCCTTGGCTCTTGATATCATCATTACCATCTGTGATATTCACCCACGTGATGTTGGGTGCTGGAGGGCCAATAGCTGTGCAGTTTATCTTTATGTCCTGTCCCTCGATAACCTGGTATATGTTGTTTGGGTGATTTGGTAGGAATGTTGGGCGCACTTTAAAAAAGTCTCATATAAGTAAGTCATTGAAAAAAATCAAATAGCTGAAATGAATGCCCTTTACACTAAAATAAAAAGGTCCTAACCTGTGACTACCAATCGTACTTGGTGTTCAATAGGATTGTTTCCTTTAAGCACCAGCCTGCATTTGTATATCCCGTTATCAGCAGGAGTCACATCAGTAATGACCAGAGTAGCAGGTGATTTTCTGCTTACTCGATCAGGGTTCATTAATCTTGGTGGACATGTTGCTCTATTGATGACAAAACTCCAGTTATTGGTGAACTTGTCATCAAAACCTATTCTACTGTCTTTGAAAAGCCATTCTGGTGATTCGGGAATGAATTGCTGTTCTCTGTTATCCACATGGTAGTCCCATACAAACTTAGCTGTTCCACCACTAATTATGTACAACACGCTGGGAGGGAACTGAGTGAAGTGAGCTGTTGTGTCTGGATAACAGTATTCAGTTAATATTGTATAAAGCGATTATGGCGATAAAATACACTAGCTGTGGGCTGAACTTAATAAGATCATTCGAGTTGTACCGTAGAACGAGTCAAATACGAGTCACGAGGCAACCACGAGTCATAAACAATTTTTTTTCCTAAATTTATTAATTCTTTTCAAATTGAAGAAAAAATCTGAGAAATTTTCATATAATTTTTTATCATCGTGAATTGGCACTAAAGCAAGACTAGCAAGGCGAAGGCTTTCCTACCCCCCCCCCCCCCCCCCCACCGCAGTCACCAGTCATTAGTATCTTGTTCTTACCTACCTCTTGGTCGAATCAACCTTGTGAAATCAATTTCAATTATTTTTGATATACGAACTATTAGGCAAAAGCAATAGTTTTGGCAACCATTTTACGTCCACTTCAGACTGGATCATCACATAAGGCTAATGACTGATGACAATGGGGAGAGGAAAAGGGTTAGTGTTTGGGCTTCCTGTGTTGACAGTTAATAATGGCGAACTGATCCTAGTTTCGATCGAGTTCCTGTCCATAAAAGACGTAAACTTTAACATCTCTAAGTGGTGAAATGTTCCTGAAAAATTCTGTAATTAACGTTAGCAGCTGATATTCAGACTTGAATTGCAACCAATCAGGCGCCAAGCTCGTGCGGGAGGTAGCACGTGCATTTACGCATGATAGATTTTATTCTAATCACTGATTCTACCAGTGGCTGTGGGCTCCCTGTAAAATTATTCTTCGTTTTGAAAATAATAAATAAATTCTGGAAAAATTGTTTATGACTCGTGGTTGACTCGTGACTCGTACTTGACTCGTTCTACGGTACAATTAGTATAAGTGTAGACATTGCATTGCCTGCCTTAAAGCCCTTAAACCTTCTGAAAGACATATTGTGTTTTCCATGATAGTTAGTGTTCTCTTTCAGTGATAATCTGTATTTCTCTTACGTACTACTCAAAACGTCAACTCCTTTAACCATTCATCACTTCACTTTGTAGAAATTTGGAATCACTGATTAATGCAACATCACATAACGACATAAATAATTTTGAAAATCACAATTAACTAATCGACTTACCTACGCAATTGCAAGGAAGTAAAACCAATCCACAGATAATACCAAGGGTATAAGAGGAAATAATAGGTGCCTGACCAACGCTCATCCTGAGAATTAATTTGGCATTCAGAAATTTTCAAATTTCGTGATCGTTTGGAATCGTTACAGAGGTTGTTGTCAGCGAGAACAACGAGTGCTTTAAATTATGCACATTCGTTTCCTGTGGTTGACCTTTTGTACTTGATTCCAGTGTTTTACTGTCTGTTTTACTTGGTAACGCAACAATTATAATGTTTTTCACTCATGGCATCCATGTCACGTGCCTTTCGATTACTTCCCGTTTCACGTGCCTGCATCCTTTAATTGTAACTAGAACTGACACCCTACCACTGTGCATCTCAATGTATTTTATTTTAATCCATTAACTCTACAACTTTATAAAAACAACGAAAGAACAAAGAAAGAGGCATTTCTAGACAGATATTCATTTCTTTTCCTTTCTATATTAACGCAGTGCTACAGCATAATGAAACAGGTAACGAAAGAATTAAGCTAATAAAACAAGCCTGACTCGCAGCTACAATAAACGATTTTGCTACAATATAAACAGTTGGTTGTTTTCCAAACGAACGCTAAACCGATTATTGATGAAAAAATGAACTACTTTATTTAAGTTGCTTATTAATTTGTTCAAGTGGTTAACATTTTTAAGACCACACATAACGTGCTATCATTGCAAATACGTTTTTTTTTGCTGTTATGGATTTAGGCTTCTTTGGTTGTAGAGGAAATAAAAAAATCTGACAATTCTAACCTTTGTCAGTTTAATAAATTATGTACTGGGATATAAGATATTACATATTTCCAGCATGAAAATACTTTCATTCTAGATAAGATATTGCATTTTTTTCAGAAGTTGCTGTCTAATTTCACTCCTTCTCTAGCCTCACTATTTCTCATCCAAGTAATTCAGCGAATGTTTTGGAAGTGTTTAGAGTAAGAAGGCCATAAAGTGAGAGAGAAGATAAATATCGAAAATTGGACACACCTGGTTTTCTTGTGTTTTTTTCTTTAATTCTTTCTTTCGTTCTTTCTTTTTTTCTCGTATCAAGAAACATTACGCTAAATTTAGATTGTAATTATATAATTCAAGGCCTTCACTTAAAATGTTTTTGTAGAAAGTTATGATTTTATGCAATCGAATGTTCACTATTCTCGATCTGATCTTTATATTGCAGACTCCTTGCTATTACCCTGCAGGGACTGATAGGCGGTGTTTTGGTTCCTAATATTGAGGGGTTCATACGGATGTTGCTCATTATCATTATGCTGCATACTGGGTTCCACAGATCTTGTACGAAGGGGCTCGTACACTGGTCCATGTGTCCCTTGAATAGACGTGTTTGACAACAGATTGAGTTCCTGATAATTACTGGTATCATTGGAAGAGCCGGCTTCGTTAGGATTCGGTTGTTGGATGGTTTCATATTCTGTTTCTGTTTGCACAGGCCGTGTCGCATGCGATGCTGTCTCTGCTGATGTTATCTTGTCTTCAAATTCGAGGTCATTCTGAAAAAAAGGAAATGAAGGATCAAATACTGCAAAATTAACACATTAAAAAAGTTGAGAAAAGGGATAGAGAATGCATCAACAAAATAATGAATACAAAGATCACTTACTTCATAGCTTTCCCCAGCAGCAGCTTCCTTTGATTTTCTTAATCAGTCATGAAAAAAATGAGATTAATTTATTTTTATGCCTACACCACAGCACCAAAACATAACCATGCATAAACCACAACAAAAAACAACCACAAACAGCCAGCAACAAATGTTTGAATAACATTCTCGTTATTTCATGCCCTTGTTTCATAAATGTAACACGCTAATAACACACTTATTCGCTATTTTTTTTTCTATTCTACCTCTTTTGTGTTGGTCTTTTTTTCCTACCTAAAAGCAATGGATTAAAAAAATGAATTGATGAGCATTAAGTTTAACAACAAGATATTATGCGTGATCATGAGCATTTGCAATCATTTGATTTCAAAACGAATTTATATTGTTACTTCAAACGTAACTCGGACTGATCATAGGTGAAACTTACTTTTCAGTTGGACTCTTCTTTTGGGGCACAGAAATTGTAGAAAGTTAAAACCAAGAGAAAGAACAAGAATGGCAATAATGACTCCAAAGACTGCCGAACCCAGGCCTGACAAGAAATGAATAATCGAAAGGTTATACATGATTAAAAAATATGTGCATTAATAATGCTTTTTTAATTGATTTATATGATCTTTTTTAACGTAATAGAGAGAATGTCGTCTTATTACCTCATCTTTGATTAAGTCTCTACTTACAAAATTTTGATTCTTCTTCAATACCATTTTTTATTGCTATTACAAGAAAAAAAAGAGATATCAGAAAAGAATTGTAAATTAATCATGACAGCATTACATAACAGCAGAAATAAAACAAATCATTCTAACTTTCTTCATCTTAGTTTTTCTTTTTAAAAATCGTAACCCGCTCCACATACTTAATTGCAAGTGAAATCGAATAGAAAAGCTAGTTTAATTAAACACACTCTAAAGACATATTGATTTTGTATAATGGTGTTAGTTGTGACGTTTTTTATACAGACCATTTTTAGCAGTGTTTTCGTCAGCTGTAGTATTTACAGTTTTGGCACTTTCTTCATCCCTCACACTTTCTCCATATTCGTTCCATGCAGTCACTACAAACATGTATGTTTTGCCATAAACAATGTTCTTTATTATTGTAAAGCCGACTTGATGGGGATCGTTGACATCATCATTCTTTATCCAATCTGCTTTTCGTTTCACTTCCTTCATGTAGATGGTGTAGCGCGTTATATTGCCACCATTGTCATCCGGTTTTGACCACCTCAAAACAACTGAGAGCTTCGAATCTTTCCTCTGAAGAAGAGCTGTTAACAGTTGTGGGATTGAGGGCTTGCCTACAAAGTATACGACACATTAACTGTATTTCAAGGTAATAACAAAAGTGATAATAGTGCGATTGCAATACCTATCACTGGGCTTGCTGAATTATCTCGTTTAAGAAATGGAACAATGCCTATCTGATACTGAGCTGTATACAGTACGTAATAAATTGCGTATGCATTCGTATAGTTTTGTAATATGATTGGCAAGTACCATTATCATAAATGTGCTGACTTGCAGTAGCATTATATGCATATACATTTACCTATTGTTTTCGTTCTGGTAGCTTTTGCAGATGCCGCTCCATACCCAACAATATTTCTGGCATACACTTTGACCGTGTACTGTGTGTTTGCTTTCAGTCCAGTTATCGCAGCATGGGTATTCACTGTGATCACTGGTGGCTTGGTACTGACTTCCAGTAAGTAACCAGTGACTGCGAGTCCACCATCATCAGCAGGATTGGTCCATCTCACAGTAAAGGACGCTACATGTAGTTCGGTTATTGATATAGTTACAAGACCTGGAGCAACTAGAGAAAAACAAACAAACAAACAAAACAACAACAAAAATTATTGGAAATGTTATCGGTTCGACCAGGCATAAAATCAGTGAAAAATGAATGGCACAATAATAGTCTTTACTAACTTTGTCACAATGTTTTTCAATAAACTTACACAGTTGTGTGACAGTGATGAGAAGTTCATATATCCCAAGGATGTTTGTTGCTCGACACTTGTAGTGTCCATAGTCCCCTTGGTCAGTAGTTGTCAGTACTGTTACCTCACTACCCCCGGGTAAAATGTTGACACCTCTAGTGATCTGCTGATTTGTTGGTTTGTACCAAGATATTCGTGGTGCAGGTAAACCAGTTGCAAAACATCTGAGACGAATAATGTTACCATTCCATGATTTAGATTTGGAATTCGAAGTCGACTGAGACACATCAATAGCGGGTTTGACTGGAAGACAAATATTAAATATAAGTTTAAAAATTGCGCAAAAATAGACAATTAAAACAGTAACAGCAGCAGCAAAAACAGCATCAAAAACATCAGCAATAACAACAATAACAACAGAAGCATTTTCATGCTAATTTTCAACTTACAACAGTAAGTCACAACAGTTTGCGCAGTGAGCGGTCTCTCTTTTTCTACTTATGTGGTTGACACTATGTTTCTATGTCCTCGAATCAAGGGAGAGACGCGACTAGACTCCAAAATTCATCAAAGCCATAAAGATAAAATGCTGCCTTAAAAGATGACTTTCTGTTATTTCAATGTAAAGCTGTTGCGACTGTGCTATATATTATCAGTGACTGGATATAGGGTCAGGTGGTTGGATACTGGGCACCGGCCTTACAAGCTATACTGAAAATATAGAACATATATATTCCTTCAATATTCCTCCAATAATATTCTACATAATATCCCAAAAAGGATACGGCGGTTATAATATTCACTGGTTGGATACTGGACAACATACTGTAATGTCCTTAAAGGGGGACTTCCTTATTTACCAGCCAAAATTGCTAAGGAAAGGATTTAAAAATGCCTAAGAGGTTTTTCTAATGTTTTAAGCTCATGATGAAACCAATTTGTGAAATGGACCATTTTTTGATATGTGTGATGACGTCATCACTCTTGCGTCATTAATGACGTTATATTTCATAAAAAGTTAAAAAACAATAGGTCCGTTTGACCCAAAAATAAGCGAAATTATAGCTGACATGAATTGGAACAAAGTTAAGCATGGATTTTACTCTACGTTAAGAGAGTGGGAAAACATTTAGATTTAAAAAATTCAACATGGCTTGGTAGCCTGGCCTTTTTACCGTTTTCAAAAATAATGCTTAACTTTGTTTCAATTCATATTCGCTATGATTTCGCTTATTTGTGAGTCAATCCGACCAAATGCATGCTTGTTTTTTTAATTTTTAATGATTTATGACGTCATAAATTGCGTAAGAGAGATGACGTCATCGCACATATCAGAAAATTATCCATTTCACAAATTGGTTTCATTTATGAAGTTATAATATAAGAAAAACCTTTTAGAGATTTAAATCCTTTCCATAGCAACCGTGGCTGGTAAATAGGTATAAGTCCCCCCTTAAACTAGAGTTGCTAGTTACCTCTTCAGTTTTCTCAACAAGGTTCTGCTACATACTTTTGATATAATAAAGGCAATAAGGATGCAGAACATTTGTTTCTCAAAATAATATCGATGTCGATTATCAACATATTTTTTGGGGGAAGGTTGGTGTAGAGGTTATGCATGAATTCGCCTTCCTATCTGAGTCTTGGGGAGTCATGCGAGTAAAGTTTGTTAGTTCTTTTCCTTGATACGAGGGTAATGGTTTTTTTTGCAATGCAATACACGTTATTTAAACATGGCGGCCGCGCGCGGTTACTTAGCACTTGATACATGAAATCGAGGCTCAGACTTGTACGATCATATTTCAAAATGGCGGATTTTAAAGGACTTGAATTTTTGGACGAAAATGACATCGCTGGTGCTAAACTAGACTTAGAAAACTTGTACAAATACAGTGTCGGAGAGTTAAGATTCTGGCTGCAATGTAGAGGGGATTCTTTGAAAAAGTGTACACTAAAAAAAGATATTATAAGCAAGTAAGTATGAAGGACATGGGAGTTTAAATGATTATGATTTCGAAGGCATGATATCCAACAATGATATGTCAATTTTTGCTTTCAGAATAAAAAAATATGTTGAGAATGGTAATCACACAAAGGTAGTTGACCCAACCACGGATAAAAAATGGGAAAAATTAAAAGAATTAAATAAAAAAATACCATCTACATCTACATCAACAACAACAGCTACTGAAGTTTGCTTACGAGGGGTTTATGAAAGATTAAAAGTCGATTTTGTGTGGACAAAAGACCTTGAACAATTTCCTATTTTCACCCGAAGAGAAATTATTGCACATCGAAACAAAAGTGGCAAACGAAAACATCAAAAAGAAGGAAAAGGAGACCACTCAGTGGCAAAGACAACCCTTAGAGGCGCACACTTCAAAAAAGAACGTTTTGTAGATGCAGATACAATTTACTGTGGCTTTGAAAATAATTTTTGCTATGTAAAAGGTGCTTGCAAAGCGAGTAAGAGAGCAAAGACGATTTACTGGATCAGTGTTGCTTTTCATCAAGAGTCGGGAAGTGTTCTTTATGCTAATTGTCAGTGTCCATCAGGAAAATCAGGGTATTGTAATCACATAATGGCAATGCTGATGGAACTAGCAGAGTACTCACTGCTGCAACTGGCTAGAATTCCAGAGGAGGTTGCGTGCACCTCAAGAGCTAGAGAATGGGGCATACCCCGTTCATTAACAGGACGAAATACGCCCATTTTGGATGTAACTGTAAAGAAGATGAAAGTGGATCAATTTTCTACCAGAGTTGGTATCGAATCTACATTGTATGAAGCAAGGTCAGAAAACAATAGGCAAAATGATAACGTAGCTGTGAAAAAACTGAAAAATGACTTGAAAGACATTGACTCACACATTGGTTTTGCTTGCACTATAGTACCAGAAACAGAAACAACCAAATATGTCAGAACTAAGTTTGGGATGTGTCCAACTGGTTCAGTTTTGAGTTATCAGGTATCACTCACAGAAGATGATTTCAAAGTGTATTTTGATCTAAGTGCAGTGAAAGAAATTTCACCAGAAGACGAAATTGCACATTATCCAGCATTTCCTATCATTGATGTGGATATATTTTGTGATATACAAACGAGCAACATGACAAGGGAACAGGTACAGTTATTTGAAACACTTAAGATAACAGATGAAGGTGCTAACTTACTTGAAGAGTCCACCAGAGACCAGGCAGAGATTGAACTGTGGAGAAAACAACGCAGACCCAGGATCACAGCTTCACATGTTGGGGACATATGTATACGAAAAGCTCAATACGAAAATCTTGCAATACGTATTTACAATCCACCCCCTTTCAGTAGTTTTGTCCAGCAAAAATTGAAATATGGAAAAATGTACGAAGGCATAGCAAGAGAAAATTATGCAAAATATCTGAGAAATATTGCAAGACCTGTACGTGTCAGTGAGTCTGGTCTGGTCATTAATCCTAACAACCACTGGTTGGGATGTTCCCCAGATGGAAAAGTTACAGATTACATGGTAGACTCACCTTATGGACTGTGCGAAGTAAAATGTCCACACTCTAAAAGAGAGAAAGATCTCCTAGTGAGCTGTCAGCAACCAAGCTTTTTTCTATATAATCATGGAGGACAACCCAAACTCAAAGAGTCCCACCCATACTACTATCAAGTACAAACCCAATTAGCTTTAACAGGAACTGAGTGGGCAGACTTTGTTGTTTACACCCAAAACAGCATGGTGATTCAGAGAATTTCTTTTGACCCAAATTTCTGGGAACAGTGTATATACAAACTTCGAGATTTTTATGTCAAATATTACTTAAAAATTGCAGCTGAATCATTTGAAGACCATGCATGACTTTTTATATCAGCTAAGGAATGTTGTATCAGCTTAATATAAATGACTTAAAATAAATGTCTGTCATAATCATATTGATAATGAGGTCAGTGTAATATCTCCATCATTATAGCAGTATCAATAGAAAAGGTGGATATATATTGTGACTGGCCTAGTCTTAGCTGATTTTACAGGGTTTTTAAAAACCACAAAAATATAGTTCTAGGTGTCAGCATATAAGCATAAACCAGATTAACATTGATTGATTGCTTAAAAAGGTATTTATTACACTTTTATTGAATAACAAATACAGTATGTATATGTAGGATAAATAATCACAAAGGAACATTATAATATAATCATGCACGCTCTGATTGGTCTGATCTACCTCGTGTCATACTTTGTTGTTCACATCGCATTTTGATTATTAATTAAATTATGAATTATAAATTGAATCAATAGTATTTTAAAATATAAATAGCTAGAATGATAAATTAGTATAGGAAATCGCACGACCTCGAGTACAATTTGGAAATTAATAGGTACGAGTAATGTTTTGAAAGTTCTGGTAATAGCACGAGCCTTTAGGCGAGTGCAATTAAAGAACTTTCAAAACATTACGAGTGCCTATTAATTCCAAATTGTACGAGAAGGTCGTGCGATTTTTTATTTATAGTTCACTCGACAAAATTTTATAAAACATGCGAAGCGAAGGCATTCATTCATCTTCATTGCCTTTGCTATAACCGACCCTTCTCCAAGAACGCTAAGTCAAGAACAGCATAGAAAGTGTTAACGTTGCTGTAAAACCTTTTTAGATTAGTATTTTATGTATGATTTGAACTACAAAATACTAGAAAATAATTTTACATCTCAAGTAAAAAGCCATTTTAATGCATGTTTACAACTATTGAATGACAGTACTGACAGCTAAACAGCGAATCAAGAAGCGACTTTTCTTTGAAAACGTACTGTGTGAAAACTAAGCGAAAGTTGAGAGTTTACAGTTCGCTAATTTAAGTTTTTTTCCTCTTAGCATTTGCTAATAACTGCAAAAACACAATTTCAAAAATACTTTCTTTGAAAACAAGTTAGCTGGACAACATCAAAAGGGATAAAGGTGACAAATATGTTGTTCAAGTCAAAAGTCTTGAAGCACAGCTTGCCGTGAACGAGTCGCCAGTGATCAGACCATGTGCTTTGGATATTATTCCCTCCTGTAGCTTGAAGAATTTCGCTGCTATTTTCTTTGAATGGTGAATTATCTGAAGGTTTTATTATTTCAAGACTGGATTGACAACTTATAGGATCAATTAACTCGTGATAAATAGCTGAATTCGTCTCTCTACAACTACTCGACAGTTTGCCGGTAAGATTTGATCTTAACTATTTTCAAAACAAAAAACGAGCCTCTACTCTTTCGCTAAACGGAAAGAAATTTGCTTTAAAACTATTGTTAGCTGTTTTCTACATATTGTACAATTATTGTAGATGTGGTGTTGAATATATTTTTCGAGAAGACCACAGAAGACTACAGGTAGTAAAACGAGAACATTCAAAACTCCAACTCAAATTGTTTGGCGAAAACTAGAAAGAAAAAACGACTTTCTACTACAAAACATGATTTATTAGGTCTTGAATTTGTCTAGTTATCATAATTTGAGGCCTTCCTATGTGTGTATTTAACAGTTTTCTGAAATTTTTGCATTTTAATCCATAAAACACTTATTTTTTGGGGAATTTCACTCATTTCACTGGAGAAATTTGCCGCTTTTGGCCGTGTTTCCATAGCGACCTAATTGGTACTCCCGCGGAGTACCAATTAACGCTCTAATTGTACTCCTCTAGACCAATCAGAATCGAGTAATTTTGTCGAGTGTACTATAAGAATACAAACACTAAATGTTTAACATAGATAGTACTGAATACATTTAATTATATTCAAAATTATGATTAAAGCATTAGCATAATTTTGCAGTATTTAGTACTATCTAAGTTGTAAATCAGAGTATTGCAGACATATAGTGCTTGTACTCATAATTCCAAGGGTGAGGAGAAACTGTTCTTTTGGTGGAAGTTTAGTGCAGTTAGTTACTTTAGTACATGTGTTCTCAGTATAATTATGATCATGATCTACAGGAGGAATGTTTACAGATTCTTGGTTTGCATTATCTTTTGCTTTGTTGTAAAAAATTATATTTTCTCCATTGTTCTCTGGATTAAGATAGTTGTAAATCATTTCCATCCGGTCCCAATTGGGGAATCCTGTATAAAACTTTATAAGATCTTCTCTGTCTTTTATAAGTTCTGTGCAAAATGTTTCCTCAAAAACTTTTTGTTTTAAATTATTGTTTTCCTCCTCTAATTCAGTTACTCTTCGATTCAAATTCGTTATAACGCTTTCAGCTTCAGTTTCAACTTCTGCATCAATCATTTTGTTCTCAAAAAAGTTATTATTAGATGTAGAACACTCTTCTTCAACATATCCATGCAATGTTTGACTCGTTTCCAATACCTTAGTAGACTTAATAGCCCTTCTATTTGGTAAAACATCCATTCTTCTTTTAGGAGGATTTCGCTGATTTATTTCTTTGGACCAGGAAAAAACAGAAGGCTCTGCATTTGGTTTAAGTCTCCACTGCCCACCAAAATCCTTCTTAATGTCGTCTGGATTAAAATGCTTCTCGCAAACTCTTGTTGTTGAAGTAACGACGAAGTTATCTTTCCCATCCTGGCGTTTAATTAGATTGCACCAGCGCTGTTTCTTTCTCTTGTCGCGGCCTTCACTGGGGAATTTAAAGAAGTGAATGCCTGTTGACTTTCCATCGATATACTGAGCTGAATTACAGTTAAAACTGCAGCAATAAAAGCCAGAGGCTCCACTTCTTGCTTTGAAATCCGCCATTTTGAAATATGATCGTACAAGTCTGAGCCTCGATTTCATGTATCAAGTGCTAAGTAACCGCGCGCGGCCGCCATGTTTAAATAACGTGTATACAATACATTAAAAGAGGGTGACGCATTAACCCATTTGGTTATCTCCGGTTTTCCTTTGTCATCAAAATCTAACATGCTACATTCTAATCTTATCTATTGTTGAGCACTTGATCAGCCTAACTTTGAGTTGTTTAATTTAATTTTTTAATACATTATTTGGTAAACACTCACAGTAGACTGTTACACTTGTCCTTGTAGTGGTTGCATTCTCATTTTGGTTGTTCTTAGCCTGACACTCATATACTCCAGCATGGTATCGTCTAATGTTATCTATCTGCAGTACAGCACTTCCTGATCCTTGGCTCTTGATAACAACACTGTCATCTGTGACATTCACCCACGTGATGTTTGGTGTTGGAGGACCAATAGCTGTGCAGCTTATCTTTATGTCCTGTCCCTCGTTAATCTTGTATGTGCTGTTTGGGTGACTTGGTAGGAATGTTGGGTGGACTGAAATAGAATATGTTTATCATAACTAAGGATTGGCTCTGATTCAGTATTTCAACCTAACATTTGATATTCAAGTTGCGAGCCACTTTTTTGGCACCTTTTGAAGACGAAAACCATATGCCTACAAAAATTATATCTTAAAATAGTAGTGTATATTTTTTATGCAGTCCCTCGATAACCTGGTATGTGTTGACTGGGTGACTTGATAGGAATGACGGGCGCACTGAAACACATTAGATATAAATACACCACAAGGCACTTGAAGGTCGAAAGGTGAATCTTGAAAATAATTCGATGTGAGACTGGGAGCGAGTGCAGTCAATAAGCGTTTTGTTATATACCAACTGTCAAAAAACATAAAAAAATATTTGATTTTTTAAATATTTGACATTATAAACTAAGAAAAAGTTAGGTTTCCAGGGAAATCACTTCCGGTTTTGTTATTTCCTGATCGAAAATATATTATTGCCCGCTGTGAGCCGTTGCCGGGGAAACATGGAAACTTGTTCACGTTCACGTGATAAGCTCTCGTCCAATTAGAGTACGAGAAAAATGGACTTTGATAGTTGGTATATAACAAAGTTTCGTTAAAACGTTTCGTTAAAAAGAAACAGAGTTACACGGTTGTCCCCTGTAACCATACATTCTTTGTAAATTTTTGACACTTTTAAAAGCCAATAATTCTCGATCTTTTCATGCAATCCCTTGCTCATTTGTAAAGTGGCCTAATGGAAGCTTGTATTCATTGACTGAATTTGTATTTCACTATAAAAAAAAAGATTTATTTATTTATCTTATTTATAAGTTCATTTAGTTTACCTGTGACTACAAGGTGTACTTGGTGTTGCATAGTGTTCCCTGCTTTAAACTGCAGGCCACATTTATATATCCCGTTATCAGCAGTAGTCACATCAGTAATGACCAGAGTAGCAGTGGACTCTCTGCTTACTCGATCAGGGTTCATTAATCTTGCTGGACATGTTGCTCTATTGATGACAAAACTCCAGTTATTGGTTCTCCTGTCGTCAGCACCAATTATACTCTCACTGTGTGTTGCCTGGTTGGTGAAATACCATACTGGGGATTCAGTTTTAAACTCCCACAATCTGTTATCCACATGGTAGTCCCACACAAACCTGGCTGTTCGTCCACTAGATACGAAAGAAACATTTGGTGGAAAACGAGTGAAGCGACCTGTGGTGTCTGGAAGACAGCAACATTCAATTAATACTGTATTACTTCATGATCAAAATGACTGATCCTATATGAAGGTCTTGGATTTCGATCATTCGACATTCAGCAATTCGTTTTTCGTTAAATTTGGGTAAAATATAGCGATTGTCACGGTAACACATACAATGTTGGCTGAACTTAATAAGATCAGTCGAATCAGCATGCGTCGATCGATTATAAACGTGTAGACATTGCAGTGCTACTGCTTTGAACCTTTTGATCTGCAATGTTTGAGTCTGTTTTGATAGTCTGGATTTCTCTCACTACTCAAAACTCGACCACTTTAAATATTAATTGATGCACTTTGTTGAAATTAAGAACCACTGAGGAACGTACAACACAACATAACTACATAAGTAAATTAATGAGAATTAACTAAACGACTTACCTAAGCAAGGAAGCAATAACAATCCACCGATGAAACCAAGAATGGTAAAGGAAATGGTTGGATCCTGACCAATACTCATCCTGAGAATTAATTTGGCATTCAGAAATCTAACACTTTTTTCAGATACGGTGGATATTGTTTGAAATCTTTACAGATGGTGTTGTCAGCGAGTCTTTCTGCTTCAGTGAAACAACGAGTGCTTTTAATTATGCACATTCGCTTGCTGTGGTTGACCTCTTGTACTTCATTCCAGTGTTTGTCTGTTTTACTTGGTAACGCAACAATTATAATATTTTTTCACTCATGGCATCTATGTCACGTGCCTTTCGATTAATTCCCGTTTCACGTGCCTGCATCCTTTTATTGTAACTAGAACTGACACCCTACCACTGTGCATCTCAATGTATTTTATTTTAACCCATTAACTCTGTTTACTGATGTCTGTTTTACGTGGTAACGCAACAATTATGATGGAGTTATCTTTTATTTTTCATCCAGGGCATCTTTGTCACGTGCAATAAGTTTACATCTTGCTTCACGTGCCTACATCCTCTAATCGTACCTAGAACTGACACGCTTTCACTGTGTTTCTTATGTATTTAATTTAACCCATTAACTCTACAACTTCATATAAATAAAGTAAGCTCTGAACATAAATTTGCCTTTTTTACAAGCAGTTGTGGAAAGGGGCATTACTAGATGTTGTATCTCTCGTGTCTTTATTGCAAGTACTTAATTGATGCACATAATTCATACGTATAATCAGGTGACGTATGTAACTACATTACACTAGACAAATTATTATTTTTCCTTTGAAAGGTAACACGGTGCTACAGCATAATGAAACAGTTCACGAAAGAATGAAGCAAACAAACGAAAGAAGCCTGACTCGAAGCAAAAAAAATAAAATAAAAAAAACAACAACAAAAAACAAAGACAAAAACCATTTTTTTGTAAAATATAACCATTGGATATTTTCTAAGCTAAAACAAAACCGATTGTCGATGAATATATAAGCACAGGTTTCCTTATTACTTGATATACTAACTACTTTATTTAAGTTGCTTATTAATTTGCTTAAGTGTTTAACCTTTGTAAGACCACAAATGACATGCTATCATTGCAAATAAGTTCTTCTTTGGTTGTAGAGGAAATAAAAAAATCTGACAATTCTACACCTTTTCAGTTTAATAAATTATGTACTGGGATATAAGATATTACATAATTCCAGCATGAATATACTTACATTCTAGATAAGATATAGAGGATATTACATGGGTACGCGAAGATAAAATTCGTATCTCCAAGCGCACATGTAATATTCTGTTTATTATATAATTATCAATGAAAAAGAAAAGAAAGCTTTTTTTCTGCTATAAGAAGTACGTTACCATAGTGATGATAGCTTCACATGTGAAAATATCAAATTTTTGAAATAGAGAAATTTAGGTATTTCATTGATAATCATATAATAAATTGCATTTTTTTTCAAAAGTTGCTGTCTAATTTAACTTTTTCTCTAGCCTCACTTTTTCTCTACGTCACTATTTTTCATCCAATTAATTCAGCGAATGTTTTTAGAGTAAAAAGGCCATAAATGTGAAAATATATATCGAAAATTGGACACACCTGGTTTTATTGTGTTTTTCTTTAATTCATTCATTCTTTCTTTCTTTCCTTCTTGTATCAAGAAACATTACGCTAAATTCAGATTATAATTATAATTCAAGGCCTTCACTTAAAAGGTTTTAAAATGTTTTGGTAGATAATTATGATTTTATGCAATCGAATGTTCACTATTCTCGATCTCATCTTTATATTGCAGACTCCTTGCTATTACCCTGCAGGGACTGATAGGCGGTGTTTTGGTTCCTAATATTGAGGGGTTCATATGGTTGTAGCTCATTATCATTATGCTGCATACTGGGTTCCACAGATATTGTACGAAGGGGCTCGTACACTGGTCCATGTGTCCCTTGAATAGACGTGTTTGGCAACAGATTGAGTCCCTGATAATTACTGGTATCATTGGAAGAGCCGGCTTCGTTAGGATTCGGTTGTTTAATGGTTTCATATTCTCTTTCTGTTTGCACAGGCCGGGTCGCATGGGATGATGTCTCTGCTGATGTTATCTTGTCTTCCAATTCGAAGTCATTCTGAAAAAATGGAAATGAAGGATCAAATACTGCAAAATTAACACATTAAAAAAGTTGTGAAAAGGGTAAGAGAATGCATTCACAAAATAATGAATACAAAGATGACTTACTTCATAGCTTTCCCCAGCAGCAGCTTCCTTTGATTTTCTTAATCAATCATGAAAAAAATGAGATTAATTTATTTTTATGCTTACACCACAGCACCAAAATATAACCATGCATAAACCACACACACACACACACATAAACTACAACAACCACAAACAACAAGCAACAAATGTTTGAATAACATTCTCGTTATTTCATGCCCTTGTTTCATAAATGTAACACGCTATTAACACACTCATTCGCTATTTTATTTCCTATTCTACCTTATTTGTGCTGGTCTTTTTTTTCTACCTAAAAGCAAAGGTTAAAAAAAAAGAATGAATGAGCATTACGTTTAACAACAAGATATTTTGTGCGACCATTAGCATTTGCAATCCTTTGATTTCAAAACGAATTTATTTTGTTACTTCAAACGTAACTCACACTGATCATAGGTAAAACTTACTTTTCAGTTGGACTCTTCGTTTTAGGCACAGAAATTGTAGAAAGTTGAAACCAAGGGAAAGAACAAAAATGGCAATAATGACTCCAAAGACTGCAGAACCCAGGCCTGACAAGAAATGAATAATCGAAAGGTTATACATGATTAAAAAGTATGTGCACTAAGAATGTTTTTTTAATTAATTTATATTATCTTTTTTCACGTAACAGGGAGCATGTCGTCTTATTGCCTCATCTTAGATTGATTCTCTACTTACAAAATTTTGATTCTTCTTCAATACAATATTTTATTGCTATTACAAGAAAAAAAAAGAGATATCAGAAAAGAATTGTAAATTAATGATGACAGAATTACATAACAGCAGAAATAAAACGAAATCATTCTAACTTTCTTCATCTTAATTTTTATTTTTAAATTCGTAACCCACTCCACATCCTTAATTGCAAGTGAAATCGAATATAAAAGCTAGTTTCATTAAATACACTCTAAGTTCATATTGAATTTTATATTGGTTTTAGTTATGTGACTTCATTTTTTTAAACAGACCATTTGTAGAAGTGTTTTCGTCTGCTGTAGTATTTACAGTTTTGGCACTTTCTTCATCCTTCACACTTTCTCCATATTTGTTCCATGCAGTCACTATAAACATGTATGTTTTCCCATAAACAAGGTTCTTTGTTATTGTAAAGACGACTTGATGGGGATCGTTGACATCATCATTCTTTATCCAATCTGCTTTTCGTTTCACTTCCTTCATGTAGATGGTGTAGCGCGTTATATTGCCACCATTGTCATCCGGTTTTGACCACCTCAAAACAACTGAGAGCTTCGAATCTTTCCGCTGAAGAAGAGCTGCTAACAGCTGTGGGATTGAAGGCTTGCCTACAAAGAATACGACACTTTAACTGCATTTCAAGGTAATCACAAAAGTGATAATAGTGCGATTGCAATACCTATCACTGGGCGTGCTGGTTTATCTCGTTTAAGAAATGGAACAATGCCCATCTGATACTGAGCTGTTTTCAATACGTAATGAATTGCATTCATATAGTTTTGTTATATGATTGGCAAGTACCATTATCATAAATTTGCTGACTTACAGTAGCATTATATGCACATACATTTACCTATTGTTTTCGTTCTGATAGCTTTTGCAAATGCCGCTCCATACCCAACAATATTTCTGGCATAAACTTTGACCGTGTAGTGTGTGTTTACTTTCAGTCCAGTTATCGCAGCATGGGTATTCACTGTGATCACTGGTGGCTTGGTACTGACTTCCAGTAAGTAACCAGTGACTGCGAGTCCACCATCATCAGCAGGATTGGTCCATCTCACAGTAAAGGACGATGCATCTAGTTCGGTTATTGATATAGTTACAAGACCAGGAGCAACTAGAAAAAACAAACAAGCAAAACCACAACAACATCAAAAATTATTTGAAATGTAATCGGTTCGACTAGGCATAAAATCAGTGAAAAATGAATGGCTCAATAATAGTCTTTACAATTGTTTTCACAATGTTTTTCAAAAAACTTACACAGCTGAGTGACATCGATGACGTGTTCATCACTCGCAAGGATGTTTGTTGCGCGACACTTGTACTGTCCATAGTCCCCTTGGTCAGTAGTTGTCAGTACTGTTACCTCACTACCTCCGGGTACAATGTTGACACCTCTAGTGATCTGCTGACCTGATGGTTTGTACCAAGATATTCGTGGTGCAGGTAAACCAGTTGCAAAACATCTCAGACGAATAATGTTACCATTCCATGATTTAGATTTCGAATTCGAAGTGGACTGAGACTCATCAATAGCGGGTTTGACTGGAAGACAAATATTAAATACAAGTTTCAAAATTGCGCAAAAATAGACAATTAAAACAGTAACAGCAGCAGCAATAACAACGAGCAATTCCCCGCGCATATCGTATTTCAACTAAAGATAGTTCACCTGAAGAACGCTAGTGGCTTCTGAAGAGAGTGCGAGTACGAATGATTGGATGGAAACTAAATATCTAGCAAGCATCATTCATAATTCGCTTCCACATCCACGCTTCTTTCTTCTTATGTGGTTGCCACTAGTATTCTAGTTTTAAGACTAGACTCCAAATATCGTCGAAGCCATAAAGATAAAATGCTGCCTTAAAAGATGACTTTTTGTTATTTCAATTTAAAGCTGTTGCGACTGTGCTATATATTATCAGTGACCGGATATAGGGTCAGGTGGTTGGATACTGGGCACCGGCCTCTACAAGCTATACTGAAAATATAAAAAATATATATTCCTTCAATATTCCTTCAATATTCTACCTAATATCCCAATACCGACAGGGCGGTTATAATATTCACTTGCCGGATACTGGACAACATAATGTAATGTCCTTAAACTAGAGTTGCTAGTTACCACTTCAGTTTTCTCAACAATGTTCTGCTATATACTTTTGATATAATAAAGGCAATAAGGATGCAGAATATTTGTTTCTCAAAATAATATCATTCGTGGTGAATACAGTGAGGATAATCAAATTTCAGGACAATTTTGGCGACGTCTGTCGATATCGATTATCAGCATATTTTTAGGGGAAGGTTGGTGTAGAGGTAATGCATGGATTCGCCTTCCTATCGGAGTCTTGGGGAGTCTTGCGAGTAGAGTTTGTTAGTTCTTTTCCTTGATACGAGGATAATGGTTTTTCTTCCAGTTCTCCGGTCTTCGTTTCTCATCAAAATCTAACATGCTAAATTCTAGTTTATCTGTTGTTTAGCACTTGATTAGCCCAACTTTTGGTTGTTTCATTTCAAAGTATGGATAAATTTAGACAATTTTTTTACATTATTTGGTAAACACTCACAGTAGACTGTTACACTTGTCCATGTAGTGGTTGCATTCTCATTTGGGTTGTTCTTAGCTTGACACTCATATAATCCAGCATGGTATCGTCTAATGTTATCTATATGCAGTACAGCACTTCCTGATCCTTGGGTTCTGATAACAACACTACCATCTGTGATATTCACCCACGTGATGTTCGGTGCTGGTGGACTAATAGCTGTGCAGTTGATCTTTAAGGTGTTTCCCAGTAGTTTTTTATTGACCACACTTCTCATGTTCATCTAGCGAATTGAAAACCTTTTCCTGGTCTGATCAAAATGAATTTTACACCAGACATCAAGCATAGATGGAAGTTTTGATTGATGTCAATTTCAACTCGATCGGCGTTTCCATGGCAACGGAAAACAATGATCGTTGAAATCAGTTTTCCTTGAATATCTCCCGTTTTCGATGAGCTTAAGAAAAATGACTATATACATGCTAAACTTCGCATTCAGGCACACCTATTCAGATGATAATTAGAGGGTTGGATTAGAGCGATTTCGAATAAATCGCAAAAACATTCTGTGACCGCTTATTATGATACTGGAAACTATAGCAGAACAAAAAAATCCTTCACGTTCGCAAAATAATGTCAAACTACTGCTAAACGTTACCTACAATATCTATTTACCTTTCCTGAAAGCGACATTTGTGAAAACTTTTTCTTTGCCATGGAAACGCCGATCGAGTTGAAATTGACATCAATCAAAACTTCCATCTATGCTTGATGTCTGGTGTAAAATTCATTTTGATCAGACCAGGAAAAGGTTTTCAATTCGCTAGATGAACATGAGAAGTGTGGTCAATAAAAAACTACTGGGAAACACCTTAAATCCTGTCCTTCGATAATCTGGTATGTGTTGTTTGGGTGACTTGGTAGAAATGATGGACGAACTAAAATAGGAATTTTATTACTTTTAATAAGTAAAAGTTTATGTAAATCAAATCAAGGTTACCTGTGACTACTAGTTGTACTTGGTGTTGTATAGGGCCTGTCTTAGGTTGTAGACCACATTTATATATCCCGTTATCAGCAGTAGTCACATCAGTAATGACCAGAGTAGCATTGGACTCTCTGCTTACTCGATCAGGGTTCATTAATCTTGGTGGACATGTTACTCTCTTGATGACAAAACTCCAGTTATTAGTTTCCCTGTCGTCAGCACCAATTATACTCTCAGTATGTGTTGCCTGGTTGGTGAAATACCATACAGGGGATTCACTTTTAAACTCCCACAATCTGTTGTCCACATGGTAGTCCCACACCAACCTGGCTGTTCCTCCACTAGATACGTATAAAACATTTGGTGGAAAACGAGTAAAATAAGCTGTTGTGTCTGGAGGACAGTTAATAAATTATATTCAGTTTATCAGTTATACTTTAACCTTCAGGCATAAAAATCTGAAAAAAATGGTTATTCTTTTGATTTCTGTAAATAAACCCATTTTGGCAGTAGCATAAATTTGAAGATGAATTGAATAAGAAAAGATCAGTTGACTCAGCTTGTATGTAAGCACTAGCACTAATCCTGCCCGCATAATGGACTTAGAAGTATTTTCTTTAAGGAATATTAATTAAGTTTATGAACTCGAACTTCGACCAGCTTTGAACATTTTTCAGTGCACTTTGAAGAAACTATAAGAATCGAAAATTGCAATCATGAGTAAATCATTATCTAATCAACATACCTACGCAAGAAAGTAAAAACATTCCACCGATGAAACCAAGAACGTAACGAGAGATAATAGTTACTTGACTAACACTCATCCTGAGAAAGTTTGGTATTAGAAAATCAAACACGTTTTCTGATAGTGGGAGATATTTTCGTCGAAATATCTGTACTAAGATGGCGTTGTCTGCAGCGAGCAATCTGCAGTGAAGGAATAATTATGCTATACATTCGCTTCCTGTAGTTGACCTTTATGCTTGATCGCTGCTTATCAGCTGCTTACATAAATCTGAACTAGTAACGCAAGTGCTGTCATGGGATTTCTCTGGGATACCTGTGTCTCGTAAACTTACAGACTTTGATTGCTGAAGATGGTAATTAGCATAGAAATAAGATAGTTTCAGAGGCTCATTCCACCGAAATGGAAGTGAAAGTGCACAAGAATTCTTGCTAAATCACAAAAATAACTGACCGTTTTTAAAAAGCTCAGTGAAATGATTTACACTATTTATTCCTAAAAAAATGTTAAAAAATATATATATTCCATGAACTACAATGAAATCAGAAAATCGCATTTTGTCAGGATGTAGGGTCTTTTAAAATACCCGGTAAAACACAGATAGAAATTTTAATTTGATATCGTAACATAGGTTTTTCAAATATATATGCTAAATGCATTTATAAAATAACTTTGATATTACGCGCGCTCTGATTGGTCAAAAAGCCATGTTTTATGAGAGCATAATACATGCTCACGTCATTTTTTTTCTCTCTCGAAAAGTTAGTTATTTTAAAAAAGCAATAAAAACAGTTTTCCGTGTATTATACTCTGATAAAGACACTTGGGATGTGGAGAGAACACTAGAGAAGCTACGCGTCGTGGTTTCCTACGCTTCTCTCGTGTTCTCTCCACATCCCACGTGTCTTTATCAGAGTATAATACACGGAAAACTGTTTTTTATTCCTTAATTATAGAGTCAGAAAAAAGGGTTCTGGTAGGGTGCGCAGAAAGGCCTATGAATGATTTTAAACGGCTTTGGAAAGTTCAGAATAGCGACAAAGAACACTTTTAATTATCAATTTTGCGCAATGACATATCGTTCCTACACTTATCGCTTAATGATTATTGATATAACAAAACCTAAGCAATAGGGATAAGTAACAAACCGGAGCCGGGATATAATAAAATTGGGAGCAAAATAAACTACTGGGTTTTAGGGCAGGAAAAGAACCAAAGTTGATTGATATCCTGACCAGATTTACATAGGGTTGGGTAGGTTTTTATTAAGCATCGCATTTCTTCCATCCCTACTGCTCCTTAAAAAACCATAAAAAGTACTCCAAAAAGTGGCCTTGGAAAGTCTTGATGCTACTTTTTCTATTGTCGATAGATGTCATCGGTAGAAGAAGTCAGAAAGACTAGTCATTGGGCTGTTTTCAAAGTCAAAACAAAAGTGCTTCGTGGCACATCAGATTATATTACCAGGTATGCGATGTTCTGAAATAAGTTAAAGCTGATATTAGAAGTAGCATATGCGCATGCGTGCATATAATTTTTCTCTTAAGATGGTTTTTAAACTATGTTTTTTTTAATGAGTTGTCCGTGAGGTTTAATTTTTTCAAAACTAACTCGTTCTACTGAATTAAAAAAAAAAAAATTCAGACTGCCGGGCATTTAGTGTTTTGAAGGTATTGACCGTCTGCCGGGTACCTAGACACAGCATATTGTATTCGGTGAAGCTATTTGCATTACTGGCTATTTTCTTTGAGAAAAAAATCCTAATACGAATCCAACAATCGACAGCCGAGTTTCGAGTTGTTGTTGTCGTCAGGATTTGACAATGAAAATATATTTTATTTGTGCATACACCTGATTGCAAAAATGTTGTCATAGAAAAATAAACTTTATAAAAATAACAAATAACAAATAGGAATTAATGAAAAAAATTTAATAGATTTTTCTTAAGATTCAAGACAAACACAAAAGCTGTTGTTTTCATTTTATTTAATTGATTTACTCATAGCCATTAATGATATTTTCTTCCATTACAAAGGCAATGTTACATACTGAAACTTATTTCTGAAACTGGTGTCGATTCCTGTTGTGAGGCAAACGTTTCAAAAGAGGTGTTACACGTTAATACTAGACTGTCTTCTAAACTACGTTTAGGAAACAGGAAGTTTCTTGTTCTCGACTAGAAAGCTCCTCTACGTGAGACTCCGTCTCATGGACTTTATCAAAAACGTTAACAGGTTAAATTAAGTCGCCATCTTTAATTAATTCCTATTTGTTATTTTGTTATTTTTGATTTTTTTAAAGTTTATTTTTCTGTGACAACATTTTTGCAATCAGGTGTATGTTACATTTACATAATTGACAAAATTACGTAATTTCATAAGATATACACAAGCTAACTGTACTAAAAGTTAAACTACACAGTTAGCTGTCAAAGTATAAAATTGAATTAGATAGGTCAGGAAAAAATAGTATAGTTAATATGGAAAATATGGAAAATATATAATATATATATATATAAATAATGCCAAAATAATTAATATGTAAATGCAAATACAAGATGAAAAAAAATAATGAAGAAATGAGCTAATAAGAATTTATCAATGAATTTTATATAATATAGTTATTTATCATATAATTATCCATGAAATACCTATATTTCTCACTTTCGTAAACTTGTTATTTTCACTAGTGAAAATAACATGTTATTTTCACTAGTGAAAAGATCGTTACCATGGTTACACCTTGAGTGCCCTTCAGGGCAGCTTTGCGATTTTCATTCATCAGATTTTCAGGTTTTACTTCATTCATTATGGCTTCTAGTAGCGTGAATTTGTCGGATAGAAAACTTCCTTCATGGGAAATCGAAGTCCCTGAACCACAGCAAAGACGATTTGCTAGCATTACAGAGATGGATGTAGATAATCTAATTTCAAATCAAGAAAATGAGAACACGAAAAAGAAGACACTCTATGACTTGAAGACAGTGAGAGCGTATTTACTCGAAGAACACAGTTTTCAAGTTCGTCCACCTACTCGTCCGTGAATGAAAACCAGCTTCAAACTATGTTCTACGGCAACACCATCACTGGAGCCACTTTTAACATCAACCTGGCATCCTCACCATCAGCGGCTTCAACACAAAGTTCAAGCAGCAGCGTCAAGTCCGTCAAGAAATATCGACGAATCATCGATTCATCGGATAGCAGTCAAGAGACTGAGTAAGCATTAAGCTTCAGAGCAGTTTACTCTTTTACAGACTATTTTAAGTTCATTTTATAGTTTTACATCAATTTTGTACTCAAGTTGAGGAATATTTCACAATTAAAAACTCTATTTTTTATCAGTTTTTCCGATGCAACCTTGAATAGAAACTGAGTCTACAAACATTGAGTATTTTGTTTACTTGTACCTCTTTTTATGGCAGGTAAATAAAAGTATAAAAGATAAATTTGCTTTCATGGATAATTATATGATAAACAGAATATTACATGGTCGCTTGGAGATACGAATTTTATCTTCTCGTATTGAAAAGATCTCACTCGTTCGCTGCGCTCACTCGTGAGATCTTTTCAACACTCGAAGATAAAATCCGTATCTCCGCGCGCCCATGTAATATCCTCTATATATTTTGTATAGGATTACAGATTACAAAATACATAATTTTAATTATTATTCCAAGAAAACCAAGTGTTACTCTACGTAAGCAGAGGCGTTTTACTGTTCCCGTGTGCAAAACCAACAGATATAACAACAGCTTCATGATTGCAGGCGCATTGAATTATGATGAATCTAATTAATTTTATTAAGTGTAGATATTTATATAATTATATATTATTATTCAAGTTTAGTTTATGGTTAACTGTAATTATATTTACACAATTTAGCTTCAGCTGCTTAAGTAGATTGTAAATAAAGCATTTATCCATCTATCTATCTACCAACATCCTTTTGGAACTCACCGACATACATTTTCAATATGAAGTAAGGAGCTATGGATTTCACTTCAGCAACAAGTTTGCATCACTTGGATGAAGGATATTAACGACGAAGTCAACGAAACATGTGGATACAGAGCGATAGTTATGCAAATGAGTGTACCATTAATTGTTCCCTTTATGAGGTTGAACTAAGGGAATAGTAAACAAGGAAATGTAAGGCAACGGTATAAGGAACACAGGCAACCCGACTTGTCTTTAATGGCACAAGGGAACAAACAACCAAACAAGCTATCACCATTATTAAACTATAAATAATAAATATATATTAATGTTACAAATTGCAATGCTATTCCTTACATTTTAATAAATCGATTTTCAAAAGTATTTACAGTTAGATGGAAGGTCAAGAAATTGTTCTGACATGGACAGCAAAGATAAATATCCGAAACGTACAAAGCTCATGAAACCTAGGGTTTTAATTTGAACAAGTAAACCATATAAATGCAAATTTCAGGTTCGGGTCGGTTAAGGGTCGATATATGCGAGAGTCGAAAATGTAACTGTTAAACTGTTTCAAGTCCACAAACATTCATAAAATGCGGGTTAAAACAGGTACAATTGATCTACTGAACAGGGCTGAGAAACGATATTGTAGTTTTACTTTTGCTAAGATGAAGACTGGGCACTGATGGCGGACCTAAAGGTGCAGAAATACGAGCAACAAAATTGTGCAACTTGTCGCGCAACAAGTTGAGTTGCAAGTTGCAGAGTGAATGTCGCTCGTATTACCACCACGCGCGCAACAAAATTTATTGTTGCGTGACTTTGTTGCAGAAGTAGAAGCTCTTTGTTCTTTATGTAACAATGAAAATGTGTTGTGCGCGGGGTGGTGATACGAGCAACATTCACTCAACATTCACTGCGCAACATAGCAAATAGCGTTTTAACGCTTTAAAATCCCATGAAGCACAAGTGTTTATTCTCTAACAGACTTAGAATATAAAGTCATACTCACGAGATCATTGTTTGTATACATTTGTTTGCTACGTTGTTTTTTCGTTCCTCTCAAAAGAGAAAATGAAACTTTGAATAAAAGTAATATCACAGGTAGCCCATTTTAGATAAAAGTAAAAAGTGAAAATAAAATCGGAAAAAATCGCGTTTAATTAATTTCTTTAATTCAATGTCAAGATAATGTCCTCTATAATACGAACGAGCAAAAAATTCAGTAAAAAATGCACTAGAACCTTTTTTCCGCGCGCGCCTTTGTTTTCCTATATAATTCCACTATGGTATCCTATGTGTGAAAATGATATTATCAATATTGATTTTTTTTTCAGAAGTTGCTGTCTAATTTAACTTTTTCTCTAGCCTCACTATTTTTCATCCAAGTAATTCAGCGAATGCTTTGGGAGTGTTTAGAGTAAAAAGGCCAAATATATATCGAAAACTGGACACACCTTATTTTGAAGTTGGTTTTATTGTACTTTTCTTTAATTCTTTCTTTCTTTCTTTCTCGTATCAA
>OZ025211.1:14138081-14387617 GCA_964019055.1 Anthopleura xanthogrammica | reverse complement strand
GCACATTTTGGGCGCGAACAGCACATTTGTGGTGAGAAAAAGAGTGTCTTGCTGAGAAAAAAGCATTTTTGCTGAAAAAAGGTCATTTTAACCCTAACAATGAGGTTTTTTGCTGATGGGATGACTTTTTTGCCAAAAACACGACGTTATTGCTGGTGAAAACAACGTATTGGCTGAAAACACGACGTTTTGGCTGATAAATTGCCGATAACACGACGTTTTCACTGCTAAAAGCACATTTTGGGCGCGAACAGCACATTTGTGGTGAGAAAAAGAGTGTTTTGCTGAGAAAAAAGCATTTTGGCTGAAAAAAGGTCATTTTAACCCTAACAATGAGGTTTTTTGCTGATGGGATGACTTTTTTGCCAAAAACACGACGTTATTGCTGGTGAAAACAACGTATTGGCTGAAAACACGACGTTTTGGCTGATAAAATGAAGTTTTTGGTGAGAAAATGAGATTTTTGGTGAAAAAAGGTGTTTTTTGCTGAACATTTTTTTTTGGCTGAGAATTTTCTTTTACCGATAACACGACGTTTTCACTGCTAAAAGCACATTTTGGGCGGCGAACAGCACATTTGTGGTGAGAAAAAGAGTGTTTTGCTGAGAAAAAAGCATTTTGGCTGAAAAAAGGTCATTTTAACCCTAACAATGAGGTTTTTTGCTGATGGGATGACTTTTTTGCCAAAAACACGACGTTATTGCTGGTGAAAACAACGTATTGGCTGAAAACACGACGTTTTGGCTGATAAAATGAAGTTTTTGGTGAGAAAATGAGATTTTTGGTGAAAAAAGGTGTTTTTTGCTGAACATTTTTTTTTGGCTGAGAATTTTCTTTTGCCGATAACACGACGTTTTCACTGCTAAAAGCACATTTTGGGCGCGAACAGCACATTTGTGGTGAGAAAAAGAGTGTTTTGCTGAGAAAAAAGCATTTTTGCTGAAAAAAGGTCATTTTAACCCTAACAATGAGGTTTTTTGCTGATGGGATGACTTTTTTGCCAAAAACACGACGTTATTGCTGGTGAAAACAACGTATTGGCTGAAAACACGACGTTTTGGCTGATAAAATGAAGTTTTTTGTGAGAAAATGAGATTTTTGGTGAAAAAAGGTGTTTTTGGCTGAACATTTTTTTTTGGCTGAGAATTTTCTTTTGCCGATAACACGACGTTTTCACTGCTAAAAGCACATTTTGGGCGCGAACAGCACATTTGTGGTGAGAAAAAGAGTGTCTTGCTGAGAAAAAAGCATTTTTGCTGAAAAAAGGTCATTTTAACCCTAACAATGAGGTTTTTTGCTGATGGGATGACTTTTTTGCCAAAAACACGACGTTATTGCTGGTGAAAACAACGTATTGGCTGAAAACACGACGTTTTGGCTGATAAAATGAAGTTTTTGGTGAGAAAATGAGATTTTTGGTGAAAAAAGGTGTTTTTGGCTGAACATTTTTTTTTGGCTGAGAATTTTCTTTTGCCGATAACACGACGTTTTCACTGCTAAAAGCACATTTTGGGCGCGAACAGCACATTTGTGGTGAGAAAAAGAGTGTTTTGCTGAGAAAAAAGCATTTTGGCTGAAAAAAGGTCATTTTAACCCTAACAATGAGGTTTTTTGCTGATGGGATGACTTTTTTGCCAAAAACACGACGTTATTGCTGGTGAAAACAACGTATTGGCTGAAAACACGACGTTTTGGCTGATAAAATGAAGTTTTTGGTGAGAAAATGAGATTTTTGGTGAAAAAAGGTGTTTTTTGCTGAACATTTTTTTTTGGCTGAGAATTTTCTTTTGCCGATAACACGACGTTTTCACTGCTAAAAGCACATTTTGGGCGCGAACAGCACATTTGTGGTGAGAAAAAGAGTGTTTTGCTGAGAAAAAAGCATTTTGGCTGAAAAAAGGTCATTTTAACCCTAACAATGAGGTTTTTTGCTGATGGGATGACTTTTTTGCCAAAAACACGACGTTATTGCTGGTGAAAACAACGTATTGGCTGAAAACACGACGTTTTGGCTGATAAAATGAAGTTTTTGGTGAGAAAATGAGATTTTTGGTGAAAAAAGGTGTTTTTTGCTGAACATTTTTTTTTGGCTGAGAATTTTCTTTTGCCGATAACACGACGTTTTCACTGCTAAAAGCACATTTTGGGCGCGAACAGCACATTTGTGGTGAGAAAAAGAGTGTTTTGCTGAGAAAAAAGCATTTTTGCTGAAAAAAGGTCATTTTAACCCTAACAATGAGGTTTTTTGCTGATGGGATGACTTTTTTGCCAAAAACACGACGTTATTGCTGGTGAAAACAACGTATTGGCTGAAAACACGACGTTTTGGCTGATAAAATGAAGTTTTTGGTGAGAAAATGAGATTTTTGGTGAAAAAAGGTGTTTTTGGCTGAACATTTTTTTTTGGCTGAGAATTTTCTTTTGCCGATAACACGACGTTTTCACTGCTAAAAGCACATTTTGGGCGCGAACAGCACATTTGTGGTGAGAAAAAGAGTGTTTTGCTGAGAAAAAAGCATTTTGGCTGAAAAAAGGTCATTTTAACCCTAACAATGAGGTTTTTTGCTGATGGGATGACTTTTTTGCCAAAAACACGACGTTATTGCTGGTGAAAACAACGTATTGGCTGAAAACACGACGTTTTGGCTGATAAAATGAAGTTTTTGGTGAGAAAATGAGATTTTTGGTGAAAAAAGGTGTTTTTGGCTGAACATTTTTTTTTGGCTGAGAATTTTCTTTTGCCGATAACACGACGTTTTCACTGCTAAAAGCACATTTTGGGCGCGAACAGCACATTTGTGGTGAGAAAAAGAGTGTTTTGCTGAGAAAAAAGCATTTTGGCTGAAAAAAGGTCATTTTAACCCTAACAATGAGGTTTTTTGCTGATGGGATGACTTTTTTGCCAAAAACACGACGTTATTGCTGGTGAAAACAACGTATTGGCTGAAAACACGACGTTTTGGCTGATAAAATGAAGTTTTTGGTGAGAAAATGAGATTTTTGGTGAAAAAAGGTGTTTTTTGCTGAACATTTTTTTTTGGCTGAGAATTTTCTTTTGCCGATAACACGACGTTTTCACTGCTAAAAGCACATTTTGGGCGCGAACAGCACATTTGTGGTGAGAAAAAGAGTGTTTTGCTGAGAAAAAAGCATTTTGGCTGAAAAAAGGTCATTTTAACCCTAACAATGAGGTTTTTTGCTGATGGGATGACTTTTTTGCCAAAAACACGACGTTATTGCTGGTGAAAACAACGTATTGGCTGAAAACACGACGTTTTGGCTGATAAAATGAAGTTTTTGGTGAGAAAATGAGATTTTTGGTGAAAAAAGGTGTTTTTTGCTGAACATTTTTTTTTGGCTGAGAATTTTCTTTTGCCGATAACACGACGTTTTCACTGCTAAAAGCACATTTTGGGCGCGAACAGCACATTTGTGGTGAGAAAAAGAGTGTTTTGCTGAGAAAAAAGCATTTTTGCTGAAAAAAGGTCATTTTAACCCTAACAATGAGGTTTTTTGCTGATGGGATGACTTTTTTGCCAAAAACACGACGTTATTGCTGGTGAAAACAACGTATTGGCTGAAAACACGACGTTTTGGCTGATAAAATGAAGTTTTTGGTGAGAAAATGAGATTTTTGGTGAAAAAAGGTGTTTTTGGCTGAACATTTTTTTTTGGCTGAGAATTTTCTTTTGCCGATAACACGACGTTTTCACTGCTAAAAGCACATTTTGGGCGCGAACAGCACATTTGTGGTGAGAAAAAGAGTGTTTTGCTGAGAAAAAAGCATTTTTGCTGAAAAAAGGTCATTTTAACCCTAACAATGAGGTTTTTTGCTGATGGGATGACTTTTTTGCCAAAAACACGACGTTATTGCTGGTGAAAACAACGTATTGGCTGAAAACACGACGTTTTGGCTGATAAAATGAAGTTTTTGGTGAGAAAATGAGATTTTTGGTGAAAAAAGGTGTTTTTGGCTGAACATTTTTTTTTGGCTGAGAATTTTCTTTTGCCGATAACACGACGTTTTCACTGCTAAAAGCACATTTTGGGCGCGAACAGCACATTTGTGGTGAGAAAAAGAGTGTTTTGCTGAGAAAAAAGCATTTTGGCTGAAAAAAGGTCATTTTAACCCTAACAATGAGGTTTTTTGCTGATGGGATGACTTTTTTGCCAAAAACACGACGTTATTGCTGGTGAAAACAACGTATTGGCTGAAAACACGACGTTTTGGCTGATAAAATGAAGTTTTTGGTGAGAAAATGAGATTTTTGTTAAAAAATGTGTTTTTGGCTGAACATTTTTTTTTGGCTGAGAATTTTGTTTTGCCGATAACACGACGTTTTCACTGCTAAAAGCACATTTTGGGCGCGAACAGCACATTTGTGGTGAGAAAAAGAGTGTTTTGCTGAGAAAAAAGCATTTTTGCTGAAAAAAGGTCATTTTAACCCTAACAATGAGGTTTTTTGCTGATGGGATGACTTTTTTGCCAAAAACACGACGTTATTGCTGGTGAAAACAACGTATTGGCTGAAAACACGACGTTTTGGCTGATAAAATGAAGTTTTTGGTGAGAAAATGAGATTTTTGGTGAAAAAAGGTGTTTTTGGCTGAACATTTTTTTTTGGCTGAGAATTTTCTTTTGCCGATAACACGACGTTTTCACTGCTAAAAGCACATTTTGGGCGCGAACAGCACATTTGTGGTGAGAAAAAGAGTGTTTTGCTGAGAAAAAAGCATTTTGGCTGAAAAAAGGTCATTTTAACCCTAACAATGAGGTTTTTTGCTGATGGGATGACTTTTTTGCCAAAAACACGACGTTATTGCTGGTGAAAACAACGTATTGGCTGAAAACACGACGTTTTGGCTGATAAAATGAAGTTTTTGGTGAGAAAATGAGATTTTTGTTAAAAAATGTGTTTTTGGCTGAACATTTTTTTTTGGCTGAGAATTTTGTTTTGCCGATAACACGACGTTTTCACTGCTAAAAGCACATTTTGGGCGCGAACAGCACATTTGTGGTGAGAAAAAGAGTGTTTTGCTGAGAAAAAAGCATTTTTGCTGAAATAAGGTCATTTTAACCCTAACAATGAGGTTTTTTGCTGATGGGATGACTTTTTTGCCAAAAACACGACGTTATTGCTGGTGAAAACAACGTATTGGCTGAAAACACGACGTTTTGGCTGATAAAATGAAGTTTTTGGTGAGAAAATGAGATTTTTGTTAAAAAATGTGTTTTTGGCTGAACATTTTTTTTTGGCTGAGAATTTTGTTTTGCCGATAACACGACGTTTTCACTGCTAAAAGCACATTTTGGGCGCGAACAGCACATTTGTGGTGAGAAAAAGAGTGTTTTGCTGAGAAAAAAGCATTTTTGCTGAAAAAAGGTCATTTTAACCCTAACAATGAGGTTTTTTGCTGATGGGATGACTTTTTTGCCAAAAACACGACGTTATTGCTGGTGAAAACAACGTATTGGCTGAAAACACGACGTTTTGGCTGATAAAATGAAGTTTTTGGTGAGAAAATGAGATTTTTGGTGAAAAAAGGTGTTTTTTGCTGAACATTTTTTTTTGGCTGAGAATTTTCTTTTGCCGATAACACGACGTTTTCACTGCTAAAAGCACATTTTGGGCGCGAACAGCACATTTGTGGTGAGAAAAAGAGTGTTTTGCTGAGAAAAAAGCATTGTTGCTGAAAAAAGGTCATTTTAACCCTAACAATGAGGTTTTTTGCTGATGGGATGACTTTTTTGCCAAAAACACGACGTTATTGCTGGTGAAAACAACGTATTGGCTGAAAACACGACGTTTTGGCTGATAAAATGAAGTTTTTGGTGAGAAAATGAGATTTTTGGTGAAAAAAGGTGTTTTTTGCTGAACATTTTTTTTTGGCTGAGAATTTTCTTTTGCCGATAACACGACGTTTTCACTGCTAAAAGCACATTTTGGGCGCGAACAGCACATTTGTGGTGAGAAAAAGAGTGTTTTGCTGAGAAAAAAGCATTTTTGCTGAAAAAAGGTCATTTTAACCCTAACAATGAGGTTTTTTGCTGATGGGATGACTTTTTTGCCAAAAACACGACGTTATTGCTGGTGAAAACAACGTATTGGCTGAAAACACGACGTTTTGGCTGATAAAATGAAGTTTTTGGTGAGAAAATGAGATTTTTGGTGAAAAAAGGTGTTTTTTGCTGAACATTTTTTTTTGGCTGAGAATTTTCTTTTGCCGATAACACGACGTTTTCACTGCTAAAAGCACATTTTGGGCGCGAACAGCACATTTGTGGTGAGAAAAAGAGTGTTTTGCTGAGAAAAAAGCATTTTGGCTGAAAAAAGGTCATTTTAACCCTAACAATGAGGTTTTTTGCTGATGGGATGACTTTTTTGCCAAAAACACGACGTTATTGCTGGTGAAAACAACGTATTGGCTGAAAACACGACGTTTTGGCTGATAAAATGAAGTTTTTGGTGAGAAAATGAGATTTTTGGTGAAAAAAGGTGTTTTTGGCTGAACATTTTTTTTTGGCTGAGAATTTTCTTTTGCCGATAACACGACGTTTTCACTGCTAAAAGCACATTTTGGGCGCGAACAGCACATTTGTGGTGAGAAAAAGAGTGTTTTGCTGAGAAAAAAGCATTTTTGCTGAAAAAAGGTCATTTTAACCCTAACAATGAGGTTTTTTGCTGATGGGATGACTTTTTTGCCAAAAACACGACGTTATTGCTGGTGAAAACAACGTATTGGCTGAAAACACGACGTTTTGGCTGATAAAATGAAGTTTTTGGTGAGAAAATGAGATTTTTGGTGAAAAAAGGTGTTTTTGGCTGAACATTTTTTTTTGGCTGAGAATTTTCTTTTGCCGATAACACGACGTTTTCACTGCTAAAAGCACATTTTGGGCGCGAACAGCACATTTGTGGTGAGAAAAAGAGTGTTTTGCTGAGAAAAAAGCATTTTTGCTGAAAAAAGGTCATTTTAACCCTAACAATGAGGTTTTTTGCTGATGGGATGACTTTTTTGCCAAAAACACGACGTTATTGCTGGTGAAAACAACGTATTGGCTGAAAACACGACGTTTTGGCTGATAAAATGAAGTTTTTGGTGAGAAAATGAGATTTTTGGTGAAAAAAGGTGTTTTTGGCTGAACATTTTTTTTTGGCTGAGAATTTTCTTTTGCCGATAACACGACGTTTTCACTGCTAAAAGCACATTTTGGGCGCGAACAGCACATTTGTGGTGAGAAAAAGAGTGTTTTGCTGAGAAAAAAGCATTTTTGCTGAAAAAAGGTCATTTTAACCCTAACAATGAGGTTTTTTGCTGATGGGATGACTTTTTTGCCAAAAACACGACGTTATTGCTGGTGAAAACAACGTATTGGCTGAAAACACGACGTTTTGGCTGATAAAATGAAGTTTTTGGTGAGAAAATGAGATTTTTGGTGAAAAAAGGTGTTTTTGGCTGAACATTTTTTTTTGGCTGAGAATTTTCTTTTGCCGATAACACGACGTTTTCACTGCTAGAAGCACATTTTGGGCGCGAACAGCACATTTGTGGTGAGAAAAAGAGTGTTTTGCTGAGAAAAAAGCATTTTTGCTGAAAAAAGGTCATTTTAACCCTAACAATGAGGTTTTTTGCTGATGGGATGACTTTTTTGCCAAAAACACGACGTTATTGCTGGTGAAAACAACGTATTGGCTGAAAACACGACGTTTTGGCTGATAAAATGAAGTTTTTGGTGAGAAAATGAGATTTTTGGTGAAAAAAGGTGTTTTTTGCTGAACATTTTTTTTTGGCTGAGAATTTTCTTTTGCCGATAACACGACGTTTTCACTGCTAAAAGCACATTTTGGGCGCGAACAGCACATTTGTGGTGAGAAAAAGAGTGTTTTGCTGAGAAAAAAGCATTTTTGCTGAAAAAAGGTCATTTTAACCCTAACAATGAGGTTTTTTGCTGATGGGATGACTTTTTTGCCAAAAAACACGACGTTATTGCTGGTGAAAACAACGTATTGGCTGAAAACACGACGTTCTGGCTGATAAAATGAAGTTTTTGGTGAGAAAATGAGATTTTTGGTGAAAAAAGGTGTTTTTGGCTGAACATTTTTTTTTGGCTGAGAATTTTGTTTTGCCGATAACACGACGTTTTCACTGCTAAAAGCACATTTTGGGCGGGAACAGCACATTTGTGGTGAGAAAAAGAGTGTTTTGCTGAGAAAAAAGCATTTTTGCTGAAAAAAGGTCATTTTAACCCTAACAATGAGGTTTTTTGCTGATGGGATGACTTTTTTGCCAAAAACACGACGTTATTGCTGGTGAAAACAACGTATTGGCTGAAAACACGACGTTTTGGCTGATAAAATGAAGTTTTTGGTGAGAAAATGAGATTTTTGGTGAAAAAAGGTGTTTTTGGCTGAACATTTTTTTTTGGCTGAGAATTTTCTTTTGCCGATAACACGACGTTTTCACTGCTAAAAGCACATTTTGGGCGCGAACAGCACATTTGTGGTGAGAAAAAGAGTGTTTTGCTGAGAAAAAAGCATTTTTGCTGAAAAAAGGTCATTTTAACCCTAACAATGAGATTTTTTGCTGATGGGATGACTTTTTTGCCAAAAACACGACGTTATTGCTGGTGAAAACAACGTATTGGCTGAAAACACGACGTTTTAGCTGATAAAATGAAGTTTTTGGTGAGAAAATGAGATTTTTGGTGAAAAAAGGTGTTTTTTGCTGAACATTTTTTTTTTGGCTGAGAATTTTCTTTTGCCGATAACACGACGTTTCCACTGCTAAAAGCACATTTTGGGCGCGAACAGCACATTTGTGGTGAGAAAAAGAGTGTTTTGCTGAGAAAAAAGCATTTTTGCTGAAAAAAGGTCATTTTAACCCTAACAATGAGGTTTTTTGCTGATGGGATGACTTTTTTGCCAAAAACACGACGTTATTGCTGGTGAAAACAACGTATTGGCTGAAAACACGACGTTTTGGCTGATAAAATGAAGTTTTTGGTGAGAAAATGAGATTTTTGGTGAAAAAAGGTGTTTTTGGCTGAACATTTTTTTTTGGCTGAGAATTTTGTTTTGCCGATAACACGACGTTTTCACTGCTAAAAGCACATTTTGGGCGCGAACAGCACATTTGTGGTGAGAAAAAGAGTGTTTTGCTGAGAAAAAAGCATTTTGGCTGAAAAAAGGTCATTTTAACCCTAACAATGAGGTTTTTTGCTGATGGGATGACTTTTTTGCCAAAAACACGACGTTATTGCTGGTGAAAACAACGTATTGGCTGAAAACACGACGTTTTGGCTGATAAAATGAAGTTTTTGGTGAGAAAATGAGATTTTTGGTGAAAAAAGGTGTTTTTTTGCTGAACATTTTTTTTTGGCTGAGAATTTTCTTTTGCCGATAACACGACGTTTTCACTGCTAAAAGCACATTTTGGGCGCGAACAGCACATTTGTGGTGAGAAAAAGAGTGTTTTGCTGAGAAAAAATTATTTTTGCTGAAAAAAGGTCATTTTAACCCTAACAATGAGGTTTTTTGCTGATGGGATGACTTTTTTGCCAAAAACACGACGTTATTGCTGGTGAAAACAACGTATTGGCTGAAAACACGACGTTTTGGCTGATAAAATGAAGTTTTTGGTGAGAAAATGAGATTTTTGGTGAAAAAAGGTGTTTTTGGCTGAACATTTTTTTTTGGCTGAGAATTTTCTTTTGCCGATAACACGACGTTTTCACTGCTAAAAGCACATTTTGGGCGCGAACAGCACATTTTTGGTGAGAAAAAGAGGGTTTTGCTGAGAAAAAAGCATTTTTGCTGAAAAAAGGTCATTTTAACCCTAACAATGAGGTTTTTTGCTGATGGGATGACTTTTTTGCCAAAAACACGACATTATTGCTGATGAAAAAGACGTATTGCCTGAAAACACGACGTTTTGGCTGATAAAATGAAGTTTTTGGTGAGAAAATGGGATTTTTGGTGAAAAAAGGTATTTTTTACTAAACATTTTTTTTTTGGCTTAGAATTTTCTTTTGCCGATAACACGACGTTTTCACTGCTAAAAGCACATTTTGGGCGCAAACAGCACATTTTTGGTGAGAAAAAGAGGGTTTTCCTGAGAAAAAAGCATTTTTGCTGAAAAAAGGTCATTTTAACCCTATCAATGAGGTTTTTTGCTGATGGGATGACTTTTTTGCCAAAAACACGACATTATTGCTGATGAAAAAAACGTATTGGCTGAAAACACGACGTTTTGGCTGATAAAATGAAGTTTTTGGTGAGAAAATGAAGTTTTTGGTGAGAAAATGAGATTTTTGGTGAAAAAAGGTGTTTTTTGCTGAACATTTTTTTTTGGCTGAGAATTTCCTTTTGCCGATAACACGACGTTTTCACTGCTAAAAGCACATTTTGGGCGCGAACAGCACATTTGTGGTGAGAAAAAGAGTGTTTTGCTGAGAAAAAAGCATTTTTGCTGAAAAAAGGTCATTTTAACCCTAACAATGAGGTTTTTTGCTGATGGGATGACTTTTTTGCCAAAAACACGACGTTATTGCTGGTGAAAACAACGTATTGGCTGAAAACACGACGTTTTGGCTGATAAAATGAAGTTTTTGGTGAGAAAATGAGATTTTTGGTGAAAAAAGGTGTTTTTTGCTGAACATTTTTTTTTGGCTGAGAATTTTGTTTTGCCGATAACACGACGTTTTCACTGCTAAAAGCACATTTTGGGCGCGAACAGCACATTTGTGGTGAGAAAAAGAGTGTTTTGCTGAGAAAAAAGCATTTTTGCTGAAAAAAGGTCATTTTAACCCTAACAATGAGGTTTTTTGGTGAAGGGATGACTTTTTTGCCAAAAACACGACGTTATTGCTGGTGAAAACAACGTATTGGCTGAAAACACGACGTTTTGGCTGATAAAATGAAGTTTTTGGTGAGAAAATGAGATTTTTGGTGAAAAAAGGTGTTTTTTGCTGAACATTTTTTTTTGGCTGAGAATTTTCTTTTGCCGATAACACGACGTTTTCACTGCTAGAAGCACATTTTGGGCGCGAACAGCACATTTGTGGTGAGAAAAAGAGTGTTTTGCTGAGAAAAAAGCATTTTTGCTGAAAAAAGGTCATTTTAACCCTAACAATGAGGTTTTTTGCTGATGGGATGACTTTTTTGCCAAAAACACGACGTTATTGCTGGTGAAAACAACGTATTGGCTGAAAACACGACGTTTTGGCTGATAAAATGAAGTTTTTGGTGAGAAAATGAGATTTTTGGTGAAAAAAGGTGTTTTTTGCTGAACATTTTTTTTTGGCTGAGAATTTTCTTTTGCCGATAACACGACGTTTTCACTGCTAAAAGCACATTTTGGGCGCGAACAGCACATTTGTGGTGAGAAAAAGAGTGTTTTGCTGAGAAAAAAGCATTTTTGCTGAAAAAAGGTCATTTTAACCCTAACAATGAGGTTTTTTGCTGATGGGATGACTTTTTTGCCAAAAACACGACGTTATTGCTGGTGAAAACAACGTATTGGCTGAAAACACGACGTTTTGGCTGATAAAATGAAGTTTTTGGTGAGAAAATGAGATTTTTGGTGAAAAATAGGTGTTTTTTGCTGAACATTTTTTTTTGGCTGAGAATTTTCTTTTGCCGATAACACGACGTTTTCACTGCTAAAAGCACATTTTGGGCGCGAACAGCACATTTGTGGTGAGAAAAAGAGTGTTTTGCTGAGAAAAAAGCATTTTTGCTGAAAAAAGGTCATTTTAACCCTAACAATGAGGTTTTTTGCTGATGGGATGACTTTTTTGCCAAAAACACGACGTTATTGCTGGTGAAAACAACGTATTGGCTGAAAACACGACGTTTTGGCTGATAAAATGAAGTTTTTGGTGAGAAAATGAGATTTTTGGTGAAAAAAGGTGTTTTTTGCTGAACATTTTTTTGGGGCTGAGAATTTTCTTTTGCCGATAACACGACGTTTTCACTGCTAAAAGCACATTTTGGGCGCGAACAGCACATTTGTGGTGAGAAAAAGAGTGTTTTGCTGAGAAAAAAGCATTTTTGCTGAAAAAAGGTCATTTTAACCCTAACAATGAGGTTTTTTGCTGATGGGATGACTTTTTTGCCAAAAACACGACGTTATTGCTGGTGAAAACAACGTATTGGCTGAAAACACGACGTTTTGGCTGATAAAATGAAGTTTTTGGTGAGAAAATGAGATTTTTGGTGAAAAATAGGTGTTTTTTGCTGAACATTTTTTTTTGGCTGAGAATTTTCTTTTGCCGATAACACGACGTTTTCACTGCTAAAAGCACATTTTGGGCGCGAACAGCACATTTGTGGTGAGAAAAAGAGTGTTTTGCTGAGAAAAAAGCATTTTTGCTGAAAAAAGGTCATTTTAACCCTAACAATGAGGTTTTTTTGGTGAAGGGATGACTTTTTTGCCAAAAACACGACGTTATTGCTGGTGAAAACAACGTATTGGCTGAAAACACGACGTTTTGGCTGATAAAATGAAGTTTTTGGTGAGAAAATGAGATTTTTGGTGAAAAAAGGTGTTTTTTGCTGAACATTTTTTTTTGGCTGAGAATTTTCTTTTGCCGATAACACGACGTTTTCACTGCTAAAAGCACATTTTGGGCGCGAACAGCACATTTGTGGTGAGAAAAAGAGTGTTTTGCTGAGAAAAAAGCATTTTTGCTGAAAAAAGGTCATTTTAACCCTAACAATGAGGTTTTTTGCTGATGGGATGACTTTTTTGCCAAAAACACGACGTTATTGCTGGTGAAAACAACGTATTGGCTGAAAACACGACGTTTTGGCTGATAAAATGAAGTTTTTGGTGAGAAAATGAGATTTTTGGTGAAAAAAGGTGTTTTTTGCTGAACATTTTTTTTTGGCTGAGAATTTTCTTTTGCCGATAACACGACGTTTTCACTGCTAAAAGCACATTTTGGGCGGAACAGCACATTTGTGGTGAGAAAAAGAGTGTTTTGCTGAGAAAAAAGCATTTTGGCTGAAAAAAGGTCATTTTAACCCTAACAATGAGGTTTTTTGCTGATGGGATGACTTTTTTGCCAAAAACACGACGTTATTGCTGGTGAAAACAACGTATTGGCTGAAAACACGACGTTTTGGCTGATAAAATGAAGTTTTTGGTGAGAAAATGAGATTTTTGGTGAAAAAAGGTGTTTTTTGCTGAACATTTTTTTTTGGCTGAGAATTTTCTTTTGCCGATAACACGACGTTTTCACTGCTAAAAGCACATTTTGGGCGCGAACAGCACATTTGTGGTGAGAAAAAGAGTGTTTTGCTGAGAAAAAAGCATTTTTGCTGAAAAAAGGTCATTTTAACCCTAACAATGAGGTTTTTTGCTGATGGGATGACTTTTTTGCCAAAAACACGACGTTATTGCTGGTGAAAACAACGTATTGGCTGAAAACACGACGTTTTGGCTGATAAAATGAAGTTTTTGGTGAGAAAATGAGATTTTTGGTGAAAAATAGGTGTTTTTTGCTGAACATTTTTTTTTGGCTGAGAATTTTCTTTTGCCGATAACACGACGTTTTCACTGCTAAAAGCACATTTTGGGCGCGAACAGCACATTTGTGGTGAGAAAAAGAGTGTTTTGCTGAGAAAAAAAGCATTTTTGCTGAAAAAAGGTCATTTTAACCCTAACAATGAGGTTTTTTGCTGATGGGATGACTTTTTTGCCAAAAACACGACGTTATTGCTGGTGAAAACAACGTATTGGCTGAAAACACGACGTTTTGGCTGATAAAATGAAGTTTTTGGTGAGAAAATGAGATTTTTGGTGAAAAAAGGTGTTTTTCGCTGAACATTTTTTTTGGGCTGAGAATTTTGTTTTGCCGATAACACGACGTTTTCACTGCTAAAAGCACATTTTGGGCGCGAACAGCACATTTGTGGTGAGAAAAAGAGTGTTTTGCTGAGAAAAAAGCATTTTTGCTGAAAAAAGGTCATTTTAACAATAACAATGAGGTTTTTTGCTGATGGGATGACTTTTTTGCCAAAAACACGACGTTATTGCTAGTGAAAACAACGTATTGGCTGAAAACACGACGTTTTGGCTGATAAAATGAAGTTTTTGGTGAGAAAATGAGATTTTTGGTGAAAAAAGGTGTTTTTTGCTGAACATTTTTTTTTGGCTGAGAATTTTCTTTTGCCGATAACACGACGTTTTCACTGCTAAAAGCACATTTTGGGCGCGAACAGCACATTTGTGGTGAGAAAAAGAGCGTTTTGCTGAGAAAAAAGCATTTTTGCTGAAAAAAGGTCATTTTAACCCTAACAATGAGGTTTTTTGCTGATGGGATGACTTTTTTGCCAAAAACACGACGTTATTGCTGGTGAAAACAACGTATTGGCTGAAAACACGACGTTTTGGCTGATAAAATGAAGTTTTTGGTGAGAAAATGAGATTTTTGGTGAAAAAAGGTGTTTTTGGCTGAACATTTTTTTTTGGCTGAGAATTTTCTTTTGCCGATAACACGACGTTTTCACTGCTAAAAGCACATTTTGGGCGGGAACAGCACATTTGTGGTGAGAAAAAGAGTGTTTTGCTGAGAAAAAAGCATTTTGGCTGAAAAAAGGTCATTTTAACCCTAACAATGAGGTTTTTTGCTGATGGGATGACTTTTTTGCCAAAAACACGACGTTATTGCTGGTGAAAACAACGTATTGGCTGAAAACACGACGTTTTGGCTGATAAAATGAAGTTTTTGGTGAGAAAATGAGATTTTTGGTGAAAAAAGGTGTTTTTGGCTGAACATTTTTTTTTGGCTGAGAATTTTCTTTTGCCGATAACACGACGTTTTCACTGCTAAAAGCACATTTTGGGCGCGAACAGCACATTTGTGGTGAGAAAAAGAGTGTTTTGCTGAGAAAAAAGCATTTTTGCTGAAAAAAGGTCATTTTAACCCTAACAATGAGGTTTTTTGCTGATGGGATGACTTTTTTGCCAAAAACACGACGTTATTCCTGGTGAAAACAACGTATTGGCTGAAAACACGACGTTTTGGCTGATAAAATGAAGTTTTTGGTGAGAAAATGAGATTTTTGGTGAAAAAAGGTGTTTTTTGCTGAACATTTTTTTTTGGCTGAGAATTTTCTTTTGCCGATAACACGACGTTTTCACTGCTAAAAGCACATTTTGGGCGCGAACAGCACATTTTTGATGAGAAAAAGAGGGTTTTGCTGAGAAAAAAGCATTTTTGCTGAAAAAAGGTCATTTTAACCCTAACAATGAGGTTTTTTGCTGATGGGATGACTTTTTTGCCAAAAACACGACGTTATTGCTGGTGAAAACAACGTATTGGCTGAAAACACGACGTTTTGGCTGATAAAATGAAGTTTTTGGTGAGAAAATGAGATTTTTGGTGAAAAAAGGTGTTTTTTGCTGAACATTTTTTTTTGGCTGAGAATTTTCTTTTGCCGATAACACGACGTTTTCACTGCTAAAAGCACATTTTGGGCGGGAACAGCACATTTGTGGTGAGAAAAAGAGTGTTTTGCTGAGAAAAAAGCATTTTTGCTGAAAAAAGGTCATTTTAACCCTAACAATGAGGTTTTTTGCTGATGGGATGACTTTTTTGCCAAAAACACGACGTTATTGCTGGTGAAAACAACGTATTGGCTGAAAACACGACGTTTTGGCTGATAAAATGAAGTTTTTGGTGAGAAAATGAGATTTTTGGTGAAAAAAGGTGTTTTTTGCTGAACATTTTTTTTTGGCTGAGAATTTTCTTTTGCCGATAACACGACGTTTTCACTGCTAAAAGCACATTTTGGGCGCGAACAGCACATTTGTGGTGAGAAAAAGAGTGTTTTGCTGAGAAAAAAGCATTTTTGCTGAAAAAAGGTCATTTTAACCCTAACAATGAGGTTTTTTGCTGATGGGATGACTTTTTTGCCAAAAACACGACGTTATTGCTGGTGAAAACAACGTATTGGCTGAAAACACGACGTTTTGGCTGATAAAATGAAGTTTTTGGTGAGAAAATGAGATTTTTGGTGAAAAAAGGTGTTTTTTGCTGAACATTTGTTTTTGGCTGAGAATTTTCTTTTGCCGATAACACGACGTTTTCACTGCTAAAAGCACATTTTGGGCGCGAACAGCACATTTGTGGTGAGAAAAAGAGTGTTTTGCTGAGAGAAAAGCATTTTTGCTGAAAAAAGGTCATTTTAACCCTAACAATGAGGTTTTTTGCTGATGGGATGACTTTTTTGCCAAAAACACGACGTTATTGCTGGTGAAAACAACGTATTGGCTGAAAACACGACGTTTTGGCTGATAAAATGAAGTTTTTGGTGAGAAAATGAGATTTTTGGTGAAAAAAGGTGTTTTTGGCTGAACATTTTTTTTTGGCTGAGAATTTTCTTTTGCCGATAACACGACGTTTTCACTGCTAAAAGCACATTTTGGGCGCGAACAGCACATTTGTGGTGAGAAAAAGAGTGTTTTGCTGAGAAAAAAGCATTTTGGCTGAAAAAAGGTCATTTTAACCCTAACAATGAGGTTTTTTGCTGATGGGATGACTTTTTTGCCAAAAACACGACGTTATTGCTGGTGAAAACAACGTATTGGCTGAAAACACGACGTTTTGGCTGATAAAATGAAGTTTTTGGTGAGAAAATGAGATTTTTGGTGAAAAAAGGTGTTTTTGGCTGAACATTTTTTTTTGGCTGAGAATTTTCTTTTGCCGATAACACGACGTTTTCACTGCTAAAAGCACATTTTGGGCGCGAACAGCACATTTGTGGTGAGAAAAAGAGTGTTTTGCTGAGAAAAAAGCATTTTTGCTGAAAAAAGGTCATTTTAACCCTAACAATGAGGTTTTTTGCTGATGGGATGACTTTTTTGCCAAAAACACGACGTTATTCCTGGTGAAAACAACGTATTGGCTGAAAACACGACGTTTTGGCTGATAAAATGAAGTTTTTGGTGAGAAAATGAGATTTTTGGTGAAAAAAGGTGTTTTTTGCTGAACATTTTTTTTTGGCTGAGAATTTTCTTTTGCCGATAACACGACGTTTTCACTGCTAAAAGCACATTTTGGGCGCGAACAGCACATTTTTGATGAGAAAAAGAGGGTTTTGCTGAGAAAAAAGCATTTTTGCTGAAAAAAGGTCATTTTAACCCTAACAATGAGGTTTTTTGCTGATGGGATGACTTTTTTGCCAAAAACACGACGTTATTGCTGGTGAAAACAACGTATTGGCTGAAAACACGACGTTTTGGCTGATAAAATGAAGTTTTTGGTGAGAAAATGAGATTTTTGGTGAAAAAAGGTGTTTTTTGCTGAACATTTTTTTTTGGCTGAGAATTTTCTTTTGCCGATAACACGACGTTTTCACTGCTAAAAGCACATTTTGGGCGGGAACAGCACATTTGTGGTGAGAAAAAGAGTGTTTTGCTGAGAAAAAAGCATTTTTGCTGAAAAAAGGTCATTTTAACCCTAACAATGAGGTTTTTTGCTGATGGGATGACTTTTTTGCCAAAAACACGACGTTATTGCTGGTGAAAACAACGTATTGGCTGAAAACACGACGTTTTGGCTGATAAAATGAAGTTTTTGGTGAGAAAATGAGATTTTTGGTGAAAAAAGGTGTTTTTTGCTGAACATTTTTTTTTGGCTGAGAATTTTCTTTTGCCGATAACACGACGTTTTCACTGCTAAAAGCACATTTTGGGCGCGAACAGCACATTTGTGGTGAGAAAAAGAGTGTTTTGCTGAGAAAAAAGCATTTTTGCTGAAAAAAGGTCATTTTAACCCTAACAATGAGGTTTTTTGCTGATGGGATGACTTTTTTGCCAAAAACACGACGTTATTGCTGGTGAAAACAACGTATTGGCTGAAAACACGACGTTTTGGCTGATAAAATGAAGTTTTTGGTGAGAAAATGAGATTTTTGGTGAAAAAAGGTGTTTTTTGCTGAACATTTTTTTTTGGCTGAGAATTTTCTTTTGCCGATAACACGACGTTTTCACTGCTAAAAGCACATTTTGGGCGCGAACAGCACATTTGTGGTGAGAAAAAGAGTGTTTTGCTGAGAAAAAAGCATTTTTGCTGAAAAAAGGTCATTTTAACCCTAACAATGAGGTTTTTTGCTGATGGGATGACTTTTTTCTGCAAAAACACGACGTTATTCCTGGTGAAAACAACGTATTGGCTGAAAACACGACGTTTTGGCTGATAAAATGAAGTTTTTGGTGAGAAAATGAGATTTTTGGTGAAAAAAGGTGTTTTTTGCTGAACATTTTTTTTTGGCTGAGAATTTTCTTTTGCCGATAACACGACGTTTTCACTGCTAAAAGCACATTTTGGGCGCGAACAGCACATTTTTGATGAGAAAAAGAGGGTTTTGCTGAGAAAAAAGCATTTTTGCTGAAAAAAGGTCATTTTAACCCTAACAATGAGGTTTTTTGCTGATGGGATGACTTTTTTGCCAAAAACACGACGTTATTGCTGGTGAAAACAACGTATTGGCTGAAAACACGACGTTTTGGCTGATAAAATGAAGTTTTTGGTGAGAAAATGAGATTTTTGGTGAAAAAAGGTGTTTTTTGCTGAACATTTTTTTTTGGCTGAGAATTTTCTTTTGCCGATAACACGACGTTTTCACTGCTAAAAGCACATTTTGGGCGGGAACAGCACATTTGTGGTGAGAAAAAGAGTGTTTTGCTGAGAAAAAAGCATTTTTGCTGAAAAAAGGTCATTTTAACCCTAACAATGAGGTTTTTTGCTGATGGGATGACTTTTTTGCCAAAAACACGACGTTATTGCTGGTGAAAACAACGTATTGGCTGAAAACACGACGTTTTGGCTGATAAAATGAAGTTTTTGGTGAGAAAATGAGATTTTTGGTGAAAAAAGGTGTTTTTTGCTGAACATTTTTTTTTGGCTGAGAATTTTCTTTTGCCGATAACACGACGTTTTCACTGCTAAAAGCACATTTTGGGCGCGAACAGCACATTTGTGGTGAGAAAAAGAGTGTTTTGCTGAGAAAAAAGCATTTTTGCTGAAAAAAGGTCATTTTAACCCTAACAATGAGGTTTTTTGCTGATGGGATGACTTTTTTGCCAAAAACACGACGTTATTGCTGGTGAAAACAACGTATTGGCTGAAAACACGACGTTTTGGCTGATAAAATGAAGTTTTTGGTGAGAAAATGAGATTTTTGGTGAAAAAAGGTGTTTTTGGCTGAACATTTTTTTTTGGCTGAGAATTTTCTTTTGCCGATAACACGACGTTTTCACTGCTAAAAGCACATTTTGGGCGCGAACAGCACATTTGTGGTGAGAAAAAGAGTGTTTTGCTGAGAAAAAAGCATTTTTGCTGAAAAAAGGTCATTTTAACCCTAACAATGAGGTTTTTTGCTGATGGGATGACTTTTTTGCCAAAAACACGACGTTATTCCTGGTGAAAACAACGTATTGGCTGAAAACACGACGTTTTGGCTGATAAAATGAAGTTTTTGGTGAGAAAATGAGATTTTTGGTGAAAAAAGGTGTTTTTTGCTGAACATTTTTTTTTGGCTGAGAATTTTCTTTTGCCGATAACACGACGTTTTCACTGCTAAAAGCACATTTTGGGCGCGAACAGCACATTTTTGATGAGAAAAAGAGGGTTTTGCTGAGAAAAAAGCATTTTTGCTGAAAAAAGGTCATTTTAACCCTAACAATGAGGTTTTTTGCTGATGGGATGACTTTTTTGCCAAAAACACGACGTTATTGCTGGTGAAAACAACGTATTGGCTGAAAACACGACGTTTTGGCTGATAAAATGAAGTTTTTGGTGAGAAAATGAGATTTTTGGTGAAAAAAGGTGTTTTTTGCTGAACATTTTTTTTTGGCTGAGAATTTTCTTTTGCCGATAACACGACGTTTTCACTGCTAAAAGCACATTTTGGGCGGGAACAGCACATTTGTGGTGAGAAAAAGAGTGTTTTGCTGAGAAAAAAGCATTTTTGCTGAAAAAAGGTCATTTTAACCCTAACAATGAGGTTTTTTGCTGATGGGATGACTTTTTTGCCAAAAACACGACGTTATTGCTGGTGAAAACAACGTATTGGCTGAAAACACGACGTTTTGGCTGATAAAATGAAGTTTTTGGTGAGAAAATGAGATTTTTGGTGAAAAAAGGTGTTTTTTGCTGAACATTTTTTTTTGGCTGAGAATTTTCTTTTGCCGATAACACGACGTTTTCACTGCTAAAAGCACATTTTGGGCGCGAACAGCACATTTGTGGTGAGAAAAAGAGTGTTTTGCTGAGAAAAAAGCATTTTTGCTGAAAAAAGGTCATTTTAACCCTAACAATGAGGTTTTTTGCTGATGGGATGACTTTTTTGCCAAAAACACGACGTTATTGCTGGTGAAAACAACGTATTGGCTGAAAACACGACGTTTTGGCTGATAAAATGAAGTTTTTGGTGAGAAAATGAGATTTTTGGTGAAAAAAGGTGTTTTTTGCTGAACATTTTTTTTTGGCTGAGAATTTTCTTTTGCCGATAACACGACGTTTTCACTGCTAAAAGCACATTTTGGGCGCGAACAGCACATTTGTGGTGAGAAAAAGAGTGTTTTGCTGAGAAAAAAGCATTTTTGCTGAAAAAAGGTCATTTTAACCCTAACAATGAGGTTTTTTGCTGATGGGATGACTTTTTTGCCAAAAACACGACGTTATTCCTGGTGAAAACAACGTATTGGCTGAAAACACGACGTTTTGGCTGATAAAATGAAGTTTTTGGTGAGAAAATGAGATTTTTGGTGAAAAAAGGTGTTTTTTGCTGAACATTTTTTTTTGGCTGAGAATTTTCTTTTGCCGATAACACGACGTTTTCACTGCTAAAAGCACATTTTGGGCGCGAACAGCACATTTTTGATGAGAAAAAGAGGGTTTTGCTGAGAAAAAAGCATTTTTGCTGAAAAAAGGTCATTTTAACCCTAACAATGAGGTTTTTTGCTGATGGGATGACTTTTTTGCCAAAAACACGACGTTATTGCTGGTGAAAACAACGTATTGGCTGAAAACACGACGTTTTGGCTGATAAAATGAAGTTTTTGGTGAGAAAATGAGATTTTTGGTGAAAAAAGGTGTTTTTTGCTGAACATTTTTTTTTGGCTGAGAATTTTCTTTTGCCGATAACACGACGTTTTCACTGCTAAAAGCACATTTTGGGCGCGAACAGCACATTTGTGGTGAGAAAAAGAGTGTTTTGCTGAGAAAAAAGCATTTTTGCTGAAAAAAGGTCATTTTAACCCTAACAATGAGGTTTTTTGCTGATGGGATGACTTTTTTGCCAAAAACACGACGTTATTGCTGGTGAAAACAACGTATTGGCTGAAAACACGACGTTTTGGCTGATAAAATGAAGTTTTTGGTGAGAAAATGAGATTTTTGGTGAAAAAAGGTGTTTTTTGCTGAACATTTTTTTTTGGCTGAGAATTTTCTTTTGCCGATAACACGACGTTTTCACTGCTAAAAGCACATTTTGGGCGCGAACAGCACATTTGTGGTGAGAAAAAGAGTGTTTTGCTGAGAAAAAAGCATTTTTGCTGAAAAAAGGTCATTTTAACCCTAACAATGAGGTTTTTTGCTGATGGGATGACTTTTTTGCCAAAAACACGACGTTATTGCTGGTGAAAACAACGTATTGGCTGAAAACACGACGTTTTGGCTGATAAAATGAAGTTTTTGGTGAGAAAATGAGATTTTTGGTGAAAAAAGGTGTTTTTTGCTGAACATTTTTTTTTGGCTGAGAATTTTCTTTTGCCGATAACACGACGTTTTCACTGCTAAAAGCACATTTTGGGCGCGAACAGCACATTTGTGGTGAGAAAAAGAGTGTTTTGCTGAGAAAAAAGCATTTTGGCTGAAAAAAGGTCATTTTAACCCTAACAATGAGGTTTTTTGGTGAAGGGATGACTTTTTTGCCAAAAACACGACGTTATTGCTGGTGAAAACAACGTATTGGCTGAAAACACGACGTTTTGGCTGATAAAATGAAGTTTTTGGTGAGAAAATGAGATTTTTGGTGAAAAAAGGTGTTTTTTGCTGAACATTTTTTTTTGGCTGAGAATTTTCTTTTGCCGATAACACGACGTTTTCACTGCTAAAAGCACGTTTTGGGCGCGAACAGCACATTTGTGGTGAGAAAAAGAGTGTTTTGCTGAGAAAAAAAGCATTTTTGCTGAAAAAAGGTCATTTTAACCCTAACAATGAGGTTTTTTGCTGATGGGATGACTTTTTTGCCAAAAACACGACGTTATTGCTGGTGAAAACAACGTATTGGCTGAAAACACGACGTTTTGGCTGATAAAATGAAGTTTTTGGTGAGAAAATGAGATTTTTGGTGAAAAAAGGTGCTTTTTGCTGAACATTTTTTTTTGGCTGAGAATTTTCTTTTGCCGATAACACGACGTTTTCACTGCTAAAAGCACATTTTGGGCGCGAACAGCACATTTGTGGTGAGAAAAAAAGTGTTTTGCTGAGAAAAAAGCATTTTTGCTGAAAAAAGGTCATTTTAACCCTAACAATGAGGTTTTTTGCTGATGGGATGACTTTTTTGCCAAAAACACGACGTTATTGCTGGTGAAAACAACGTATTGGCTGAAAACACGACGTTTTGGCTGAGAAAATGAAGTTTTTGGTGAGAAAATGAGATTTTTGGTGAAATAAGGTGTTTTTGGCTGAACATTTTTTTTTGGCTGAGAATTTTCTTTTGCCGATAACACGACGTTTTCACTGCCCAAAGCACATTTTGGGCGCGAACAGCACATTTGTGGTGAGAAAAAGAGTGTTTTGCTGAGAAAAAAGCATTTTTGCTGAAAAAAGGTCATTTTAACCCTAACAATGAGGTTTTTTGCTGATGGGATGACTTTTTTGCCAAAAACACGACGTTATTGCTGGTGAAAACAACGTATTGGCTGAAAACACGACGTTTTGGCTGATAAAATGAAGTTTTTGGTGAGAAAATGAGATTTTTGGTGAAAAAAGGTGTTTTTTGCTGAACATTTTTTTTTGGCTGAGAATTTTCTTTTGCCGATAACACGACGTTTTCACTGCTAAAAGCACATTTTGGGCGCGAACAGCACATTTGTGGTGAGAAAAAGAGTGTTTTGCTGAGAAAAAAGCATTTTTGCTGAAAAAAGGTCATTTTAACCCTAACAATGAGGTTTTTTGCTGATGGGATGACTTTTTTGCCAAAAACACGACGTTATTGCTGGTGAAAACAACGTATTGGCTGAAAACACGACGTTTTGGCTGATAAAATGAAGTTTTTGGTGAGAAAATGAGATTTTTGGTGAAAAAAGGTGTTTTTTGCTGAACATTTTTTTTTGGCTGAGAATTTTCTTTTGCCGATAACACGACGTTTTCACTGCTAAAAGCACATTTTGGGCGCGAACAGCACATTTGTGGTGAGAAAAAGAGTGTTTTGCTGAGAAAAAAGCATTTTTGCTGAAAAAAGGTCATTTTAACCCTAACAATGAGGTTTTTTGCTGATGGGATGACTTTTTTGCCAAAAACACGACGTTATTGCTGGTGAAAACAACGTATTGGCTGAAAACACGACGTTTTGGCTGATAAAATGAAGTTTTTGGTGAGAAAATGAGATTTTTGGTGAAAAAAGGTGTTTTTTGCTGAACATTTTTTTTTGGCTGAGAATTTTCTTTTGCCGATAACACGACGTTTTCACTGCTAAAAGCACATTTTGGGCGCGAACAGCACATTTGTGGTGAGAAAAAGAGTGTTTTGCTGAGAAAAAAGCATTTTTGCTGAAAAAAGGTCATTTTAACCCTAACAATGAGGTTTTTTGCTGATGGGATGACTTTTTTGCCAAAAACACGACGTTATTGCTGATGAAAACAACGTATTGGCTGAAAACACGACGTTTTGGCTGATAAAATGAAGTTTTTGGTGAGAAAATGAGATTTTTGGTGAAATAAGGTGTTTTTGGCTGAACATTTTTTTTTGGCTGAGAATTTTCTTTTGCCGATAACACGACGTTTTCACTGCCCAAAGCACATTTTGGGCGCGAACAGCACATTTGTGGTGAGAAAAAGAGTGTTTTGCTGAGAAAAAAGCATTTTTGCTGAAAAAAGGTCATTTTAACCCTAACAATGAGGTTTTTTGCTGATGGGATGACTTTTTTGCCAAAAACACGACGTTATTCCTGGTGAAAACAACGTATTGGCTGAAAACACGACGTTTTGGCTGATAAAATGAAGTTTTTGGTGAGAAAATGAGATTTTTGGTGAAAAAAGGTGTTTTTTGCTGAACATTTTTTTTTGGCTGAGAATTTTCTTTTGCCGATAACACGACGTTTTCACTGCTAAAAGCACATTTTGGGCGCGAACAGCACATTTGTGGTGAGAAAAAGAGTGTTTTGCTGAGAAAAAAGCATTTTTGCTGAAAAAAGGTCATTTTAACCCTAACAATGAGGTTTTTTGCTGATGGGATGACTTTTTTGCCAAAAACACGACGTTATTGCTGGTGAAAACAACGTATTGGCTGAAAACACGACGTTTTGGCTGATAAAATGAAGTTTTTGGTGAGAAAATGAGATTTTTGGTGAAAAAAGGTGTTTTTTGCTGAACATTTTTTTTTGGCTGAGAATTTTCTTTTGCCGATAACACGACGTTTTCACTGCTAAAAGCACATTTTGGGCGCGAACAGCACATTTGTGGTGAGAAAAAGAGTGTTTTGCTGAGAAAAAAGCATTTTTGCTGAAAAAAGGTCATTTTAACCCTAACAATGAGGTTTTTTGCTGATGGGATGACTTTTTTGCCAAAAACACGACGTTATTGCTGGTGAAAACAACGTATTGGCTGAAAACACGACGTTTTGGCTGATAAAATGAAGTTTTTGGTGAGAAAATGAGATTTTTGGTGAAAAAAGGTGTTTTTTGCTGAACATTTTTTTTTGGCTGAGAATTTTCTTTTGCCGATAACACGACGTTTTCACTGCTAAAAGCACATTTTGGGCGCGAACAGCACATTTGTGGTGAGAAAAAGAGTGTTTTGCTGAGAAAAAAGCATTTTTGCTGAAAAAAGGTCATTTTAACCCTAACAATGAGGTTTTTTGCTGATGGGATGACTTTTTTGCCAAAAACACGACGTTATTGCTGGTGAAAACAACGTATTGGCTGAAAACACGACGTTTTGGCTGATAAAATGAAGTTTTTGGTGAGAAAATGAGATTTTTGGTGAAAAAAGGTGTTTTTTGCTGAACATTTTTTTTTGGCTGAGAATTTTCTTTTGCCGATAACACGACGTTTTCACTGCTAAAAGCACATTTTGGGCGCGAACAGCACATTTGTGGTGAGAAAAAGAGTGTTTTGCTGAGAAAAAAGCATTTTTGCTGAAAAAAGGTCATTTTAACCCTAACAATGAGGTTTTTTGCTGATGGGATGACTTTTTTGCCAAAAACACGACGTTATTGCTGGTGAAAACAACGTATTGGCTGAAAACACGACGTTTTGGCTGATAAAATGAAGTTTTTGGTGAGAAAATGAGATTTTTGGTGAAAAAAGGTGTTTTTTGCTGAACATTTTTTTTTGGCTGAGAATTTTCTTTTGCCGATAACACGACGTTTTCACTGCTAAAAGCACATTTTGGGCGCGAACAGCACATTTGTGGTGAGAAAAAGAGTGTTTTGCTGAGAAAAAAACATTTTTGCTGAAAAAAGGTCATTTTAACCCTAACAATGAGGTTTTTTGCTGATGGGATGACTTTTTTGCCAAAAACACGACGTTATTGCTGGTGAAAACAACGTATTGGCTGAAAACACGACGTTTTGGCTGATAAAATGAAGTTTTTGGTGAGAAAATGAGATTTTTGGTGAAAAAAGGTGTTTTTTGCTGAACATTTTTTTTTGGCTGAGAATTTTGTTTTGCCGATAACACGACGTTTTCACTGCTAAAAGCACATTTTGGGCGCGAACAGCACATTTGTGGTGAGAAAAAGAGTGTTTTGCTGAGAAAACAGAATTTTTGCTGAAAAAAGGTCATTTTAACCCTAACAATGAGGTTTTTTGCTGATGGGATGACTTTTTTGCCAAAAACACGACGTTATTGCTGGTGAAAACAACGTATTGGCTGAAAACACGACGTTTTGGCTGATAAAATGAAGTTTTTGGTGAGAAAATGAGATTTTTGGTGAAAAAAGGTGTTTTTTGCTGAACATTTTTTTTTGGCTGAGAATTTTCTTTTGCCGATAACACGACGTTTTCACTGCTAAAAGCACGTTTTGGGCGCGAACAGCACATTTGTGGTGAGAAAAAGAGTGTTTTGCTGAGAAAAAAGCATTTTTGCTGAAAAAAGGTCATTTTAACCCTAACAATGAGGTTTTTTGCTGATGGGATGACTTTTTTGCCAAAAACACGACGTTATTGCTGGTGAAAACAACGTATTGGCTGAAAACACGACGTTTTGGCTGATAAAATGAAGTTTTTGGTGAGAAAATGAGATTTTTGGTGAAAAAAGGTGTTTTTTGCTGAACATTTTTTTTTGGCTGAGAATTTTCTTTTGCCGATAACACGACGTTTTCACTGCTAAAAGCACATTTTGGGCGCGAACAGCACATTTGTGGTGAGAAAAAGAGTGTTTTGCTGAGAAAAAAGCATTTTTGCTGAAAAAAGGTCATTTTAACCCTAACAATGAGGTTTTTTGCTGATGGGATGACTTTTTTGCCAAAAACACGACGTTATTGCTGGTGAAAACAACGTATTGGCTGAAAACACGACGTTTTGGCTGATAAAATGAAGTTTTTGGTGAGAAAATGAGATTTTTGGTGAAAAAAGGTGTTTTTTGCTGAACATTTTTTTTTGGCTGAGAATTTTCTTTTGCCGATAACACGACGTTTTCACTGCTAAAAGCACGTTTTGGGCGCGAACAGCACATTTGTGGTGAGAAAAAGAGTGTTTTGCTGAGAAAAAAGCATTTTTGCTGAAAAAAGGTCATTTTAACCCTAACAATGAGGTTTTTTGCTGATGGGATGACTTTTTTGCCAAAAACACGACGTTATTGCTGGTGAAAACAACGTATTGGCTGAAAACACGACGTTTTGGCTGATAAAATGAAGTTTTTGGTGAGAAAATGAGATTTTTGGTGAAAAAAGGTGTTTTTTGCTGAACATTTTTTTTTGGCTGAGAATTTTGTTTTGCCGATAACACGACGTTTTCACTGCTAAAAGCACATTTTGGGCGCGAACAGCACATTTGTGGTGAGAAAAAGAGTGTTTTGCTGAGAAAAAAGCATTTTTGCTGAAAAAAGGTCATTTTAACCCTAACAATGAGGTTTTTTGGTGAAGGGATGACTTTTTTGCCAAAAACACGACGTTATTGCTGGTGAAAACAACGTATTGGCTGAAAACACGACGTTTTGGCTGATAAAATGAAGTTTTTGGTGAGAAAATGAGATTTTTGGTGAAAAAAGGTGTTTTTTGCTGAACATTTTTTTTTGGCTGAGAATTTTCTTTTGCCGATAACACGACGTTTTCACTGCTAAAAGCACGTTTTGGGCGCGAACAGCACATTTGTGGTGAGAAAAAGAGTGTTTTGCTGAGAAAAAAGCATTTTTGCTGAAAAAAGGTCATTTTAACCCTAACAATGAGGTTTTTTGCTGATGGGATGACTTTTTTGCCAAAAACACGACGTTATTGCTGGTGAAAACAACGTATTGGCTGAAAACACGACGTTTTGGCTGATAAAATGAAGTTTTTGGTGAGAAAATGAGATTTTTGGTGAAAAAAGGTGTTTTTTGCTGAACATTTTTTTTTGGCTGAGAATTTTGTTTTGCCGATAACACGACGTTTTCACTGCTAAAAGCACATTTTGGGCGCGAACAGCACATTTGTGGTGAGAAAAAGAGTGTTTTGCTGAGAAAAAAGCATTTTTGCTGAAAAAAGGTCATTTTAACCCTAACAATGAGGTTTTTTGGTGAAGGGATGACTTTTTTGCCAAAAACACGACGTTATTGCTGGTGAAAACAACGTATTGGCTGAAAACACGACGTTTTGGCTGATAAAATGAAGTTTTTGGTGAGAAAATGAGATTTTTGGTGAAAAAAGGTGTTTTTTGCTGAACATTTTTTTTTGGCTGAGAATTTTCTTTTGCCGATAACACGACGTTTTCACTGCTAAAAGCACGTTTTGGGCGCGAACAGCACATTTGTGGTGAGAAAAAGAGTGTTTTGCTGAGAAAAAAAGCATTTTTGCTGAAAAAAGGTCATTTTAACCCTAACAATGAGGTTTTTTGCTGATGGGATGACTTTTTTGCCAAAAACACGACGTTATTGCTGGTGAAAACAACGTATTGGCTGAAAACACGACGTTTTGGCTGATAAAATGAAGTTTTTGGTGAGAAAATGAGATTTTTGGTGAAAAAAGGTGTTTTTTGCTGAACATTTTTTTTTGGCTGAGAATTTTCTTTTGCCGATAACACGACGTTTTCACTGCTAAAAGCACGTTTTGGGCGCGAACAGCACATTTGTGGTGAGAAAAAGAGTGTTTTGCTGAGAAAAAAGCATTTTTGCTGAAAAAAGGTCATTTTAACCCTAACAATGAGGTTTTTTGCTGATGGGATGACTTTTTTGCCAAAAACACGACGTTATTGCTGGTGAAAACAACGTATTGGCTGAAAACACGACGTTTTGGCTGATAAAATGAAGTTTTTGGTGAGAAAATGAGATTTTTGGTGAAAAAAGGTGTTTTTTGCTGAACATTTTTTTTTGGCTGAGAATTTTGTTTTGCCGATAACACGACGTTTTCACTGCTAAAAGCACATTTTGGGCGCGAACAGCACATTTGTGGTGAGAAAAAGAGTGTTTTGCTGAGAAAAAAGCATTTTTGCTGAAAAAAGGTCATTTTAACCCTAACAATGAGGTTTGTTGCTGATGGGATGACTTTTTTTGCCAAAAACACGACGTTATTGCTGGTGAAAACAACGTATTGGCTGAAAACACGACGTTTTGGCTGATAAAATGAAGTTTTTGGTGAGAAAATGAGATTTTTGGTGAAAAAAGGTGTTTTTTGCTGAACATTTTTTTTTGGCTGAGAATTTTCTTTTGCCGATAACACGACGTTTTCACTGCTAAAAGCACATTTTGGGCGCGAACAGCACATTTGTGGTGAGAAAAAGAGTGTTTTGCTGAGAAAAAAGCATTTTTGCTGAAAAAAGGTCATTTTAACCCTAACAATGAGGTTTTTTGCTGATGGGATGACTTTTTTGCCAAAAACACGACGTTATTGCTGGTGAAAACAACGTATTGGCTGAAAACACGACGTTTTGGCTGATAAAATGAAGTTTTTGGTGAGAAAATGAGATTTTTGGTGAAAAAAGGTGTTTTTTGCTGAACATTTTTTTTTGGCTGAGAATTTTCTTTTGCCGATAACACGACGTTTTCACTGCTAAAAGCACATTTTGGGCGCGAACAGCACATTTGTGGTGAGAAAAAGAGTGTTTTGCTGAGAAAAAAGCATTTTTGCTGAAAAAAGGTCATTTTAACCCTAACAATGAGGTTTGTTGCTGATGGGATGACTTTTTTGCCAAAAACACGACGTTATTGCTGGTGAAAACAACGTATTGGCTGAAAACACGACGTTTTGGCTGATAAAATGAAGTTTTTGGTGAGAAAATGAGATTTTTGGTGAAAAAAGGTGTTTTTTGCTGAACATTTTTTTTTGGCTGAGAATTTTCTTTTGCCGATAACACGACGTTTTCACTGCTAAAAGCACATTTTGGGCGCGAACAGCACATTTTTGGTGAGAAAAAGAGTGTTTTGCTGAGAAAAAAGCATTTTTGCTGAAAAAAGGTCATTTTAACCCTAACAATGAGGTTTGTTGCTGATGGGATGACTTTTTTGCCAAAAACACGACGTTATTGCTGGTGAAAACAACGTATTGGCTGAAAACACGACGTTTTGGCTGATAAAATGAAGTTTTTGGTGAGAAAATGAGATTTTTGGTGAAAAAAGGTGTTTTTTGCTGAACATTTTTTTTTGGCTGAGAATTTTGTTTTGCCGATAACACGACGTTTTCACTGCTAAAAGCACATTTTGGGCGCGAACAGCACATTTGTGGTGAGAAAAAGAGTGTTTTGCTGAGAAAACAGAATTTTTGCTGAAAAAAGGTCATTTTAACCCTAACAATGAGGTTTTTTGCTGATGGGATGACTTTTTTGCCAAAAACACGACGTTATTGCTGGTGAAAACAACGTATTGGCTGAAAACACGACGTTTTGGCTGATAAAATGAAGTTTTTGGTGAGAAAATGAGATTTTTGGTGAAAAAAGGTGTTTTTTGCTGAACATTTTTTTTTTGGCTGAGAATTTTCTTTTGCCGATAACACGACGTTTTCACTGCTAAAAGCACATTTTGGGCGCGAACAGCACCTTTTTGGTGAGAAAAAGAGGGTTTTGCTGAGAAAAAAGCATTTTTGCTGAAAAAAGGTCATTTTAACCCTAACAATGAGGTTTTTTGCTGATGGGATGACTTTTTTGCCAAAAACACGACATTATTGCTGATGAAAACAACGTATTGGCTGAAAACACGACGTTTTGGCTGATAAAATGAAGTTTTTGGGGTGAATATGAGATTTTTAGTGAAAAAAGGTGGTTTTTGCTGAAAATTTTTTTTTTGGTTGAGAATTTTCTTTTGCCGATAACACGACGTTTTCACTGCTAAAAGCACATTTTGGGCGCGAACAGCACATTTTTGGTGAGAAAAAGAGGGTTTTGCTGAGAAAAAAGCATTTTTGCTGAAAAAAGGTCATTTTAACCCTAACAATGAGGTTTTTTGCTGATGGGATGACTTTTTTGCCAAAAACACGACATTATTGCTGATGAAAAAAACCTATTGGCTGAAAACACGACATTTTGACTGATAAAATGAAGTTTTTGGTGAGAAAATGAGATTTTTGGTGAAAAAAGGTGTTTTTTGCTGAACATTTTTTTTTGGCTGAGAATTTTCTTTTGCCGATAACACGACGTTTTCACTGCTAAGAGCACATTTTGGGCGCGAACAGCACATTTGTGGTGAGAAAAAGAGTGTTTTGCTGAGAAAAAAGCATTTTTGCTGAAAAAAGGTCATTTTAACCCTAACAATGAGGTTTTTTGCTGATGGGATGACTTTTTTGCCAAAAACACGACGTTATTGCTGGTGAAAACAACGTATTGGCTGAAAACACGACGTTTTGGCTGATAAAATGAAGTTTTTGGTGAGAAAATGAGATTTTTGGTGAAAAAAGGTGTTTTTTGCTGAACATTTTTTTTTGGCTGAGAATTTTCTTTTGCCGATAACACGACGTTTTCACTGCTAAAAGCACATTTTGGGCGCGAACAGCACATTTGTGGTGAGAAAAAGAGTGTTTTGCTGAGAAAAAAGCATTTTTGCTGAAAAAAGGTCATTTTAACCCTAACAATGAGGTTTTTTGCTGATGGGATGACTTTTTTGCCAAAAACACGACGTTATTGCTGGTGAAAACAACGTATTGGCTGAAAACACGACGTTTTGGCTGATAAAATGAAGTTTTTGGTGAGAAAATGAGATTTTTGGTGAAAAAAGGTGTTTTTTGCTGAACATTTTTTTTTGGCTGAGAATTTTCTTTTGCCGATAACACGACGTTTTCACTGCTAAAAGCACATTTTGGGCGCGAACAGCACATTTGTGGTGAGAAAAAGAGTGTTTTGCTGAGAAAAAAGCATTTTTGCTGAAAAAAGGTCATTTTAACCCTAACAATGAGGTTTTTCGCTGATGGGATGACTTTTTTGCCAAAAACACGACGTTATTGCTGGTGAAAACAACGTATTGGCTGAAAACACGACGTTTTGGCTGATAAAATGAAGTTTTTGGTGAGAAAATGAGATTTTTGGTGAAAAAAAGTGTTTTTTGCTGAACATTTTTTTTTGGCTGAGAATTTTCTTTTGCCGATAACACGACGTTTTCACTGCTAAAAGCACATTTTGGGCGCGAACAGCACATTTGTGGTGAGAAAAAGAGTGTTTTGCTGAGAAAAAAGCATTTTTGCTGAAAAAAGGTCATTTTAACCCTAACAATGAGGTTTTTTGCTGATGGGATGACTTTTTTGCCAAAAACACGACGTTATTGCTGGTGAAAACAACGTATTGGCTGAAAACACGACGTTTTGGCTGATAAAATGAAGTTTTTGGTGAGAAAATGAGATTTTTGGTGAAAAAAGGTGTTTTTTGCTGAACATTTTTTTTTGGCTGAGAATTTTCTTTTGCCGATAACACGACGTTTTCACTGCTAAAAGCACATTTTGGGCGCGAACAGCACATTTGTGGTGAGAAAAAGAGTGTTTTGCTGAGAAAAAAGCATTTTTGCTGAAAAAAGGTCATTTTAACCCTAACAATGAGGTTTTTTGCTGATGGGATGACTTTTTTGCCAAAAACACGACGTTATTGCTGGTGAAAACAACGTATTGGCTGAAAACACGACGTTTTGGCTGATAAAATGAAGTTTTTGGTGAGAAAATGAGATTTTTGGTGAAAAAAGGTGTTTTTTGCTGAACATTTTTTTTTGGCTGAGAATTTTCTTTTGCCGATAACACGACGTTTTCACTGCTAAAAGCACATTTTGGGCGCGAACAGCACATTTGTGGTGAGAAAAAGAGTGTTTTGCTGAGAAAAAAGCATTTTTGCTGAAAAAAGGTCATTTTAACCCTAACAATGAGGTTTTTTGCTGATGGGATGACTTTTTTGCCAAAAACACGACGTTATTGCTGGTGAAAAAAACGTATTGGCTGAAAGCACGACGTTTTGGCTGATAAAATGAAGTTTTTGGTGAGAAAATGAGATTTTTGGTGAAAAAAGGTGTTTTTTGCTGAAAATTTTTTTTTGGCTGAGAATTTTCTTTTGCCGATAACACGACGTTTTCACTGCTAAAAGCACATTTTGGGCGCGAACAGCACATTTGTGGTGAGAAAAAGAGTGTTTTGCTGAGAAAAAAGCATTTTTGCTGAAAAAAGGTCATTTTAACCCTAACAATGAGGTTTTTTGCTGATGGGATGACTTTTTTGCCAAAAACACGACGTTATTGCTGGTGAAAACAACGTATTGGCTGAAAACACGACGTTTTGGCTGATAAAATGAAGTTTTTGGTGAGAAAATGAGATTTTTGGTGAAAAAAGGTGTTTTTTGCTGAACATTTTTTTTTGGCTGAGAATTTTCTTTTGCCGATAACACGACGTTTTCACTGCTAAAAGCACATTTTGGGCGCGAACAGCACATTTGTGGTGAGAAAAAGAGTGTTTTGCTGAGAAAAAAGCATTTTTGCTGAAAAAAGGTCATTTTAACCCTAACAATGAGGTTTTTTGCTGATGGGATGACTTTTTTGCCAAAAACACGACGTTATTGCTGGTGAAAACAACGTATTGGCTGAAAACACGACGTTTTGGCTGATAAAATGAAGTTTTTGGTGAGAAAATGAGATTTTTGGTGAAAAAAGGTGTTTTTTGCTGAACATTTTTTTTTGGCTGAGAATTTTCTTTTGCCGATAACACGACGTTTTCACTGCTAAAAGCACATTTTGGGCGCGAACAGCACATTTGTGGTGAGAAAAAGAGTGTTTTGCTGAGAAAAAAGCATTTTTGCTGAAAAAAGGTCATTTTAACCCTAACAATGAGGTTTTTTGCTGATGGGATGACTTTTTTGCCAAAAACACGACGTTATTGCTGGTGAAAACAACGTATTGGCTGAAAACACGACGTTTTGGCTGATAAAATGAAGTTTTTGGTGAGAAAATGAGATTTTTGGTGAAAAAAGGTGTTTTTTGCTGAAAATTTTTTTTTGACTGAGAATTTTCTTTTGCCGATAACACGACGTTTTCACTGCTAAAAGCACATTTTGGGCGCGAACAGCACATTTGTGGTGAGAAAAAGAGTGTTTTGCTGAGAAAAAAGCATTTTTGCTGAAAAAAGGTCATTTTAACCCTAACAATGAGGTTTTTTGCTGATGGGATGACTTTTTTGCCAAAAACACGACGTTATTGCTGGTGAAAACAACGTATTGGCTGAAAACACGACGTTTTGGCTGATAAAATGAAGTTTTTGGTGAGAAAATGAGATTTTTGGTGAAAAAAGGTGTTTTTTGCTGAAAATTTTTTTTTGGCTGAGAATTTTCTTTTGCCGATAACACGACGTTTTCACTGCTAAAAGCACATTTTGGGCGCGAACAGCACATTTGTGGTGAGAAAAAGAGTGTTTTGCTGAGAAAAAAGCATTTTTGCTGAAAAAAGGTCATTTTAACCCTAACAATGAGGTTTTTTGCTGATGGGATGACTTTTTTGCCAAAAACACGACGTTATTGCTGGTGAAAAAAACGTATTGGCTGAAAGCACGACGTTTTGGCTGATAAAATGAAGTTTTTGGTGAGAAAATGAGATTTTTGGTGAAAAAAGGTGTTTTTTGCTGAACATTTTTTTTTGGCTGAGAATTTTCTTTTGCCGATAACACGACGTTTTCACTGCTAAAAGCACATTTTGGGCGCGAACAGCACATTTGTGGTGAGAAAAAGAGTGTTTTGCTGAGAAAAAAGCATTTTTGCTGAAAAAAGGTCATTTTAACCCTAACAATGAGGTTTTTTGCTGATGGGATGACTTTTTTGCCAAAAACACGACGTTATTGCTGGTGAAAACAACGTATTGGCTGAAAACACGACGTTTTGGCTGATAAAATGAAGTTTTTGGTGAGAAAATGAGATTTTTGGTGAAAAAAGGTGTTTTTTGCTGAAAATTTTTTTTTGACTGAGAATTTTCTTTTGCCGATAACACGACGTTTTCACTGCTAAAAGCACATTTTGGGCGCGAACAGCACATTTGTGGTGAGAAAAAGAGTGTTTTGCTGAGAAAAAAGCATTTTTGCTGAAAAAAGGTCATTTTAACCCTAACAATGAGGTTTTTTGCTGATGGGATGACTTTTTTGCCAAAAACACGACGTTATTGCTGGTGAAAACAACGTATTGGCTGAAAACACGACGTTTTGGCTGATAAAATGAAGTTTTTGGTGAGAAAATGAGATTTTTGGTGAAAAAAGGTGTTTTTTGCTGAACATTTTTTTTTGGCTGAGAATTTTCTTTTGCCGATAACACGACGTTTTCACTGCTAAAAGCACATTTTGGGCGCGAACAGCACATTTGTGGTGAGAAAAAGAGTGTTTTGCTGAGAAAAAAGCATTTTTGCTGAAAAAAGGTCATTTTAACCCTAACAATGAGGTTTTTTGCTGATGGGATGACTTTTTTGCCAAAAACACGACGTTATTGCTGGTGAAAAAAACGTATTGGCTGAAAGCACGACGTTTTGGCTGATAAAATGAAGTTTTTGGTGAGAAAATGAGATTTTTGGTGAAAAAAGGTGTTTTTTGCTGAACATTTTTTTTTGGCTGAGAATTTTCTTTTGCCGATAACACGACGTTTTCACTGCTAAAAGCACATTTTGGGCGCGAACAGCACATTTGTGGTGAGAAAAAGAGTGTTTTGCTGAGAAAAAAGCATTTTTGCTGAAAAAAGGTCATTTTAACCCTAACAATGAGGTTTTTTGCTGATGGGATGACTTTTTTGCCAAAAACACGACGTTATTGCTGGTGAAAACAACGTATTGGCTGAAAACACGACGTTTTGGCTGATAAAATGAAGTTTTTGGTGAGAAAATGAGATTTTTGGTGAAAAAAGGTGTTTTTTGCTGAACATTTTTTTTTGGCTGAGAATTTTCTTTTGCCGATAACACGACGTTTTCACTGCTAAAAGCACATTTTGGGCGCGAACAGCACATTTGTGGTGAGAAAAAGAGTGTTTTGCTGAGAAAAAAGCATTTTTGCTGAAAAAAGGTCATTTTAACCCTAACAATGAGGTTTTTTGCTGATGGGATGACTTTTTTGCCAAAAACACGACGTTATTGCTGGTGAAAACAACGTATTGGCTGAAAGCACGACGTTTTGGCTGATAAAATGAAGTTTTTGGTGAGAAAATGAGATTTTTGGTGAAAAAAGGTGTTTTTTGCTGAACATTTTTTTTTGGCTGAGAATTTTCTTTTGCCGATAACACGACGTTTTCACTGCTAAAAGCACATTTTGGGCGCGAACAGCACATTTGTGGTGAGAAAAAGAGTGTTTTGCTGAGAAAAAAGCATTTTTGCTGAAAAAAGGTCATTTTAACCCTAACAATGAGGTTTTTTGCTGATGGGATGACTTTTTTGCCAAAAACACGACGTTATTGCTGGTGAAAAAAACGTATTGGCTGAAAGCACGACGTTTTGGCTGATAAAATGAAGTTTTTGGTGAGAAAATGAGATTTTTGGTGAAAAAAGGTGTTTTTTGCTGAACATTTTTTTTTGGCTGAGAATTTTCTTTTGCCGATAACACGACGTTTTCACTGCTAAAAGCACATTTTGGGCGCGAACAGCACATTTGTGGTGAGAAAAAGAGTGTTTTGCTGAGAAAAAAGCATTTTTGCTGAAAAAAGGTCATTTTAACCCTAACAATGAGGTTTTTTGCTGATGGGATGACTTTTTTGCCAAAAACACGACGTTATTGCTGGTGAAAACAACGTATTGGCTGAAAACACGACGTTTTGGCTGATAAAATGAAGTTTTTGGTGAGAAAATGAGATTTTTGGTGAAAAAAGGTGTTTTTTGCTGAACATTTTTTTTTGGCTGAGAATTTTCTTTTGCCGATAACACGACGTTTTCACTGCTAAAAGCACATTTTGGGCGCGAACAGCACATTTGTGGTGAGAAAAAGAGTGTTTTGCTGAGAAAAAAGCATTTTTGCTGAAAAAAGGTCATTTTAACCCTAACAATGAGGTTTTTTGCTGATGGGATGACTTTTTTGCCAAAAACACGACGTTATTGCTGGTGAAAACAACGTATTGGCTGAAAACACGACGTTTTGGCTGATAAAATGAAGTTTTTGGTGAGAAAATGAGATTTTTGGTGAAAAAAGGTGTTTTTTGCTGAAAATTTTTTTTTGGCTGAGAATTTTCTTTTGCCGATAACACGACGTTTTCACTGCTAAAAGCACATTTTGGGCGCGAACAGCACATTTGTGGTGAGAAAAAGAGTGTTTTGCTGAGAAAAAAGCATTTTTGCTGAAAAAAGGTCATTTTAACCCTAACAATGAGGTTTTTTGCTGATGGGATGACTTTTTTGCCAAAAACACGACGTTATTGCTGGTGAAAACAACGTATTGGCTGAAAACACGACGTTTTGGCTGATAAAATGAAGTTTTTGGTGAGAAAATGAGATTTTTGGTGAAAAAAGGTGTTTTTTGCTGAACATTTTTTTTTGGCTGAGAATTTTCTTTTGCCGATAACACGACGTTTTCACTGCTAAAAGCACATTTTGGGCGCGAACAGCACATTTGTGGTGAGAAAAAGAGTGTTTTGCTGAGAAAAAAGCATTTTTGCTGAAAAAAGGTCATTTTAACCCTAACAATGAGGTTTTTTGCTGATGGGATGACTTTTTTGCCAAAAACACGACGTTATTGCTGGTGAAAACAACGTATTGGCTGAAAACACGACGTTTTGGCTGATAAAATGAAGTTTTTGGTGAGAAAATGAGATTTTTGGTGAAAAAAGGTGTTTTTTGCTGAACATTTTTTTTTGGCTGAGAATTTTCTTTTGCCGATAACACGACGTTTTCACTGCTAAAAGCACATTTTGGGCGCGAACAGCACATTTGTGGTGAGAAAAAGAGTGTTTTGCTGAGAAAAAAGCATTTTTGCTGAAAAAAGGTCATTTTAACCCTAACAATGAGGTTTTTTGCTGATGGGATGACTTTTTTGCCAAAAACACGACGTTATTGCTGGTGAAAAAAACGTATTGGCTGAAAGCACGACGTTTTGGCTGATAAAATGAAGTTTTTGGTGAGAAAATGAGATTTTTGGTGAAAAAAGGTGTTTTTTGCTGAACATTTTTTTTTGGCTGAGAATTTTCTTTTGCCGATAACACGACGTTTTCACTGCTAAAAGCACATTTTGGGCGCGAACAGCACATTTGTGGTGAGAAAAAGAGTGTTTTGCTGAGAAAAAAGCATTTTTGCTGAAAAAAGGTCATTTTAACCCTAACAATGAGGTTTTTTGCTGATGGGATGACTTTTTTGCCAAAAACACGACGTTATTGCTGGTGAAAACAACGTATTGGCTGAAAACACGACGTTTTGGCTGATAAAATGAAGTTTTTGGTGAGAAAATGAGATTTTTGGTGAAAAAAGGTGTTTTTTGCTGAAAATTTTTTTTTGGCTGAGAATTTTCTTTTGCCGATAACACGACGTTTTCACTGCTAAAAGCACATTTTGGGCGCGAACAGCACATTTGTGGTGAGAAAAAGAGTGTTTTGCTGAGAAAAAAGCATTTTTGCTGAAAAAAGGTCATTTTAACCCTAACAATGAGGTTTTTTGCTGATGGGATGACTTTTTTGCCAAAAACACGACGTTATTGCTGGTGAAAACAACGTATTGGCTGAAAACACGACGTTTTGGCTGATAAAATGAAGTTTTTGGTGAGAAAATGAGATTTTTGGTGAAAAAAGGTGTTTTTTGCTGAACATTTTTTTTTGGCTGAGAATTTTCTTTTGCCGATAACACGACGTTTTCACTGCTAAAAGCACATTTTGGGCGCGAACAGCACATTTGTGGTGAGAAAAAGAGTGTTTTGCTGAGAAAAAAGCATTTTTGCTGAAAAAAGGTCATTTTAACCCTAACAATGAGGTTTTTTGCTGATGGGATGACTTTTTTGCCAAAAACACGACGTTATTGCTGGTGAAAACAACGTATTGGCTGAAAACACGACGTTTTGGCTGATAAAATGAAGTTTTTGGTGAGAAAATGAGATTTTTGGTGAAAAAAGGTGTTTTTTGCTGAACATTTTTTTTTGGCTGAGAATTTTCTTTTGCCGATAACACGACGTTTTCACTGCTAAAAGCACATTTTGGGCGCGAACAGCACATTTGTGGTGAGAAAAAGAGTGTTTTGCTGAGAAAAAAGCATTTTTGCTGAAAAAAGGTCATTTTAACCCTAACAATGAGGTTTTTTGCTGATGGGATGACTTTTTTGCCAAAAACACGACGTTATTGCTGGTGAAAAAAACGTATTGGCTGAAAGCACGACGTTTTGGCTGATAAAATGAAGTTTTTGGTGAGAAAATGAGATTTTTGGTGAAAAAAGGTGTTTTTTGCTGAACATTTTTTTTTGGTTGAGAATTTTCTTTTGCCGATAACACGACGTTTTCACTGCTAAAAGCACATTTTGGGCGCGAACAGCACATTTGTGGTGAGAAAAAGAGTGTTTTGCTGAGAAAAAAGCATTTTTGCTGAAAAAAGGTCATTTTAACCCTAACAATGAGGTTTTTTGCTGATGGGATGACTTTTTTGCCAAAAACACGACGTTATTGCTGGTGAAAACAACGTATTGGCTGAAAACACGACGTTTTGGCTGATAAAATGAAGTTTTTGGTGAGAAAATGAGATTTTTGGTGAAAAAAGGTGTTTTTTGCTGAACATTTTTTTTTGGCTGAGAATTTTCTTTTGCCGATAACACGACGTTTTCACTGCTAAAAGCACATTTTGGGCGCGAACAGCACATTTGTGGTGAGAAAAAGAGTGTTTTGCTGAGAAAAAAGCATTTTTGCTGAAAAAAGGTCATTTTAACCCTAACAATGAGGTTTTTTGCTGATGGGATGACTTTTTTGCCAAAAACACGACGTTATTGCTGGTGAAAACAACGTATTGGCTGAAAACACGACGTTTTGGCTGATAAAATGAAGTTTTTGGTGAGAAAATGAGATTTTTGGTGAAAAAAGGTGTTTTTTGCTGAACATTTTTTTTTGGCTGAGAATTTTCTTTTGCCGATAACACGACGTTTTCACTGCTAAAAGCACATTTTGGGCGCGAACAGCACATTTTTGGTGAGAAAAAGAGTGTTTTGCTGAGAAAAAAGCATTTTTGCTGAAAAAAGGTCATTTTAACCCTAACAATGAGGTTTTTTGCTGATGGGATGACTTTTTTGCCAAAAACACGACGTTATTGCTGATGAAAAAAACGTATTGGCTGAAAACACGACGTTTTGGCTGAGAAAATGAAGTTTTTGGTGAGAAAATAAGATTTATGGTGAAAAAAGGTGTTTTTTGCTGAAATTTTTTTTTTGGCTGAGAATTTTCTTTTGCCGATAACACGACGTTTTCACTGCTAAAAGCACATTTTGGGCGCGAACAGCACATTTGTGGTGAGAAAAAGAGTGTTTTGCTGAGAAAAAAGCATTTTTGCTGAAAAAAGGTCATTTTAACCCTAACAATGAGGTTTTTTGCTGATGGGATGACTTTTTTGCCAAAAACACGACGTTATTGCTGGTGAAAACAACGTATTGGCTGAAAACACGACGTTTTGGCTGATAAAATGAAGTTTTTGGTGAGAAAATGAGATTTTTGGTGAAAAAAGGTGTTTTTTGCTGAACATTTTTTTTTGGCTGAGAATTTTCTTTTGCCGATAACACGACGTTTTCACTGCTAAAAGCACATTTTGGGCGCGAACAGCACATTTGTGGTGAGAAAAAGAGTGTTTTGCTGAGAAAAAAGCATTTTTGCTGAAAAAAGGTCATTTTAACCCTAACAATGAGGTTTTTTGCTGATGGGATGACTTTTTTGCCAAAAACACGACGTTATTGCTGATGAAAAAAACGTATTGGCTGAAAACACGACGTTTTGGCTGATAAAATGAAGTTTTTGGTGAGAAAATAAGATTTATGGTGAAAAAAGGTGTTTTTTGCTGAAATTTTTTTTTTGGCTGAGAATTTTCTTTTGCCGATAACACGACGTTTTCACTGCTAAAAGCACATTTTGGGCGCGAACAGCACATTTGTGGTGAGAAAAAGAGTGTTTTGCTGAGAAAAAAGCATTTTTGCTGAAAAAAGGTCATTTTAACCCTAACAATGAGGTTTTTTGCTGATGGGATGACTTTTTTGCCAAAAACACGACGTTATTGCTGGTGAAAACAACGTATTGGCTGAAAACACGACGTTTTGGCTGATAAAATGAAGTTTTTGGTGAGAAAATGAGATTTTTGGTGAAAAAAGGTGTTTTTTGCTGAACATTTTTTTTTGGCTGAGAATTTTCTTTTGCCGATAACACGACGTTTTCACTGCTAAAAGCACATTTTGGGCGCGAACAGCACATTTGTGGTGAGAAAAAGAGTGTTTTGCTGAGAAAAAAGCATTTTTGCTGAAAAAAGGTCATTTTAACCCTAACAATGAGGTTTTTTGCTGATGGGATGACTTTTTTGCCAAAAACACGACGTTATTGCTGGTGAAAACAACGTATTGGCTGAAAACACGACGTTTTGGCTGATAAAATGAAGTTTTTGGTGAGAAAATGAGATTTTTGGTGAAAAAAGGTGTTTTTTGCTGAACATTTTTTTTTGGCTGAGAATTTTCTTTTGCCGATAACACGACGTTTTCACTGCTAAAAGCACATTTTGGGCGCGAACAGCACATTTGTGGTGAGAAAAAGAGTGCTTTGCTGAGGAAAAAGCATTTTTGCTGAAAAAAGGTCATTTTAACCCTAACAATGAGGTTTTTTGCTGATGGGATGACTTTTTTGCCAAAAACACGACGTTATTGCTGGTGAAAACAACGTATTGGCTGAAAACACGACGTTTTGGCTGATAAAATGAAGTTTTTGGTGAGAAAATGAGATTTTTGGTGAAAAAAGGTGTTTTTTGCTGAACATTTTTTTTTGGCTGGGAATTTTGTTTTGCCGATAACACGACGTTTTCACTGCTAAAAGCACATTTTGGGCGCGAACAGCACATTTGTGGTGAGAAAAAGAGTGTTTTGCTGAGAAAAAAGCATTTTTGCTGAAAAAAGGTCATTTTAACCCTAACAATGAGATTTTTTGCTGATGGGATGACTTTTTTTGCCAAAAACACGACGTTATTGCTGGTGAAAACAACGTATTGGCTGAAAACACGACGTTTTGGCTGATAAAATGAAGTTTTTGGTGAGAAAATGAGATTTTTGGTGAAAAAAGGTGTTTTTTGCTGAACATTTTTTTTTGGCTGAGAATTTTCTTTTGCCGATAACACGACGTTTTCACTGCTAAAAGCACATTTTGGGCGCGAACAGCACATTTGTGGTGAGAAAAAGAGTGTTTTGCTGAGAAAAAAAGCATTTTTGCTGAAAAAAGGTCATTTTAACAATAACAATGAGGTTTTTTGCTGATGGGATGACTTTTTGCCAAAAACACGACGTTATTGCTGGTGAAAACAACGTATTGGCTGAAAACACGACGTTTTGGCTGATAAAATGAAGTTTTTGGTGAGAAAATGAGGTTTTTGGTGAAAAAAGGTGTTTTTGGCTGAACATTTTTTTTTGGCTGAGAATTTTCTTTTGCCGATAACACGACGTTTTCACTGCTAAAAGCACATTTTGGGCGCGAACAGCACATTTGTGGTGAGAAAAAGAGTGTTTTGCTGAGAAAAAAGCATTTTTGCTGAAAAAAGGTCATTTTAACCCTAACAATGAGGTTTTTTGCTGATGGGATGACTTTTTTGCCAAAAACACGACGTTATTGCTGGTGAAAACAGCGTATTGGCTGAAAACACGACGTTTTGGCTGATAAAATGAAGTTTTTGGTGAGAAAATGAGATTTTTGGTGAAAAAAGGTGTTTTTTGCTGAACATTTTTTTTTGGCTGGGAATTTTGTTTTGCCGATAACACGACGTTTTCACTGCTAAAAGCACATTTTGGGCGCGAACAGCACATTTGTGGTGAGAAAAAGAGTGTTTTGCTGAGAAAAAAGCATTTTTGCTGAAAAAAGGTCATTTTAACCCTAACAATGAGATTTTTTGCTGATGGGATGACTTTTTTTGCCAAAAACACGACGTTATTGCTGGTGAAAACAACGTATTGGCTGAAAACACGACGTTTTGGCTGATAAAATGAAGTTTTTGGTGAGAAAATGAGATTTTTGGTGAAAAAAGGTGTTTTTTGCTGAACATTTTTTTTTGGCTGAGAATTTTCTTTTGCCGATAACACGACGTTTTCATTGCTAAAAGCACATTTTGGGCGCAAACAGCACGTTTTTGGTGAGAAAAAGAGTGTTTTGCTGAGAAAAAAGCATTTTTGCTGAAAAAAGGTCATTTTAACAATAACAATGAGGTTTTTTGCTGATGGGATGACTTTTTGCCAAAAACACGACGTTATTGCTGGTGAAAACAACGTATTGGCTGAAAACACGACGTTTTGGCTGATAAAATGAAGTTTTTGGTGAGAAAATGAGGTTTTTGGTGAAAAAAGGTGTTTTTGGCTGAACATTTTTTTTTGGCTGAGAATTTTCTTTTGCCGATAACACGACGTTTTCACTGCTAAAAGCACATTTTGGGCGCGAACAGCACATTTGTGGTGAGAAAAAGAGTGTTTTGCTGAGAAAAAAGCATTTTTGCTGAAAAAAGGTCATTTTAACCCTAACAATGAGGTTTTTTGCTGATGGGATGACTTTTTTGCCAAAAACACGACGTTATTGCTGGTGAAAACAGCGTATTGGCTGAAAACACGACGTTTTGGCTGATAAAATGAAGTTTTTGGTGAGAAAATGAGATTTTTGGTGAAAAAAGGTGTTTTTTGCTGAACATTTTTTTTTGGCTGGGAATTTTGTTTTGCCGATAACACGACGTTTTCACTGCTAAAAGCACATTTTGGGCGCGAACAGCACATTTGTGGTGAGAAAAAGAGTGTTTTGCTGAGAAAAAAGCATTTTTGCTGAAAAAAGGTCATTTTAACCCTAACAATGAGATTTTTTGCTGATGGGATGACTTTTTTTGCCAAAAACACGACGTTATTGCTGGTGAAAACAACGTATTGGCTGAAAACACGACGTTTTGGCTGATAAAATGAAGTTTTTGGTGAGAAAATGAGATTTTTGGTGAAAAAAGGTGTTTTTTGCTGAACATTTTTTTTTGGCTGAGAATTTTCTTTTGCCGATAACACGACGTTTTCACTGCTAAAAGCACATTTTGGGCGCGAACAGCACATTTGTGGTGAGAAAAAGAGTGTTTTGCTGAGAAAAAAGCATTTTTGCTGAAAAAAGGTCATTTTAACCCTAACAATGAGGTTTTTTGCTGATGGGATGACTTTTTTGCCAAAAACACGACGTTATTGCTGGTGAAAACAACGTATTGGCTGAAAACACGACGTTTTGGCTGATAAAATGAAGTTTTTGGTGAGAAAATGAGATTTTTGGTGAAAAAAGGTGTTTTTTGCTGAACATTTTTCTTTGGCTGAGAATTTTCTTTTGCCGATAACACGACGTTTTCACTGCTAAAAGCACATTTTGGGCGCGAACAGCACATTTGTGGTGAGAAAAAGAGTGTTTTGCTGAGAAAAAAGCATTTTTGCTGAAAAAAGGTCATTTTAACCCTAACAATGAGGTTTTTTGCTGATGGGATGACTTTTTTGCCAAAAACACGACGTTATTGCTGGTGAAAACAGCGTATTGGCTGAAAACACGACGTTTTGGCTGATAAAATGAAGTTTTTGGTGAGAAAATGAGATTTTTGGTGAAAAAAGGTGTTTTTGGCTGAACATTTTTTTTTGGCTGAGAATTTTCTTTTGCCGATAACACGACGTTTTCACTGCTAAAACCACATTTTGGGCGCGAACAGCACATTTGTGGTGAGAAAAAGAGTGTTTCGCTGAGAAAAAAGCATTTTTGCTGAAAAAAGGTCATTTTAACCCTAACAATGAGGTTTTTTGCTGATGGGATGACTTTTTTGCCAAAAACACGACGTTATTGCTGGAGAAAACAACGTATTGGCTGAAAACACGACGTTTTGGCTGATAAAATGAAGTTTTTGGTGAGAAAATGAGATTTTTGGTGAAAAAAGGTGTTTTTTGCTGAACACTTTTTTTTGGCTGAGAATTTTCTTTTGCCGATAACACGACGTTTTCACTGCTAAAAGCACATTTTGGGCGCGAACAGCACATTTGTGGTGAGAAAAAGAGTGTTTTGCTGAGAAAAAAGCATTTTTGCTGAAAAAAGGTCATTTTAACCCTAACAATGAGGTTTTTTGCTGATGGGATGACTTTTTTGCCAAAAACACGACGTTATTGCTGGTGAAAACAACGTATTGGCTGAAAACACGACGTTTTGGCTGATAAAATGAAGTTTTTGGTGAGAAAATGAGATTTTTGGTGAAAAAAGGTGTTTTTTGCTGAACATTTTTCTTTGGCTGAGAATTTTCTTTTGCCGATAACACGACGTTTTCACTGCTAAAAGCACATTTTGGGCGCGAACAGCACATTTGTGGTGAGAAAAAGAGTGTTTTGCTGAGAAAAAAGCATTTTTGCTGAAAAAAGGTCATTTTAACCCTAACAATGAGGTTTTTTGCTGATGGGATGACTTTTTTGCCAAAAACACGACGTTATTGCTGGTGAAAACAGCGTATTGGCTGAAAACACGACGTTTTGGCTGATAAAATGAAGTTTTTGGTGAGAAAATGAGATTTTTGGTGAAAAAAGGTGTTTTTGGCTGAACATTTTTTTTTGGCTGAGAATTTTCTTTTGCCGATAACACGACGTTTTCACTGCTAAAACCACATTTTGGGCGCGAACAGCACATTTGTGGTGAGAAAAAGAGTGTTTCGCTGAGAAAAAAGCATTTTTGCTGAAAAAAGGTCATTTTAACCCTAACAATGAGGTTTTTTGCTGATGGGATGACTTTTTTGCCAAAAACACGACGTTATTGCTGGAGAAAACAACGTATTGGCTGAAAACACGACGTTTTGGCTGATAAAATGAAGTTTTTGGTGAGAAAATGAGATTTTTGGTGAAAAAAGGTGTTTTTTGCTGAACACTTTTTTTTGGCTGAGAATTTTCTTTTGCCGATAACACGACGTTTTCACTGCTAAAAGCACATTTTGGGCGCGAACAGCACATTTGTGGTGAGAAAAAGAGTGTTTTGCTGAGAAAAAAGCATTTTTGCTGAAAAAAGGTCATTTTAACCCTAACAATGAGGTTTTTTGCTGATGGGATGACTTTTTTGCCAAAAACACGACGTTATTGCTGGTGAAAACAACGTATTGGCTGAAAACACGACGTTTTGGCTGATAAAATGAAGTTTTTGGTGAGAAAATGAGATTTTTGGTGAAAAAAGGTGTTTTTTGCTGAACATTTTTTTTTGGCTGAGAATTTTCTTTTGCCGACGTTTTCACTGCTAAAAGCACATTTTGGGCGCGAACAGCACATTTGTGGTGAGAAAAAGAGTGTTTTGCTGAGAAAAAAGCATTTTTGCTGAAAAAAGGTCATTTTAACCCTAACAATGAGGTTTTTTGCTGATGGGATGACTTTTTTGCCAAAAACACGACGTTATTGCTGGTGAAAACAACGTATTGGCTGAAAACACGACGTTTTGGCTGATAAAATGAAGTTTTTGGTGAGAAAATGAGATTTTTGGTGAAAAAAGGTGTTTTTTGCTGAACATTTTTTTTTGGCTGAGAATTTTCTTTTGCCGATAACACGACGTTTTCACTGCTAAAAGCACATTTTGGGCGCGAACAGCACATTTGTGGTGAGAAAAAGAGTGTTTTGCTGAGAAAAAAGCATTTTTGCTGAAAAAAGGTCATTTTAACCCTAACAATGAGGTTTTTTGCTGATGGGATGACTTTTTTGCCAAAAACACGACGTTATTGCTGGTGAAAACAACGTATTGGCTGAAAACACGACGTTTTGGCTGATAAAATGAAGTTTTTGGTGAGAAAATGAGATTTTTGGTGAAAAAAGGTGTTTTTTGCTGAACATTTTTTTTTGGCTGAGAATTTTCTTTTGCCGATAACACGACGTTTTCACTGCTAAAAGCACATTTTGGGCGCGAACAGCACATTTGTGGTGAGAAAAAGAGTGTTTTGCTGAGAAAAAAGCATTTTTGCTGAAAAAAGGTCATTTTAACCCTAACAATGAGGTTTTTTGCTGATGGGATGACTTTTTTGCCAAAAACACGACGTTATTGCTGGTGAAAACAACGTATTGGCTGAAACCACGACGTTTTGGCTGATAAAATGAAGTTTTTGGTGAGAAAATGAGATTTTTGGTGAAAAAAGGTGTTTTTTGCTGAACATTTTTTTTTGGCTGAGAATTTTCTTTTGCCGATAACACGACGTTTTCACTGCTAAAAGCACATTTTGGGCGCGAACAGCACATTTGTGGTGAGAAAAAGAGTGTTTTGCTGAGAAAAAAGCATTTTTGCTGAAAAAAGGTCATTTTAACCCTAACAATGAGGTTTTTTGCTGATGGGATGACTTTTTTGCCAAAAACACGACGTTATTGCTGGTGAAAACAACGTATTGGCTGAAAACACGACGTTTTGGCTGATAAAATGAAGTTTTTGGTGAGAAAATGAGATTTTTGGTGAAAAAAGGTGTTTTTTGCTGAACATTTTTTTTTGGCTGAGAATTTTCTTTTGCCGATAACACGACGTTTTCACTGCTAAAAGCACATTTTGGGCGCGAACAGCACATTTGTGGTGAGAAAAAGAGTGTTTTGCTGAGAAAAAAGCATTTTTGCTGAAAAAAGGTCATTTTAACCCTAACAATGAGGTTTTTTGCTGATGGGATGACTTTTTTGCCAAAAACACGACGTTATTGCTGGTGAAAACAACGTATTGGCTGAAAACACGACGTTTTGGCTGATAAAATGAAGTTTTTGGTGAGAAAATGAGATTTTTGGTGAAAAAAGGTGTTTTTTGCTGAACATTTTTTTTTGGCTGAGAATTTTCTTTTGCCGATAACACGACGTTTTCACTGCTAAAAGCACATTTTGGGCGCGAACAGCACATTTGTGGTGAGAAAAAGAGTGTTTTGCTGAGAAAAAAGCATTTTTGCTGAAAAAAGGTCATTTTAACCCTAACAATGAGGTTTTTTGCTGATGGGATGACTTTTTTGCCAAAAACACGACGTTATTGCTGGTGAAAACAACGTATTGGCTGAAAACACGACGTTTTGGCTGATAAAATGAAGTTTTTGGTGAGAAAATGAGATTTTTGGTGAAAAAAGGTGTTTTTGGCTGAACATTTTTTTTTGGCTGAGAATTTTCTTTTGCCGATAACACGACGTTTTCACTGCTAAAAGCACATTTTGGGCGCGAACAGCACATTTGTGGTGAGAAAAAGAGTGTTTTGCTGAGAAAAAAGCATTTTTGCTGAAAAAAGGTCATTTTAACCCTAACAATGAGGTTTTTTGCTGATGGGATGACTTTTTTGCCAAAAACACGACGTTATTGCTGGTGAAAACAACGTATTGGCTGAAAACACGACGTTTTGGCTGATAAAATGAAGTTTTTGGTGAGAAAATGAGATTTTTGGTGAAAAAAGGTGTTTTTGGCTGAACATTTTTTTTTGGCTGAGAATTTTCTTTTGCCGATAACACGACGTTTTCACTGCTAAAAGCACATTTTGGGCGCGAACAGCACATTTGTGGTGAGAAAAAGAGTGTTTTGCTGAGAAAAAAGCATTTTTGCTGAAAAAAGGTCATTTTAACCCTAACAATGAGGTTTTTTGCTGATGGGATGACTTTTTTGCCAAAAACACGACGTTATTGCTGGTGAAAACAACGTATTGGCTGAAAACACGACGTTTTGGCTGATAAAATGAAGTTTTTGGTGAGAAAATGAGATTTTTGGTGAAAAAAGGTGTTTTTGGCTGAACATTTTTTTTTGGCTGAGAATTTTCTTTTGCCGATAACACGACGTTTTCACTGCTAAAAGCACATTTTGGATGCGAACAGCACATTTGTGGTGAGAAAAAGAGTGTTTTGCTGAGAAAAAAGCATTTTTGCTGAAAAAAGGTCATTTTAACCCTAACAATGAGGTTTTTTGCTGATGGGATGACTTTTTTGCCAAAAACACGACGTTATTGCTGGTGAAAACAACGTATTGGCTGAAAACACGACGTTTTGGCTGATAAAATGAAGTTTTTGGTGAGAAAATGAGATTTTTGGTGAAAAAAGGTGTTTTTTGCTGAACATTTTTTTTTGGCTGAGAATTTTCTTTTGCCGATAACACGACGTTTTCACTGCTAAAAGCACATTTTGGGCGCGAACAGCACATTTGTGGTGAGAAAAAGAGTGTTTTGCTGAGAAAAAAGCATTTTTGCTGAAAAAAGGTCATTTTAACCCTAACAATGAGGTTTTTTGCTGATGGGATGACTTTTTTGCCAAAAACACGACGTTATTGCTGGTGAAAACAACGTATTGGCTGAAAACACGACGTTTTGGCTGATAAAATGAAGTTTTTGGTGAGAAAATGAGATTTTTGGTGAAAAAAGGTGTTTTTGGCTGAACATTTTTTTTTGGCTGAGAATTTTCTTTTGCCGATAACACGACGTTTTCACTGCTAAAAGCACATTTTGGGCGCGAACAGCACATTTGTGGTGAGAAAAAGAGTGTTTTGCTGAGAGAAAAGCATTTTTGCTGAAAAAAGGTCATTTTAACCCTAACAATGAGGTTTTTTGCTGATGGGATGACTTTTTTGCCAAAAACACGACGTTATTGCTGGTGAAAACAACGTATTGGCTGAAAACACGACGTTTTGGCTGATAAAATGAAGTTTTTGGTGAGAAAATGAGATTTTTGGTGAAAAAAGGTGTTTTTGGCTGAACATTTTTTTTTGGCTGAGAATTTTCTTTTGCCGATAACACGACGTTTTCACTGCTAAAAGCACATTTTGGGCGCGAACAGCACATTTGTGGTGAGAAAAAGAGTGTTTTGCTGAGAGAAAAGCATTTTTGCTGAAAAAAGGTCATTTTAACCCTAACAATGAGGTTTTTTGCTGATGGAATGACTTTTTTGCCAAAAACACGACGTTATTGCTGGTGAAAACAACGTATTGGCTGAAAACACGACGTTTTGGCTGATAAAATGAAGTTTTTGGTGAGAAAATGAGATTTTTGGTGAAAAAAGGTGTTTTTTGCTGAACATTTTTTTTTGGCTGAGAATTTTCTTTTGCCGATAACACGACGTTTTCACTGCTAAAAGCACATTTTGGGCGCGAACAGCACATTTGTGGTGAGAAAAAGAGTGTTTTGCTGAGAAAAAAGCATTTTTGCTGAAAAAAGGTCATTTTAACCCTAACAATGAGGTTTTTTGCTGATGGGATGACTTTTTTGCCAAAAACACGACGTTATTGCTGGTGAAAACAACGTATTGGCTGAAAACACGACGTTTTGGCTGATAAAATGAAGTTTTTGGTGAGAAAATGAGATTTTTGGTGAAAAAAGGTGTTTTTGGCTGAACATTTTTTTTTGGCTGAGAATTTTCTTTTGCCGATAACACGACGTTTTCACTGCTAAAAGCACATTTTGGGCGCGAACAGCACATTTGTGGTGAGAAAAAGAGTGTTTTGCTGAGAAAAAAGCATTTTTGCTGAAAAAAGGTCATTTTAACCCTAACAATGAGGTTTTTTGCTGATGGGATGACTTTTTTGCCAAAAACACGACGTTATTGCTGGTGAAAACAACGTATTGGCTGAAAACACGACGTTTTGGCTGATAAAATGAAGTTTTTGGTGAGAAAATGAGATTTTTGGTGAAAAAAGGTGTTTTTTGCTGAACATTTTTTTTTGGCTGAGAATTTTCTTTTGCCGACGTTTTCACTGCTAAAAGCACATTTTGGGCGCGAACAGCACATTTGTGGTGAGAAAAAGAGTGTTTTGCTGAGAAAAAAGCATTTTTGCTGAAAAAAGGTCATTTTAACCCTAACAATGAGGTTTTTTGCTGATGGGATGACTTTTTTGCCAAAAACACGACGTTATTGCTGGTGAAAACAGCGTATTGGCTGAAAACACGACCTTTTGGCTGATAAAATGAAGTTTTTGGTGAGAAAATGAGATTTTTGGTGAAAAAAGGTGTTTTTGGCTGAACATTTTTTTTTGGCTGAGAATTTTCTTTTGCCGATAACACGACGTTTTCACTGCTAAAACCACATTTTGGGCGCGAACAGCACATTTGTGGTGAGAAAAAGAGTGTTTCGCTGAGAAAAAAGCATTTTTGCTGAAAAAAGGTCATTTTAACCCTAACAATGAGGTTTTTTGCTGATGGGATGACTTTTTTGCCAAAAACACGACGTTATTGCTGGTGAAAACAACGTATTGGCTGAAAACACGACGTTTTGGCTGATAAAATGAAGTTTTTGGTGAGAAAATGAGATTTTTGGTGAAAAAAGGTGTTTTTTGCTGAACACTTTTTTTTGGCTGAGAATTTTCTTTTGCCGATAACACGACGTTTTCACTGCTAAAAGCACATTTTGGGCGCGAACAGCACATTTGTGGTGAGAAAAAGAGTGTTTTGCTGAGAAAAAAGCATTTTTGCTGAAAAAAGGTCATTTTAACCCTAACAATGAGGTTTTTTGCTGATGGGATGACTTTTTTGCCAAAAACACGACGTTATTGCTGGTGAAAACAACGTATTGGCTGAAAACACGACGTTTTGGCTGATAAAATGAAGTTTTTGGTGAGAAAATGAGATTTTTGGTGAAAAAAGGTGTTTTTGGCTGAACATTTTTTTTTGGCTGAGAATTTTCTTTTGCCGATAACACGACGTTTTCACTGCTAAAAGCACATTTTGGGCGCGAACAGCACATTTGTGGTGAGAAAAAGAGTGTTTTGCTGAGAAAAAAGCATTTTTGCTGAAAAAAGGTCATTTTAACCCTAACAATGAGGTTTTTTGCTGATGGGATGACTTTTTTGCCAAAAACACGACGTTATTGCTGGTGAAAACAACGTATTGGCTGAAAACACGACGTTTTGGCTGATAAAATGAAGTTTTTGGTGAGAAAATGAGATTTTTGGTGAAAAAAGGTGTTTTTTGCTGAACATTTTTTTTTGGCTGAGAATTTTCTTTTGCCGATAACACGACGTTTTCACTGCTAAAAGCACATTTTGGGCGCGAACAGCACATTTGTGGTGAGAAAAAGAGTGTTTTGCTGAGAAAAAAGCATTTTTGCTGAAAAAAGGTCATTTTAACCCTAACAATGAGGTTTTTTGCTGATGGGATGACTTTTTTGCCAAAAACACGACGTTATTGCTGGTGAAAACAGCGTATTGGCTGAAAACACGACCTTTTGGCTGATAAAATGAAGTTTTTGGTGAGAAAATGAGATTTTTGGTGAAAAAAGGTGTTTTTGGCTGAACATTTTTTTTTGGCTGAGAATTTTCTTTTGCCGATAACACGACGTTTTCACTGCTAAAACCACATTTTGGGCGCGAACAGCACATTTGTGGTGAGAAAAAGAGTGTTTCGCTGAGAAAAAAGCATTTTTGCTGAAAAAAGGTCATTTTAACCCTAACAATGAGGTTTTTTGCTGATGGGATGACTTTTTTGCCAAAAACACGACGTTATTGCTGGTGAAAACAACGTATTGGCTGAAAACACGACGTTTTGGCTGATAAAATGAAGTTTTTGGTGAGAAAATGAGATTTTTGGTGAAAAAAGGTGTTTTTGGCTGAACATTTTTTTTTGGCTGAGAATTTTCTTTTGCCGATAACACGACGTTTTCACTGCTAAAAGCACATTTTGGGCGCGAACAGCACATTTGTGGTGAGAAAAAGAGTGTTTTGCTGAGAAAAAAGCATTTTTGCTGAAAAAAGGTCATTTTAACCCTAACAATGAGGTTTTTTGCTGATGGGATGACTTTTTTGCCAAAAACACGACGTTATTGCTGGTGAAAACAACGTATTGGCTGAAAACACGACGTTTTGGCTGATAAAATGAAGTTTTTGGTGAGAAAATGAGATTTTTGGTGAAAAAAGGTGTTTTTTGCTGAACATTTTTTTTTGGCTGAGAATTTTCTTTTGCCGATAACACGACGTTTTCACTGCTAAAAGCACATTTTGGGCGCGAACAGCACATTTGTGGTGAGAAAAAGAGTGTTTTGCTGAGAAAAAAGCATTTTTGCTGAAAAAAGGTCATTTTAACCCTAACAATGAGGTTTTTTGCTGATGGGATGACTTTTTTGCCAAAAACACGACGTTATTGCTGGTGAAAACAGCGTATTGGCTGAAAACACGACCTTTTGGCTGATAAAATGAAGTTTTTGGTGAGAAAATGAGATTTTTGGTGAAAAAAGGTGTTTTTGGCTGAACATTTTTTTTTGGCTGAGAATTTTCTTTTGCCGATAACACGACGTTTTCACTGCTAAAACCACATTTTGGGCGCGAACAGCACATTTGTGGTGAGAAAAAGAGTGTTTCGCTGAGAAAAAAGCATTTTTGCTGAAAAAAGGTCATTTTAACCCTAACAATGAGGTTTTTTGCTGATGGGATGACTTTTTTGCCAAAAACACGACGTTATTGCTGGAGAAAACAACGTATTGGCTGAAAACACGACGTTTTGGCTGATAAAATGAAGTTTTTGGTGAGAAAATGAGATTTTTGGTGAAAAAAGGTGTTTTTTGCTGAACACTTTTTTTTGGCTGAGAATTTTCTTTTGCCGATAACACGACGTTTTCACTGCTAAAAGCACATTTTGGGCGCGAACAGCACATTTGTGGTGAGAAAAAGAGTGTTTTGCTGAGAAAAAAGCATTTTTGCTGAAAAAAGGTCATTTTAACCCTAACAATGAGGTTTTTTGCTGATGGGATGACTTTTTTGCCAAAAACACGACGTTATTGCTGGTGAAAACAACGTATTGGCTGAAAACACGACGTTTTGGCTGATAAAATGAAGTTTTTGGTGAGAAAATGAGATTTTTGGTGAAAAAAGGTGTTTTTGGCTGAACATTTTTTTTTGGCTGAGAATTTTCTTTTGCCGATAACACGACGTTTTCACTGCTAAAAGCACATTTTGGGCGCGAACAGCACATTTGTGGTGAGAAAAAGAGTGTTTTGCTGAGAAAAAAGCATTTTTGCTGAAAAAAGGTCATTTTAACCCTAACAATGAGGTTTTTTGCTGATGGGATGACTTTTTTGCCAAAAACACGACGTTATTGCTGGTGAAAACAACGTATTGGCTGAAAACACGACGTTTTGGCTGATAAAATGAAGTTTTTGGTGAGAAAATGAGATTTTTGGTGAAAAAAGGTGTTTTTTGCTGAACATTTTTTTTTGGCTGAGAATTTTCTTTTGCCGACGTTTTCACTGCTAAAAGCACATTTTGGGCGCGAACAGCACATTTGTGGTGAGAAAAAGAGTGTTTTGCTGAGAAAAAAGCATTTTTGCTGAAAAAAGGTCATTTTAACCCTAACAATGAGGTTTTTTGCTGATGGGATGACTTTTTTGCCAAAAACACGACGTTATTGCTGGTGAAAACAACGTATTGGCTGAAAACACGACGTTTTGGCTGATAAAATGAAGTTTTTGGTGAGAAAATGAGATTTTTGGTGAAAAAAGGTGTTTTTTGCTGAACATTTTTTTTTGGCTGAGAATTTTCTTTTGCCGATAACACGACGTTTTCACTGCTAAAAGCACATTTTGGGCGCGAACAGCACATTTGTGGTGAGAAAAAGAGTGTTTTGCTGAGAAAAAAGCATTTTTGCTGAAAAAAGGTCATTTTAACCCTAACAATGAGGTTTTTTGCTGATGGGATGACTTTTTTGCCAAAAACACGACGTTATTGCTGGTGAAAACAACGTATTGGCTAAAAACACGACGTTTTGGCTGATAAAATGAAGTTTTTGGTGAGAAAATGAGATTTTTGGTGAAAAAAGGTGTTTTTGGCTGAACATTTTTTTTTGGCTGAGAATTTTCTTTTGCCGATAACACGACGTTTTCACTGCTAAAAGCACATTTTGGGCGCGAACAGCACATTTGTGGTGAGAAAAAGAGTGTTTTGCTGAGAAAAAAGCATTTTTGCTGAAAAAAGGTCATTTTAACCCTAACAATGAGGTTTTTTGCTGATGGGATGACTTTTTTGCCAAAAACACGACGTTATTGCTGGTGAAAACAACGTATTGGCTGAAAACACGACGTTTTGGCTGATAAAATGAAGTTTTTGGTGAGAAAATGAGATTTTTGGTGAAAAAAGGTGTTTTTTGCTGAACATTTTTTTTTGGCTGAGAATTTTCTTTTGCCGATAACACGACGTTTTCACTGCTAAAAGCACATTTTGGGCGCGAACAGCACATTTGTGGTGAGAAAAAGAGTGTTTTGCTGAGAAAAAAGCATTTTTGCTGATAAAAGGTCATTTTAACCCTAACAATGAGGTTTTTTGCTGATGGGATGACTTTTTTGCCAAAAACACGACGTTATTGCTGGTGAAAACAACGTATTGGCTGAAAACACGACGTTTTGGCTGATAAAATGAAGTTTTTGGTGGGAAAATGAGATTTTTGGTGAAAAAAGGTGTTTTTTGCTGAACATTTTTTTTTGGCTGAGAATTTTCTTTTGCCGATAACACGACGTTTTCACTGCTAAAAGCACATTTTGGGCGCGAACAGCACATTTGTGGTGAGAAAAAGAGTGTTTTGCTGAGAAAAAAGCATTTTTGCTGAAAAAAGGTCATTTTAACCCTAACAATGAGGTTTTTTGCTGATGGGATGACTTTTTTGCCAAAAACACGACGTTATTGCTGGTGAAAACAACGTATTGGCTGAAAACACGACGTTTTGGCTGATAAAATGAAGTTTTTGGTGAGAAAATGAGATTTTTGGTGAAAAAAGGTGTTTTTTGCTGAACATTTTTTTTTGGCTGAGAATTTTCTTTTGCCGATAACACGACGTTTTCACTGCTAAAAGCACATTTTGGGCGCGAACAGCACATTTGTGGTGAGAAAAAGAGTGTTTTGCTGAGAAAAAAGCATTTTTGCTGATAAAAGGTCATTTTAACCCTAACAATGAGGTTTTTTGCTGATGGGATGACTTTTTTGCCAAAAACACGACGTTATTGCTGGTGAAAACAACGTATTGGCTGAAAACACGACGTTTTGGCTGATAAAATGAAGTTTTTGGTGGGAAAATGAGATTTTTGGTGAAAAAAGGTGTTTTTTGCTGAACATTTTTTTTTGGCTGAGAATTTTCTTTTGCCGATAACACGACGTTTTCACTGCTAAAAGCACATTTTGGGCGCGAACAGCACATTTGTGGTGAGAAAAAGAGTGTTTTGCTGAGAAAAAAGCATTTTTGCTGAAAAAAGGTCATTTTAACCCTAACAATGAGGTTTTTTGCTGATGGGATGACTTTTTTGCCAAAAACACGACGTTATTGCTGGTGAAAACAACGTATTGGCTGAAAACACGACGTTTTGGCTGATAAAATGAAGTTTTTGGTGAGAAAATGAGATTTTTGGTGAAAAAAGGTGTTTTTTGCTGAACATTTTTTTTTGGCTGAGAATTTTCTTTTGCCGATAACACGACGTTTTCACTGCTAAAAGCACATTTTGGGCGCGAACAGCACATTTGTGGTGAGAAAAAGAGTGTTTTGCTGAGAAAAAAGCATTTTTGCTGATAAAAGGTCATTTTAACCCTAACAATGAGGTTTTTTGCTGATGGGATGACTTTTTTGCCAAAAACACGACGTTATTGCTGGTGAAAACAACGTATTGGCTGAAAACACGACGTTTTGGCTGATAAAATGAAGTTTTTGGTGGGAAAATGAGATTTTTGGTGAAAAAAGGTGTTTTTTGCTGAACATTTTTTTTTGGCTGAGAATTTTCTTTTGCCGATAACACGACGTTTTCACTGCTAAAAGCACATTTTGGGCGCGAACAGCACATTTGTGGTGAGAAAAAGAGTGTTTTGCTGAGAAAAAAGCATTTTTGCTGAAAAAAGGTCATTTTAACCCTAACAATGAGGTTTTTTGCTGATGGGATGACTTTTTTGCCAAAAACACGACGTTATTGCTGGTGAAAACAACGTATTGGCTGAAAACACGACGTTTTGGCTGATAAAATGAAGTTTTTGGTGAGAAAATGAGATTTTTGGTGAAAAAAGGTGTTTTTTGCTGAACATTTTTTTTTGGCTGAGAATTTTCTTTTGCCGATAACACGACGTTTTCACTGCTAAAAGCACATTTTGGGCGCGAACAGCACATTTGTGGTGAGAAAAAGAGTGTTTTGCTGAGAAAAAAGCATTTTTGCTGATAAAAGGTCATTTTAACCCTAACAATGAGGTTTTTTGCTGATGGGATGACTTTTTTGCCAAAAACACGACGTTATTGCTGGTGAAAACAACGTATTGGCTGAAAACACGACGTTTTGGCTGATAAAATGAAGTTTTTGGTGGGAAAATGAGATTTTTGGTGAAAAAAGGTGTTTTTTGCTGAACATTTTTTTTTGGCTGAGAATTTTCTTTTGCCGATAACACGACGTTTTCACTGCTAAAAGCACATTTTGGGCGCGAACAGCACATTTGTGGTGAGAAAAAGAGTGTTTTGCTGAGAAAAAAGCATTTTTGCTGAAAAAAGGTCATTTTAACCCTAACAATGAGGTTTTTTGCTGATGGGATGACTTTTTTGCCAAAAACACGACGTTATTGCTGGTGAAAACAACGTATTGGCTGAAAACACGACGTTTTGGCTGATAAAATGAAGTTTTTGGTGAGAAAATGAGATTTTTGGTGAAAAAAGGTGTTTTTTGCTGAACATTTTTTTTTGGCTGAGAATTTTCTTTTGCCGATAACACGACGTTTTCACTGCTAAAAGCACATTTTGGGCGCGAACAGCACATTTGTGGTGAGAAAAAGAGTGTTTTGCTGAGAAAAAAGCATTTTTGCTGAAAAAAGGTCATTTTAACCCTAACAATGAGGTTTTTTGCTGATGGGATGACTTTTTTGCCAAAAACACGACGTTATTGCTGGAGAAAACAACGTATTGGCTGAAAACACGACGTTTTGGCTGATAAAATGAAGTTTTTGGTGAGAAAATGAGATTTTTGGTGAAAAAAGGTGTTTTTTGCTGAACATTTTTTTTTGGCTGAGAATTTTCTTTTGCCGATAACACGACGTTTTCACTGCTAAAAGCACATTTTGGGCGCGAACAGCACATTTGTGGTGAGAAAAAGAGTGTTTTGCTGAGAAAAAAGCATTTTTGCTGAAAAAAGGTCATTTTAACCCTAACAATGAGGTTTTTTGCTGATGGGATGACTTTTTTGCCAAAAACAAGACGTTATTGCTGGTGAAAACAACGTATTGGCTGAAAACACGACGTTTTGGCTGATAAAATGAAGTTTTTGGTGAGAAAATAAGATTTTTGGTGAAAAAAGGTGTTTTTTGCTGAACATTTTTTTTTGGCTGAGAATTTTCTTTTGCCGATAACACGACGTTTTCACTGCTAAAAGCACATTTTGGGCGCGAACAGCACATTTGTGGTGAGAAAAAGAGTGTTTTGCTGAGAAAAAAGCATTTTTGCTGAAAAAAGGTCATTTAAACCCTAACAATGAGGTTTTTTGCTGATGGGATGACTTTTTTGCCAAAAACACGACGTTATTGCTGGTGAAAACAACGTATTGGCTGAAAACACGACGTTTTGGCTGATAAAATGAAGTTTTTGGTGAGAAAATGAGATTTTTGGTGAAAAAAGGTGTTTTTTGCTGAACATTTTTTTTTGGCTGAGAATTTTCTTTTGCCGATAACACGACGTTTTCACTGCTAAAAGCACATTTTGGGCGCGAACAGCACATTTGTGGTGAGAAAAAGAGTGTTTTGCTGAGAAAAAAGCATTTTTGCTGAAAAAAGGTCATTTTAACCCTAACAATGAGGTTTTTTGCTGATGGGATGACTTTTTTGCCAAAAACACGACGTTATTGCTGGTGAAAACAACGTATTGGCTGAAAACACGACGTTTTGGCTGATAAAATGAAGTTTTTGGTGAGAAAATGAGATTTTTGGTGAAAAAAGGTGTTTTTGGCTGAACATTTTTTTTTGGCTGAGAATTTTCTTTTGCCGATAACACGACGTTTTCACTGCTAAAAGCACATTTTGGGCGCGAACAGCACATTTGTGGTGAGAAAAAGAGTGTTTTGCTGAGAAAAAAGCATTTTTGCTGAAAAAAGGTCATTTTAACCCTAACAATGAGGTTTTTTGCTGATGGGATGACTTTTTTGCCAAAAACACGACGTTATTGCTGGTGAAAACAACGTATTGGCTGAAAACACGACGTTTTGGCTGATAAAATGAAGTTTTTGGTGAGAAAATGAGATTTTTGGTGAAAAAGGGTGTTTTTTGCTGAACATTTTTTTTTGGCTGAGAATTTTCTTTTGCCGATAACACGACGTTTTTACTGCTAAAAGCACATTTTGGGCGCGAACAGCACATTTGTGGTGAGAAAAAGAGTGTTTTGCTGAGAAAAAAGCATTTTTGCTGAAAAAAGGTCATTTTAACCCTAACAATGAGGTTTTTTGCTGATGGGATGACTTTTTTGCCAAAAACACGACGTTATTGCTGGTGAAAACAACGTATTGGCTGAAAACACGACGTTTTGGCTGATAAAATGAAGTTTTTGGTGAGAAAATGAGATTTTTGGTGAAAAAAGGTGTTTTTTGCTGAACATTTTTTTTTGGCTGAGAATTTTCTTTTGCCGATAACACGACGTTTTCACTGCTAAAAGCACATTTTGGGCCCGAACAGCACATTTGTGGTGAGAAAAAGAGTGTTTTGCTGAGAAAAAAGCATTTTTGCTGAAAAAAGGTCATTTTAACCCTAACAATGAGGTTTTTTGCTGATGGGATGACTTTTTTGCCAAAAACACGACGTTATTGCTGGTGAAAACAGCGTATTGGCTGAAAACACGACGTTTTGGCTGATAAAATGAAGTTTTTGGTGAGAAAATAAGATTTTTGGTGAAAAAAGGTGTTTTTTGCTGAACATTTTTTTTTGGCTGAGAATTTTCTTTTGCCGATAACACGACGTTTTCACTGCTAAAAGCACATTTTGGGCGCGAACAGCACATTTGTGGTGAGAAAAAGAGTGTTTTGCTGAGAAAAAAGCATTTTTGCTGAAAAAAGGTCATTTAAACCCTAACAATGAGGTTTTTTGCTGATGGGATGACTTTTTTGCCAAAAACACGACGTTATTGCTGGTGAAAACAACGTATTGGCTGAAAACACGACGTTTTGGCTGATAAAATGAAGTTTTTGGTGAGAAAATGAGATTTTTGGTGAAAAAAGGTGTTTTTTGCTGAACATTTTTTTTTGGCTGAGAATTTTCTTTTGCCGATAACACGACGTTTTCACTGCTAAAAGCACATTTTGGGCGCGAACAGCACATTTGTGGTGAGAAAAAGAGTGTTTTGCTGAGAAAAAAGCATTTTTGCTGAAAAAAGGTCATTTTAACCCTAACAATGAGGTTTTTTGCTGATGGGATGACTTTTTTGCCAAAAACACGACGTTATTGCTGGTGAAAAGAACGTATTGGCTGAAAACACGACGTTTTGGCTGATAAAATGAAGTTTTTGGTGAGAAAATGAGATTTTTGGTGAAAAAAGGTGTTTTTGGCTGAACATTTTTTTTTGGCTGAGAATTTTCTTTTGCCGATAACACGACGTTTTCACTGCTAAAAGCACATTTTGGGCGCGAACAGCACATTTGTGGTGAGAAAAAGAGTGTTTTGCTGAGAAAAAAGCATTTTTGCTGAAAAAAGGTCATTTTAACCCTAACAATGAGGTTTTTTGCTGATGGGATGACTTTTTTGCCAAAAACACGACGTTATTGCTGGTGAAAACAACGTATTGGCTGAAAACACGACGTTTTGGCTGATAAAATGAAGTTTTTGGTGAGAAAATGAGATTTTTGGTGAAAAAAGGTGTTTTTTGCTGAACATTTTTTTTTGGCTGAGAATTTTCTTTTGCCGATAACACGACGTTTTCACTGCTAAAAGCACATTTTGGGCCCGAACAGCACATTTGTGGTGAGAAAAAGAGTGTTTTGCTGAGAAAAAAGCATTTTTGCTGAAAAAAGGTCATTTTAATCCTAACAATGAGGTTTTTTGCTGATGGGATGACTTTTTTGCCAAAAACACGATGTTATTAATGGTGAAAACAACGTATTGGCTGAAAACACGACGTTTTGGCTGATAAAATGAAGTTTTTGGTGAGAAAATGAGATTTTTGGTGAAAAAGGGTGTTTTTTGCTGAACATTTTTTTTTGGCTGAGAATTTTCTTTTGCCGATAACACGACGTTTTCACTGCTAAAAGCACATTTTGGGCGCGAACAGCACATTTGTTGTGAGAAAAAGAGTGTTTTGCTGAGAAAAAAGCATTTTTGCTGAAAAAAGGTCATTTTAACCCTAACAATGAGGTTTTTTGCTGATGGGATGACTTTTTTGCCAAAAACACGACGTTATTGCTGGTGAAAACAACGTATTGGCTGAAAACACGACGTTTTGGCTGATAAAATGAAGTTTTTGGTGAGAAAATGAGATTTTTGGTGAAAAAAGGTGTTTTTTGCTGAACATTTTTTTTTGGTTGAGAATTTTCTTTTGCCGATAACACGACGTTTTCACTGCTAAAAGCACATTTTGGGCGCGAACAGCACATTTGTGGTGAGAAAAAGAGTGTTTTGCTGAGAAAAAAGCATTTTTGCTGAAAAAAGGTCATTTTAACCCTAACAATGAGGTTTTTTGCTGATGGGATGACTTTTTTGCCAAAAACACGACGTTATTGCTGGTGAAAACAACGTATTGGCTGAAAACACGACGTTTTGGCTGATAAAATGAAGTTTTTGGTGAGAAAATGAGATTTTTGGTGAAAAAAGGTGTTTTTTGCTGAACATTTTTTTTTGGCTGAGAATTTTCTTTTGCCGATAACACGACGTTTTCACTGCTAAAAGCACATTTTGGGCCCGAACAGCACATTTGTGGTGAGAAAAAGAGTGTTTTGCTGAGAAAAAAGCATTTTTGCTGAAAAAAGGTCATTTTAATCCTAACAATGAGGTTTTTTGCTGATGGGATGACTTTTTTGCCAAAAACACGATGTTATTAATGGTGAAAACAACGTATTGGCTGAAAACACGACGTTTTGGCTGATAAAATGAAGTTTTTGGTGAGAAAATGAGATTTTTGGTGAAAAAGGGTGTTTTTTGCTGAACATTTTTTTTTGGCTGAGAATTTTCTTTTGCCGATAACACGACGTTTTCACTGCTAAAAGCACATTTTGGGCGCGAACAGCACATTTGTTGTGAGAAAAAGAGTGTTTTGCTGAGAAAAAAGCATTTTTGCTGAAAAAAGGTCATTTTAACCCTAACAATGAGGTTTTTTGCTGATGGGATGACTTTTTTGCCAAAAACACGACGTTATTGCTGGTGAAAACAACGTATTGGCTGAAAACACGACGTTTTGGCTGATAAAATGAAGTTTTTGGTGAGAAAATGAGATTTTTGGTGAAAAAAGGTGTTTTTTGCTGAACATTTTTTTTTGGTTGAGAATTTTCTTTTGCCGATAACACGACGTTTTCACTGCTAAAAGCACATTTTGGGCGCGAACAGCACATTTGTGGTGAGAAAAAGAGTGTTTTGCTGAGAAAAAAGCATTTTTGCTGAAAAAAGGTCATTTTAACCCTAACAATGAGGTTTTTTGCTGATGGGATGACTTTTTTGCCAAAAACACGACGTTATTGCTGGTGAAAACAACGTATTGGCTGAAAACACGACGTTTTGGCTGATAAAATGAAGTTTTTGGTGAGAAAATGAGATTTTTGGTGAAAAAAGGTGTTTTTTGCTGAACATTTTTTTTTGGCTGAGAATTTTCTTTTGCCGATAACACGACGTTTTCACTGCTAAAAGCACATTTTGGGCGCGAACAGCACATTGGTGGTGAGAAAAAGAGTGTTTTGCTGAGAAAAAAGCATTTTTGCTGAAAAAAGGTCATTTTAACCCTAACAATGAGGTTTTTTGCTGATGGGATGACTTTTTTGCCAAAAACACGACGTTATTGCTGGTGAAAACAACGTATTGGCTGAAAACACGACGTTTTGGCTGATAAAATGAAGTTTTTGGTGAGAAAATGAGATTTTTGGTGAAAAAAGGTGTTTTTTGCTGAACATTTTTTTTTGGCTGAGAATTTTCTTTTGCCGATAACACGACGTTTTCACTGCTAAAAGCACATTTTGGGCGCGAACAGCACATTTGTGGTGAGAAAAAGAGTGTTTTGCTGAGAAAAAAGCATTTTTGCTGAAAAAAGGTCATTTTAACCCTAACAATGAGGTTTTTTGCTGATGGGATGACTTTTTTGCCAAAAACACGACGTTATTGCTGGTGAAAACAACGTATTGGCTGAAAACACGACGTTTTGGCTGATAAAATGAAGTTTTTGGTGAGAAAATGAGATTTTTGGTGAAAAAAGGTGTTTTTTGCTGAACATTTTTTTTTGGCTGAGAATTTTCTTTTGCCGATAACACGACGTTTTCACTGCTAAAAGCACATTTTGGGCGCGAACAGCACATTTGTGGTGAGAAAAAGAGTGTTTTGCTGAGAAAAAAGCATTTTTGCTGAAAAAAGGTCATTTTAACCCTAACAATGAGGTTTTTTGCTGATGGGATGACTTTTTTGCCAAAAACACGACGTTATTGCTGGTGAAAACAACGTATTGGCTGAAAACACGACGTTTTGGCTGATAAAATGAAGTTTTTGGTGAGAAAATGAGATTTTTGGTGAAAAAAGGTGTTTTTGGCTGAACATTTTTTTTTGGCTGAGAATTTTCTTTTGCCGATAACACGACGTTTTCACTGCTAAAAGCACATTTTGGGCGCGAACACCACATTGGTGGTGAGAAAAAGAGTGTTTTGCTGAGAAAAAAGCATTTTTGCTGAAAAAAGGTCATTTTAACCCTAACAATGAGGTTTTTTGCTGATGGGATGACTTTTTTGCCAAAAACACGACGTTATTGCTGGTGAAAACAACGTATTGGCTGAAAACACGACGTTTTGGCTGATAAAATGAAGTTTTTGGTGAGAAAATGAGATTTTTGGTGAAAAAAGGTGTTTTTTGCTGAACATTTTTTTTTGGCTGAGAATTTTCTTTTGCCGATAACACGACGTTTTCACTGCTAAAAGCACATTTTGGGCGCGAACAGCACATTTGTGGTGAGAAAAAGAGTGTTTTGCTGAGAAAAAAGCATTTTTGCTGAAAAAAGGTCATTTTAACCCTAACAATGAGGTTTTTTGCTGATGGGATGACTTTTTTGCCAAAAACAAGACGTTATTGCTGGTGAAAACAACGTATTGGCTGAAAACACGACGTTTTGGCTGATAAAATGAAGTTTTTGGTGAGAAAATGAGATTTTTGGTGAAAAAAGGTGTTTTTTGCTGAACATTTTTTTTTGGCTGAGAATTTTCTTTTGCCGATAACACGACGTTTTCACTGCTAAAAGCACATTTTGGGCGCGAACACCACATTGGTGGTGAGAAAAAGAGTGTTTTGCTGAGAAAAAAGCATTTTTGCTGAAAAAAGGTCATTTTAACCCTAACAATGAGGTTTTTTGCTGATGGGATGACTTTTTTGCCAAAAACACGACGTTATTGCTGGTGAAAACAACGTATTGGCTGAAAACACGACGTTTTGGCTGATAAAATGAAGTTTTTGGTGAGAAAATGAGATTTTTGGTGAAAAAAGGTGTTTTTTGCTGAACATTTTTTTTTGGCTGAGAATTTTCTTTTGCCGATAACACGACGTTTTCACTGCTAAAAGCACATTTTGGGCGCGAACAGCACATTTGTGGTGAGAAAAAGAGTGTTTTGCTGAGAAAAAAGCATTTTTGCTGAAAAAAGGTCATTTTAACCCTAACAATGAGGTTTTTTGCTGATGGGATGACTTTTTTGCCAAAAACAAGACGTTATTGCTGGTGAAAACAACGTATTGGCTGAAAACACGACGTTTTGGCTGATAAAATGAAGTTTTTGGTGAGAAAATGAGATTTTTGGTGAAAAAAGGTGTTTTTTGCTGAACATTTTTTTTTGGCTGAGAATTTTCTTTTGCCGATAACACGACGTTTTCACTGCTAAAAGCACATTTTGGGCGCGAACAGCACATTTGTGGTGAGAAAAAGAGTGTTTTGCTGAGAAAAAAGCATTTTTGCTGAAAAAAGGTCATTTTAACCCTAACAATGAGGTTTTTTGCTGATGGGATGACTTTTTTGCCAAAAACACGACGTTATTGCTGGTGAAAACAACGTATTGGCTGAAAACACGACGTTTTGGCTGATAAAATGAAGTTTTTGGTGAGAAAATGAGATTTTTGGTGAAAAAAGGTGTTTTTTGCTGAACATTTTTTTTTGGCTGAGAATTTTCTTTTGCCGATAACACGACGTTTTCACTGCTAAAAGCACATTTTGGGCGCGAACAGCACATTTGTGGTGAGAAAAAGAGTGTTTTGCTGAGAAAAAAGCATTTTTGCTGAAAAAAGGTCATTTTAACCCTAACAATGAGGTTTTTTGCTGATGGGATGACTTTTTTGCCAAAAACACGACGTTATTGCTGGTGAAAACAACGTATTGGCTGAAAACACGACGTTTTGGCTGATAAAATGAAGTTTTTGGTGAGAAAATGAGATTTTTGGTGAAAAAAGGTGTTTTTTGCTGAACATTTTTTTTTGGCTGAGAATTTTCTTTTGCCGATAACACGACGTTTTCACTGCTAAAAGCACATTTTGGGCGCAAACAGCACATTTGTGGTGAGAAAAAGAGTGTTTTGCTGAGAAAAAAGCATTTTTGCTGAAAAAAGGTCATTTTAACCCTAACAATGAGGTTTTTTGCTGATGGGATGACTTTTTTGCCAAAAACACGACGTTATTGCTGGTGAAAACAACGTATTGGCTGAAAACACGACGTTTTGGCTGATAAAATGAAGTTTTTGGTGAGAAAATGAGATTTTTGGTGAAAAAAGGTGTTTTTTGCTGAACATTTTTTTTTGGCTGAGAATTTTCTTTTGCCGATAACACGACGTTTTCACTGCTAAAAGCACATTTTGGGCGCGAACAGCACATTTGTGGTGAGAAAAAGAGTGTTTTGCTGAGAAAAAAGCATTTTTGCTGAAAAAAGGTCATTTTAACCCTAACAATGAGGTTTTTTGCTGATGGGATGACTTTTTTGCCAAAAACACGACGTTATTGCTGGTGAAAACAACGTATTGGCTGAAAACACGACGTTTTGGCTGATAAAATGAAGTTTTTGGTGAGAAAATGAGATTTTTGGTGAAAAAAGGTGTTTTTTGCTGAACATTTTTTTTTGGCTGAGAATTTTCTTTTGCCGATAACACGACGTTTTCACTGCTAAAAGCACATTTTGGGCGCGAACAGCACATTTGTGGTGAGAAAAAGAGTGTTTTGCTGAGAAAAAAGCATTTTTGCTGAAAAAAGGTCATTTTAACCCTAACAATGAGGTTTTTTGCTGATGGGATGACTTTTTTGCCAAAAACACGACGTTATTGCTGGTGAAAACAACGTATTGGCTGAAAACACGACGTTTTGGCTGATAAAATGAAGTTTTTGGTGAGAAAATGAGATTTTTGGTGAAAAAAGGTGTTTTTTGCTGAACATTTTTTTTTGGCTGAGAATTTTCTTTTGCCGATAACACGACGTTTTCACTGCTTAAAGCACATTTTGGGCGCGAACAGCACATTTGTGGTGAGAAAAAGAGTGTTTTGCTGAGAAAAAAGCATTTTTGCTGAAAAAAGGTCATTTTAACCCTAACAATGAGGTTTTTTGCTGATGGGATGACTTTTTTGCCAAAAACACGACGTTATTGCTGGTGAAAACAACGTATTGGCTGAAAACACGAAGTTTTGGCTGATAAAATGAAGTTTTTGGTGAGAAAATGAGATTTTTGGTGAAAAAAGGTGTTTTTTGCTGAACATTTTTTTTTGGCTGAGAATTTTCTTTTGCCGATAACACGACGTTTTCACTGCTAAAAGCACATTTTGGGCGCGAACAGCACATTTGTGGTGAGAAAAAGAGTGTTTTGCTGAGAAAAAAGCATTTTTGCTGAAAAAAGGTCATTTTAACCCTAACAATGAGGTTTTTTGCTGATGGGATGACTTTTTTGCCAAAAACACGACGTTATTGCTGGTGAAAACAACGTATTGGCTGAAAACACGACGTTTTGGCTGATAAAATGAAGTTTTTGGTGAGAAAATGAGATTTTTGGTGAAAAAAGGTGTTTTTTGCTGAACATTTTTTTTTGGCTGAGAATTTTCTTTTGCCGATAACACGACGTTTTCACTGCTAAAAGCACATTTTGGGCGCGAACAGCACATTTGTGGTGAGAAAAAGAGTGTTTTGCTGAGAAAAAAGCATTTTTGCTGAAAAAAGGTCATTTTAACCCTAACAATGAGGTTTTTTGCTGATGGGATGACTTTTTTGCCAAAAACACGACGTTATTGCTGGTGAAAACAACGTATTGGCTGAAAACACGACGTTTTGGCTGATAAAATGAAGTTTTTGGTGAGAAAATGAGATTTTTGGTGAAAAAAGGTGTTTTTGGCTGAACATTTTTTTTTGGCTGAGAATTTTCTTTTGCCGATAACACGACGTTTTCACTGCTAAAAGCACATTTTGGGCGCGAACAGCACATTTGTGGTGAGAAAAAGAGTGTTTTGCTGAGAAAAAAGCATTTTTGCTGAAAAAAGGTCATTTTAACCCTAACAATGAGGTTTTTTGCTGATGGGATGACTTTTTTGCCAAAAACACGACGTTATTGCTGGTGAAAACAACGTATTGGCTGAAAACACGACGTTTTGGCTGATAAAATGAAGTTTTTGGTGAGAAAATGAGATTTTTGGTGAAAAAAGGTGTTTTTTGCTGAACATTTTTTTTTGGCTGAGAATTTTCTTTTGCCGATAACACGACGTTTTTACTGCTAAAAGCACATTTTGGGCGCGAACAGCACATTTGTGGTGAGAAAAAGAGTGTTTTGCTGAGAAAAAAGCATTTTTGCTGAAAAAAGGTCATTTTAACCCTAACAATGAGGTTTTTTGCTGATGGGATGACTTTTTTGCCAAAAACACGACGTTATTGCTGGTGAAAACAACGTATTGGCTGAAAACACGACGTTTTGGCTGATAAAATGAAGTTTTTGGTGAGAAAATGAGATTTTTGGTGAAAAAAGGTGTTTTTTGCTGAACATTTTTTTTTGGCTGAGAATTTTCTTTTGCCGATAACACGACGTTTTCACTGCTAAAAGCACATTTTGGGCGCGAACAGCACATTTGTGGTGAGAAAAAGAGTGTTTTGCTGAGAAAAAAGCATTTTTGCTGAAAAAAGGTCATTTTAACCCTAACAATGAGTTTTTTTGCTGATGGGATGACTTTTTTGCCAAAAACACGACGTTATTGCTGGTGAAAACAACGTATTGGCTGAAAACACGACGTTTTGGCTGATAAAATGAAGTTTTTGGTGAGAAAATGAGATTTTTGGTGAAAAAAGGTGTTTTTGGCTGAACATTTTTTTTTGGCTGAGAATTTTCTTTTGCCGATAACACGACGTTTTCACTGCTAAAAGCACATTTTGGGCGCGAACAGCACATTTGTGGTGAGAAAAAGAGTGTTTTGCTGAGAAAAAAGCATTTTTGCTGAAAAAAGGTCATTTTAACCCTAACAATGAGGTTTTTTGCTGATGGGATGACTTTTTTGCCAAAAACACGACGTTATTGCTGGTGAAAACAACGTATTGGCTAAAAACACGACGTTTTGGCTGATAAAATGAAGTTTTTGGTGAGAAAATGAGATTTTTGGTGAAAAAAGGTGTTTTTGGCTGAACATTTTTTTTTGGCTGAGAATTTTCTTTTGCCGATAACACGACGTTTTCACTGCTAAAAGCACATTTTGGGCGCGAACAGCACATTTTTGGTGAGAAAAAGAGGGTTTTGCTGAGAAAAAAGCATTTTTGCTGAAAAAAGGTCATTTTAACCCTAACAATGAGGTTTTTTGCTGATGGGATGACTTTTTTGCCAAAAACACGACGTTATTGCTGGTGAAAACAACGTATTGGCTAAAAACACGACGTTTTGGCTGATAAAATGAAGTTTTTGGTGAGAAAATGAGATTTTTGGTGAAAAAAGGTGTTTTTGGCTGAACATTTTTTTTTGGCTGAGAATTTTCTTTTGCCGATAACACGACGTTTTCACTGCTAAAAGCACATTTTGGGCGGGAACAGCACATTTTTGGTGAGAAAAAGAGGGTTTTGCTGAGAAAAAAGCATTTTTGCTGAAAAAAGGTGTTTGTTGCTGAACTTTTTTTTTTGGCTGAGAATTTTCTTTTGCCGATAACACGACGTTTTCACTGCTAAAAGCACATTTTGGGCGCGAACAGCACATTTTTGGTGAGAAAAAGAGGGTTTTGCTGAGAAAAAAGCATTTTTGCTGAAAAAAGGTCATTTTAACCCTAACAATGAGGTTTTTTGCTGATGGGATGACTTTTTTGCCAAAAACACGACGTTATTGCTGGTGAAAACAACGTATTGGCTGAAAACACGACGTTTTGGCTGATAAAATGAAGTTTTTGGTGAGAAAATGAGATTTTTGGTGAAAAAAGGTGTTTTTTGCTGAACATTTTTTTTTGGCTGAGAATTTTCTTTTGCCGATAACACGACGTTTTCACTGCTAAAAGCACATTTTGGGCGCGAACAGCACATTTGTGGTGAGAAAAAGAGTGTTTTGCTGAGAAAAAAGCATTTTTGCTGAAAAAAGGTCATTTTAACCCTAACAATGATGTTTTTTGCTGATGGGATGACTTTTTTGCCAAAAACACGACGTTATTGCTGGTGAAAACAACGTATTGGCTGAAAACACGACGTTTTGGCTGATAAAATGAAGTTTTTGGTGAGAAAATGAGATTTTTGGTGAAAAAAGGTGTTTTTGGCTGAACATTTTTTTTTGGCTGAGAATTTTCTTTTGCCGATAACACGACGTTTTCACTGCTAAAAGCACATTTTGGGCGCGAACAGCACATTTGTGGTGAGAAAAAGAGTGTTTTGCTGAGAAAAAAGCATTTTTGCTGAAAAAAGGTCAATTTAACCCTAACAATGAGGTTTTTTGCTGATGGGATGACTTTTTTGCCAAAAACACGACGTTATTGCTGGTGAAAACAACGTATTGGCTGAAAACACGACGTTTTGGCTGATAAAATGAAGTTTTTGGTGAGAAAATGAGATTTTTGGTGAAAAAAGGTGTTTTTTGCTGAACATTTTTTTTTGGCTGAGAATTTTCTTTTGCCGATAACACGACGTTTTCACTGCTAAAAGCACATTTTGGGCGCGAACAGCACATTTGTGGTGAGAAAAAGAGTGTTTTGCTGAGAAAAAAGCATTTTTGCTGAAAAAAGGTCATTTTAACCCTAACAATGAGGTTTTTTGCTGATGGGATGACTTTTTTTGCCAAAAACACGACGTTATTGCTGGTGAAAACAACGTATTGGCTGAAAACACGACGTTTTGGCTGATAAAATGAAGTTTTTGGTGAGAAAATGAGATTTTTGGTGAAAAAAGGTGTTTTTTGCTGAACATTTTTTTTTGGCTGAGAATTTTCTTTTGCCCATAACACGACGTTTTCACTGCTAAAAGCACATTTTGGGCGCGAACAGCACATTTGTGGTGAGAAAAAGAGTGTTTTGCTGAGAAAAAAGCATTTTTGCTGAAAAAAGGTCATTTTAACCCTAACAATGAGGTTTTTTGCTGATGGGATGACTTTTTTGCCAAAAACACGACGTTATTGCTGGTGAAAACAACGTATTGGCTGAAAACACGACGTTCTGGCTGATAAAATGAAGTTTTTGGTGAGAAAATGAGATTTTTGGTGAAAAAAGGTGTTTTTTGCTGAACATTTTTTTTTGGCTGAGAATTTTCTTTTGCCCATAACACGACGTTTTCACTGCTAAAAGCACATTTTGGGCGCGAACAGCACATTTGTGGTAAGAAAAAGAGTGTTTTGCTGAGAAAAAAGCATTTTTGCTGAAAAAAGGTCATTTTAACCCTAACAATGAGGTTTTTTGCTGATGGGATGACTTTTTTGCCAAAAACACGACGTTATTGCTGGTGAAAACAACGTATTGGCTGAAAACACGACGTTTTGGCTGATAAAATGAAGTTTTTGGTGAGAAAATGAGTTTTTTGGTGAAAAAAGGGGTTTTTTGCTGAACATTTTTTTTTGGCTGAGAATTTTCTTTTGCCGATAACACGACGTTTTCACTGCTAAAAGCACATTTTGGGCGCGAACAGCACATTTGTGGTGAGAAAAAGAGTGTTTTGCTGAGAAAAAAGCATTTTTGCTGAAAAAAGGTCATTTTAACCCTAACAATGAGGTTTTTTGCTGATGGGATGACTTTTTTGCCAAAAACACGACGTTATTGCTGGTGAAAACAACGTATTGGCTGAAAACACGACGTTTTGGCTGATAAAATGAAGTTTTTGGTGAGAAAATGAGATTTTTGGTGAAAAAAGGGGTTTTTTGCTGAACATTTTTTTTTGGCTGAGAATTTTCTTTTGCCGATAACACGACGTTTTCACTGCTAAAAGCACATTTTGGGCGCGAACAGCACATTTGTGGTGAGAAAAAGAGTGTTTTGCTGAGAAAAAAGCATTTTTGCTGAAAAAAGGTCATTTTAACCCTAACAATGAGGTTTTTTGCTGATGGGATGACTTTTTTGCCAAAAACACGACGTTATTGCTGGTGAAAACAACGTATTGGCTGAAAACACGACGTTTTGGCTGATAAAATGAAGTTTTTGGTGAGAAAATGAGATTTTTGGTGAAAAAAGGGGTTTTTTGCTGAACATTTTTTTTTGGCTGAGAATTTTCTTTTGCCGATAACACGACGTTTTCACTGCTAAAAGCACATTTTGGGCGCGAACAGCACATTTGTGGTGAGAAAAAGAGTGTTTTGCTGAGAAAAAAGCATTTTTGCTGAAAAAAGGTCATTTTAACCCTAACAATGAGGTTTTTTGCTGATGGGATGACTTTTTTGCCAAAAACACGACGTTATTGCTGGTGAAAACAACGTATTGGCTGAAAACACGACGTTTTGGCTGATAAAATGAAGTTTTTGGTGAGAAAATGAGATTTTTGGTGAAAAAAGGTGTTTTTTGCTGAACATTTTTTTTTGGCTGAGAATTTTCTTTTGCCGATAACACGACGTTTTCACTGCTAAAAGCACATTTTGGGCGCGAACAGCACATTTGTGGTGAGAAAAAGAGTGTTTTGCTGAGAAAAAAGCATTTTTGCTGAAAAAAGGTCATTTTAACCCTAACAATGAGGTTTTTTGCTGATGGGATGACTTTTTTGCCAAAAACACGACGTTTTTGCTGGTGAAAACAACGTATTGGCTGAAAACACGACGTTTTGGCTGATAAAATGAAGTTTTTGGTGAGAAAATGAGATTTTTGGTGAAAAAAGGTGTTTTTTGCTGAACATTTTTTTTTGGCTGAGAATTTTCTTTTGCCGATAACACGACGTTTTCACTGCTAAAAGCACATTTTGGGCGCGAACAGCACATTTGTGGTGAGAAAAAGAGTGTTTTGCTGAGAAAAAAGCATTTTTGCTGAAAAAAGGTCATTTTAACCCTAACAATGAGGTTTTTTGCTGATGGGATGACTTTTTTGCCAAAAACACGACGTTATTGCTGGTGAAAACAACGTATTGGCTGAAAACACGACGTTTTGGCTGATAAAATGAAGTTTTTGGTGAGAAAATGAGATTTTTGGTGAAAAAAGGTGTTTTTTGCTGAACATTTTTTTTTGGCTGAGAATTTTCTTTTGCCGATAACACGACGTTTTCACTGCTAAAAGCACATTTTGGGCGCGAACAGCACATTTGTGGTGAGAAAAAGAGTGTTTTGCTGAGAAAATAGCATTTTTGCTGAAAAAAGGTCATTTTAACCCTAACAATGAGGTTTTTTGCTGATGGGATGACTTTTTTGCCAAAAACACGACGTTATTGCTGGTGAAAACAACGTATTGGCTGAAAACACGACGTTTTGGCTGATAAAATGAAGTTTTTGGTGAGAAAATGAGATTTTTGGTGAAAAAAGGTGTTTTTTGCTGAACATTTTTTTTTGGCTGAGAATTTTCTTTTGCCGATAACACGACGTTTTCACTGCTAAAAGCACATTTTGGGCGCGAACAGCACATTTGTGGTGAGAAAAAGAGTGTTTTGCTGAGAAAAAAGCATTTTTGCTGAAAAAAGGTCATTTTAACCCTAACAATGAGGTTTTTTGCTGATGGGATGACTTTTTTGCCAAAAACACGACGTTATTGCTGGTGAAAACAACGTATTGGCTGAAAACACGACGTTTTGGCTGATAAAATGAAGTTTTTGGTGAGAAAATGAGATTTTTGGTGAAAAAAGGTGTTTTTTGCTGAACATTTTTTTTTGGCTGAGAATTTTCTTTTGCCGATAACACGACGTTTTCACTGCTAAAAGCACATTTTGGGCGCGAACAGCACATTTGTGGTGAGAAAAAGAGTGTTTTGCTGAGAAAAAAGCATTTTTGCTGAAAAAAGGTCATTTTAACCCTAACAATGAGGTTTTTTGCTGATGGGATGACTTTTTTGCCAAAAACACGACGTTATTGCTGGTGAAAACAACGTATTGGCTGAAAACACGACGTTTTGGCTGATAAAATGAAGTTTTTGGTGAGAAAATGAGATTTTTGGTGAAAAAAGGTGTTTTTTGCTGAACATTTTTTTTTGGCTGAGAATTTTCTTTTGCCGATAACACGACGTTTTCACTGCTAAAAGCACATTTTGGGCGCGAACAGCACATTTGTGGTGAGAAAAAGAGTGTTTTGCTGAGAAAATAGCATTTTTGCTGAAAAAAGGTCATTTTAACCCTAACAATGAGGTTTTTTGCTGATGGGATGACTTTTTTGCCAAAAACACGACGTTATTGCTGGTGAAAACAACGTATTGGCTGAAAACACGACGTTTTGGCTGATAAAATGAAGTTTTTGGTGAGAAAATGAGATTTTTGGTGAAAAAAGGTGTTTTTTGCTGAACATTTTTTTTTGGCTGAGAATTTTCTTTTGCCGATAACACGACGTTTTCACTGCTAAAAGCACATTTTGGGCGCGAACAGCACATTTGTGGTGAGAAAAAGAGTGTTTTGCTGAGAAAAAAGCATTTTTGCTGAAAAAAGGTCATTTTAACCCTAACAATGAGGTTTTTTGCTGATGGGATGACTTTTTTGCCAAAAACACGACGTTATTGCTGGTGAAAACAACGTATTGGCTGAAAACACGACGTTTTGGCTGATAAAATGAAGTTTTTGGTGAGAAAATGAGATTTTTGGTGAAAAAAGGTGTTTTTTGCTGAACATTTTTTTTTGGCTGAGAATTTTCTTTTGCCGATAACACGACGTTTTCACTGCTAAAAGCACATTTTGGGCGCGAACAGCACATTTGTGGTGAGAAAAAGAGTGTTTTGCTGAGAAAAAAGCATTTTTGCTGAAAAAAGGTCATTTTAACCCTAACAATGAGGTTTTTTGCTGATGGGATGACTTTTTTGCCAAAAACACGACGTTATTGCTGGTGAAAACAACGTATTGGCTGAAAACACGACGTTTTGGCTGATAAAATGAAGTTTTTGGTGAGAAAATGAGATTTTTGGTGAAAAAAGGTGTTTTTTGCTGAACATTTTTTTTTGGCTGAGAATTTTCTTTTGCCGATAACACGACGTTTTCACTGCTAAAAGCACATTTTGGGCGCGAACAGCACATTTGTGGTGAGAAAAAGAGTGTTTTGCTGAGAAAAAAGCATTTTTGCTGAAAAAAGGTCATTTTAACCCTAACAATGAGGTTTTTTGCTGATGGGATGACTTTTTTGCCAAAAACACGACGTTATTGCTGGTGAAAACAACGTATTGGCTGAAAACACGACGTTTTGGCTGATAAAATGAAGTTTTTGGTGAGAAAATGAGATTTTTGGTGAAAAAAGGTGTTTTTTGCTGAACATTTTTTTTTGGCTGAGAATTTTGTTTTGCCGATAACACGACGTTTTCACTGCTAAAAGCACATTTTGGGCGCGAACAGCACATTTGTGGTGAGCAAAAGAGTGTTTTGCTGAGAAAAAAGCATTTTTGCTGAAAAAAGGTCATTTTAACCCTAACAATGAGGTTTTTTGCTGATGGGATGACTTTTTTGCCAAAAACACGACGTTATTGCTGGTGAAAACAACGTATTGGCTGAAAACACGACGTTTTGGCTGATAAAATGAAGTTTTTGGTGAGAAAATGAGATTTTTGGTGAAAAAAGGTGTTTTTTGCGGAACATTTTTTTTTGGCTGAGAATTTTCTTTTGCCGATAACACGACGTTTTCACTGCTAAAAGCACATTTTGGGCGCGAACAGCACATTTGTGGTGAGAAAAAGAGTGTTTTGCTGAGAAAAAAGCATTTTTGCTGAAAAAAGGTCATTTTAACCCTAACAATGAGGTTTTTTGCTGATGGGATGACTTTTTTGCCAAAAACACGACGTTATTGCTGTTGAAAACAACGTATTGGCTGAAAACACGACGTTTTGGCTGATAAAATGAAGTTTTTGGTGAGAAAATGAGATTTTTGGTGAAAAAAGGTGTTTTTTGCTGAACATTTTTTTTTGGCTGAGAATTTTCTTTTGCCGATAACACGACGTTTTCACTGCTAAAAGCACATTTTGGGCGCGAACAGCACATTTGTGGTGAGAAAAAGAGTGTTTTGCTGAGAAAAAAGCATTTTTGCTGAAAAAAGGTCATTTTAACCCTAACAATGAGGTTTTTTGCTGATGGGATGACTTTTTTGCCAAAAACACGACGTTATTGCTGGTGAAAACAACGTATTGGCTGAAAACACGACGTTTTGGCTGATAAAATGAAGTTTTTGGTGAGAAAATGAGATTTTTGGTGAAAAAAGGTGTTTTTGGCTGAACATTTTTTTTTGGCTGAGAAATTTCTTTTGCCGATAACACGACGTTTTCACTGCTAAAAGCACATTTTGGGCGCGAACAGCACATTTGTGGTGAGAAAAAGAGTGTTTTGCTGAGAAAAAAGCATTTTTGCTGAAAAAAGGTCATTTTAACCCTAACAATGAGGTTTTTTGCTGATGGGATGACTTTTTTGCCAAAAACACGACGTTATTGCTGGTGAAAACAACGTATTGGCTGAAAACACGACGTTTTGGCTGATAAAATGAAGTTTTTGGTGAGAAAATGAGATTTTTGGTGAAAAAAGGTGTTTTTGGCTGAACATTTTTTTTTGGCTGAGAATTTTCTTTTGCCGATAACACGACGTTTTCACTGCTAAAAGCACATTTTGGGCGCGAACAGCACATTTGTGGTGAGAAAAAGAGTGTTTTGCTGAGAAAAAAGCATTTTTGCTGAAAAAAGGTCATTTTAACCCTAACAATGAGGTTTTTTGCTGATGGGATGACTTTTTTGCCAAAAACACGACGTTGTTGCTGGTGAAAACAACGTATTGGCTGAAAACACGACGTTTTGGCTGATAAAATGAAGTTTTTGGTGAGAAAATGAGATTTTTGGTGAAAAAAGGTGTTTTTTGCTGAACATTTTTTTTTGGCTGAGAATTTTCTTTTGCCGATAACACGACGTTTTCACTGCTAAAAGCACATTTTGGGCGCGAACAGCACATTTGTGGTGAGAAAAAGAGTGTTTTGCTGAGAAAAAAGCATTTTTGCTGAAAAAAGGTCATTTTAACCCTAACAATGAGGTTTTTTGCTGATGGGATGACTTTTTTGCCAAAAACACGACGTTATTGCTGGTGAAAACAACGTATTGGCTGAAAACACGACGTTTTGGCTGATAAAATGAAGTTTTTGGTGAGAAAATGAGATTTTTGGTGAAAAAAGGTGTTTTTTGCTGAACATTTTTTTTTGGCTGAGAATTTTCTTTTGCCGATAACACGACGTTTTCACTGCTAAAAGCACATTTTGGGCGCGAACAGCACATTTGTGGTGAGAAAAAGAGTGTTTTGCTGAGAAAAAAGCATTTTTGCTGAAAAAAGGTCATTTTAACCCTAACAATGAGGTTTTTTGCTGATGGGATGACTTTTTTGCCAAAAACACGACGTTATTGCTGGTGAAAACAACGTATTGGCTGAAAACACGACGTTTTGGCTGATAAAATGAAGTTTTTGGTGAGAAAATGAGATTTTTGGTGAAAAAAGGTGTTTTTTGCTGAACATTTTTTTTTGGCTGAGAATTTTCTTTTGCCGATAACACGACGTTTTCACTGCTAAAAGCACATTTTGGGCGCGAACAGCACATTTGTGGTGAGAAAAAGAGTGTTTTGCTGAGAAAAAAGCATTTTTGCTGAAAAAAGGTCATTTTAACCCTAACAATGAGGTCTTTTGCTGATGGGATGACTTTTTTGCCAAAAACACGACGTTATTGCTGGTGAAAACAACGTATTGGCTGAAAACACGACGTTTTGGCTGATAAAATGAAGTTTTTGGTGAGAAAATGAGATTTTTGGTGAAAAAAGGTGTTTTTTGCTGAACATTTTTTTTTGGCTGAGAATTTTCTTTTGCCGATAACACGACGTTTTCACTGCTAAAAGCACATTTTGGGCGCGAACAGCACATTTGTGGTGAGAAAAAGAGTGTTTTGCTGAGAAAAAAGCATTTTTGCTGAAAAAAGGTCATTTTAACCCTAACAATGAGTTTTTTTGCTGATGGGATGACTTTTTTGCCAAAAACACGACGTTGTTGCTGGTGAAAACAACGTATTGGCTGAAAACACGACGTTTTGGCTGATAAAATGAAGTTTTTGGTGAGAAAATGAGATTTTTGGTGAAAAAAGGTGTTTTTTGCTGAACATTTTTTTTTGGCTGAGAATTTTCTTTTGCCGATAACACGACGTTTTCACTGCTAAAAGCACATTTTGGGCGCGAACAGCACATTTGTGGTGAGAAAAAGAGTGTTTTGCTGAGAAAAAAGCATTTTTGCTGAAAAAAGGTCATTTTAACCCTAACAATGAGGTTTTTTGCTGATGGGATGACTTTTTTGCCAAAAACACGACGTTATTGCTGGTGAAAACAACGTATTGGCTGAAAACACGACGTTTTGGCTGATAAAATGAAGTTTTTGGTGAGAAAATGAGATTTTTGGTGAAAAAAGGTGTTTTTTGCTGAACATTTTTTTTTGGCTGAGAATTTTCTTTTGCCGATAACACGACGTTTTCACTGCTAAAAGCACATTTTGGGCGCGAACAGCACATTTGTGGTGAGAAAAAGAGTGTTTTGCTGAGAAAAAAGCATTTTTGCTGAAAAAAGGTCATTTTAACCCTAACAATGAGGTTTTTTGCTGATGGGATGACTTTTTTGCCAAAAACACGACGTTATTGCTGGTGAAAACAACGTATTGGCTGAAAACACGACGTTTTGGCTGATAAAATGAAGTTTTTGGTGAGAAAATGAGATTTTTGGTGAAAAAAGGTGTTTTTTGCTGAACATTTTTTTTTGGCTGAGAATTTTCTTTTGCCGATAACACGACGTTTTCACTGCTAAAAGCACATTTTGGGCGCGAACAGCACATTTGTGGTGAGAAAAAGAGTGTTTTGCTGAGAAAAAAGCATTTTTGCTGAAAAAAGGTCATTTTAACCCTAACAATGAGGTTTTTTGCTGATGGGATGACTTTTTTGCCAAAAACACGACGTTATTGCTGGTGAAAACAACGTATTGGCTGAAAACACGACGTTTTGGCTGATAAAATGAAGTTTTTGGGTGAGAAAATGAGATTTTTGGTGAAAAAAGGTGTTTTTGGCTGAACATTTTTTTTTGGCTGAGAATTTTCTTTTGCCGATAACACGACGTTTTCACTGCTAAAAGCACATTTTGGGCGCGAACAGCACATTTGTGGTGAGAAAAAGAGTGTTTTGCTGAGAAAAAAGCATTTTTGCTGAAAAAAGGTCATTTTAACCCTAACAATGAGGTTTTTTGCTGATGGGATGACTTTTTTGCCAAAAACACGACGTTATTGCTGGTGAAAACAACGTATTGGCTGAAAACACGACGTTCTGGCTGATAAAATGAAGTTTTTGGTGAGAAAATGAGATTTTTGGTGAAAAAAGGTGTTTTTTGCTGAACATTTTTTTTTGGCTGAGAATTTTCTTTTGCCGATAACACGACGTTTTCACTGCTAAAAGCACATTTTGGGCGCGAACAGCACATTTGTGGTGAGAAAAAGAGTGTTTTGCTGAGAAAAAAGCATTTTTGCTGAAAAAAGGTCATTTTAACCCTAACAATGAGGTTTTTTGCTGATGGGATGACTTTTTTGCCAAAAACACGACGTTGTTGCTGGTGAAAACAACGTATTGGCTGAAAACACGACGTTTTGGCTGATAAAATGAAGTTTTTGGTGAGAAAATGAGATTTTTGGTGAAAAAAGGTGTTTTTTGCTGAACATTTTTTTTTGGCTGAGAATTTTCTTTTGCCGATAACACGACGTTTTCACTGCTAAAAGCACATTTTGGGCGCGAACAGCACATTTGTGGTGAGAAAAAGAGTGTTTTGCTGAGAAAAAAGCATTTTTGCTGAAAAAAGGTCATTTTAACCCTAACAATGAGGTTTTTTGCTGATGGGATGACTTTTTTGCCAAAAACACGACGTTATTGCTGGTGAAAACAACGTATTGGCTGAAAACACGACGTTTTGGCTGATAAAATGAAGTTTTTGGTGAGAAAATGAGATTTTTGGTGAAAAAAGGTGTTTTTGGCTGAACATTTTTTTTTGGCTGAGAATTTTCTTTTGCCGATAACACGACGTTTTCACTGCTAAAAGCACATTTTGGGCGCGAACAGCACATTTGTGGTGAGAAAAAGAGTGTTTTGCTGAGAAAAAAGCATTTTTGCTGAAAAAAGGTCATTTTAACCCTAACAATGAGGTTTTTTGCTGATGGGATGACTTTTTTGCCAAAAACACGACGTTATTGCTGGTGAAAACAACGTATTGGCTGAAAACACGACGTTTTGGCTGATAAAATGAAGTTTTTGGTGAGAAAATGAGATTTTTGGTGAAAAAAGGTGTTTTTTGCTGAACATTTTTTTTTGGCTGAGAATTTTCTTTTGCCGATAACACGACGTTTTCACTGCTAAAAGCACATTTTGGGCGCGAACAGCACATTTGTGGTGAGAAAAAGAGTGTTTTGCTGAGAAAAAAGCATTTTTGCTGAAAAAAGGTCATTTTAACCCTAACAATGAGGTTTTTTGCTGATGGGATGACTTTTTTGCCAAAAACACGACGTTATTGCTGGTGAAAACAACGTATTGGCTGAAAACACGACGTTTTGGCTGATAAAATGAAGTTTTTGGTGAGAAAATGAGATTTTTGGTGAAAAAAGGTGTTTTTTGCTGAACATTTTTTTTTGGCTGAGAATTTTCTTTTGCCGATAACACGACGTTTTCACTGCTAAAAGCACATTTTGGGCGCGAACAGCACATTTGTGGTGAGAAAAAGAGTGTTTTGCTGAGAAAAAAGCATTTTTGCTGAAAAAAGGTCATTTTAACCCTAACAATGAGGTTTTTTGCTGATGGGATGACTTTTTTGCCAAAAACACGACGTTATTGCTGGTGAAAACAACGTATTGGCTGAAAACACGACGTTTTGGCTGATAAAATGAAGTTTTTGGTGAGAAAATGAGATTTTTGGTGAAAAAAGGTGTTTTTTGCTGAACATTTTTTTTTGGCTGAGAATTTTCTTTTGCCGATAACACGACGTTTTCACTGCTAAAAGCACATTTTGGGCGCGAACAGCACATTTGTGGTGAGAAAAAGAGTGTTTTGCTGAGAAAAAAGCATTTTTGCTGAAAAAAGGTCATTTTAACCCTAACAATGAGGTTTTTTGCTGATGGGATGACTTTTTTGCCAAAAACACGACGTTATTGCTGGTGAAAACAACGTATTGGCTGAAAACACGACGTTTTGGCTGATAAAATGAAGTTTTTGGTGAGAAAATGAGATTTTTGGTGAAAAAAGGTGTTTTTGGCTGAACATTTTTTTTTGGCTGAGAATTTTCTTTTGCCGATAACACGACGTTTTCACTGCTAAAAGCACATTTTGGGCGCGAACAGCACATTTGTGGTGAGAAAAAGAGTGTTTTGCTGAGAAAAAAGCATTTTTGCTGAAAAAAGGTCATTTTAACCCTAACAATGAGGTTTTTTGCTGATGGGATGACTTTTTTGCCAAAAACACGACGTTATTGCTGGTGAAAACAACGTATTGGCTGAAAACACGACGTTTTGGCTGATAAAATGAAGTTTTTGGTGAGAAAATGAGATTTTTGGTGAAAAAAGGTGTTTTTTGCTGAACATTTTTTTTTGGCTGAGAATTTTCTTTTGCCGATAACACGACGTTTTCACTGCTAAAAGCACATTTTGGGCGCGAACAGCACATTTGTGGTGAGAAAAAGAGTGTTTTGCTGAGAAAAAAGCATTTTGGCTGAAAAAAGGTCATTTTAACCCTAACAATGAGGTTTTTTGCTGATGGGATGACTTTTTTGCCAAAAACACGACGTTATTGCTGGTGAAAACAACGTATTGGCTGAAAACACGACGTTTTGGCTGATAAAATGAAGTTTTTGGTGAGAAAATGAGATTTTTGGTGAAAAAAGGTGTTTTTTGCTGAACATTTTTTTTTGGCTGAGAATTTTCTTTTGCCGATAACACGACGTTTTCACTGCTAAAAGCACATTTTGGGCGCGAACAGCACATTTGTGGTGAGAAAAAGAGTGTTTTGCTGAGAAAAAAGCATTTTTGCTGAAAAAAGGTCATTTTAACCCTAACAATGAGGTTTTTTGCTGATGGGATGACTTTTTTGCCAAAAACACGACGTTATTGCTGGTGAAAACAACGTATTGGCTGAAAACACGACGTTTTGGCTGATAAAATGAAGTTTTTGGTGAGAAAATGAGATTTTTGGTGAAAAAAGGTGTTTTTTGCTGAACATTTTTTTTTGGCTGAGAATTTTCTTTTGCCGATAACACGACGTTTTCACTGCTAAAAGCACATTTTGGGCGCGAACAGCACATTTGTGGTGAGAAAAAGAGTGTTTTGCTGAGAAAAAAGCATTTTTGCTGAAAAAAGGTCATTTTAACCCTAACAATGAGGTTTTTTGCTGATGGGATGACTTTTTTGCCAAAAACACGACGTTATTGCTGGTGAAAACAACGTATTGGCTGAAAACACGACGTTTTGGCTGATAAAATGAAGTTTTTGGTGAGAAAATGAGATTTTTGGTGAAAAAAGGTGTTTTTTGCTGAACATTTTTTTTTGGCTGAGAATTTTCTTTTGCCGATAACACGACGTTTTCACTGCTAAAAGCACATTTTGGGCGCGAACAGCACATTTGTGGTGAGAAAAAGAGTGTTTTGCTGAGAAAAAAGCATTTTTGCTGAAAAAAGGTCATTTTAACCCTAACAATGAGGTTTTTTGCTGATGGGATGACTTTTTTGCCAAAAACACGACGTTATTGCTGGTGAAAACAACGTATTGGCTGAAAACACGACGTTTTGGCTGATAAAATGAAGTTTTTGGTGAGAAAATGAGATTTTTGGTGAAAAAAGGTGTTTTTGGCTGAACATTTTTTTTTGGCTGAGAATTTTCTTTTGCCGATAACACGACGTTTTCACTGCTAAAAGCACATTTTGGGCGCGAACAGCACATTTGTGGTGAGAAAAAGAGTGTTTTGCTGAGAAAAAAGCATTTTTGCTGAAAAAAGGTCATTTTAACCCTAACAATGAGGTTTTTTGCTGATGGGATGACTTTTTTGCCAAAAACACGACGTTATTGCTGGTGAAAACAACGTATTGGCTGAAAACACGACGTTTTGGCTGATAAAATGAAGTTTTTGGTGAGAAAATGAGATTTTTGGTGAAAAAAGGTGTTTTTGGCTGAACATTTTTTTTTGGCTGAGAATTTTCTTTTGCCGATAACACGACGTTTTCACTGCTAAAAGCACATTTTGGGCGCGAACAGCACATTTGTGGTGAGAAAAAGAGTGTTTTGCTGAGAAAAAAGCATTTTTGCTGAAAAAAGGTCATTTTAACCCTAACAATGAGGTTTTTTGCTGATGGGATGACTTTTTTGCCAAAAACACGACGTTATTGCTGGTGAAAACAACGTATTGGCTGAAAACACGACGTTTTGGCTGATAAAATGAAGTTTTTGGTGAGAAAATGAGATTTTTGGTGAAAAAAGGTGTTTTTGGCTGAACATTTTTTTTTGGCTGAGAATTTTCTTTTGCCGATAACACGACGTTTTCACTGCTAAAAGCACATTTTGGGCGCGAACAGCACATTTGTGGTGAGAAAAAGAGTGTTTTGCTGAGAAAAAAGCATTTTTGCTGAAAAAAGGTCATTTTAACCCTAACAATGAGGTTTTTTGCTGATGGGATGACTTTTTTGCCAAAAACACGACGTTATTGCTGGTGAAAACAACGTATTGGCTGAAAACACGACGTTTTGGCTGATAAAATGAAGTTTTTGGTGAGAAAATGAGATTTTTGGTGAAAAAAGGTGTTTTTTGCTGAACATTTTTTTTTGGCTGAGAATTTTCTTTTGCCGATAACACGACGTTTTCACTGCTAAAAGCACATTTTGGGCGCGAACAGCACATTTGTGGTGAGAAAAAGAGTGTTTTGCTGAGAAAAAAGCATTTTTGCTGAAAAAAGGTCATTTTAACCCTAACAATGAGGTTTTTTGCTGATGGGATGACTTTTTTGCCAAAAACACGACGTTATTGCTGGTGAAAACAACGTATTGGCTGAAAACACGACGTTTTGGCTGATAAAATGAAGTTTTTGGTGAGAAAATGAGATTTTTGGTGAAAAAAGGTGTTTTTTGCTGAACATTTTTTTTTGGCTGAGAATTTTCTTTTGCCGATAACACGACGTTTTCACTGCTAAAAGCACATTTTGGGCGCGAACAGCACATTTGTGGTGAGAAAAAGAGTGTTTTGCTGAGAAAAAAGCATTTTTGCTGAAAAAAGGTCATTTTAACCCTAACAATGAGGTTTTTTGCTGATGGGATGACTTTTTTGCCAAAAACACGACGTTATTGCTGGTGAAAACAACGTATTGGCTGAAAACACGACGTTTTGGCTGATAAAATGAAGTTTTTGGTGAGAAAATGAGATTTTTGGTGAAAAAAGGTGTTTTTTGCTGAACATTTTTTTTTGGCTGAGAATTTTCTTTTGCCGATAACACGACGTTTTCACTGCTAAAAGCACATTTTGGGCGCGAACAGCACATTTGTGGTGAGAAAAAGAGTGTTTTGCTGAGAAAAAAGCATTTTTGCTGAAAAAAGGTCATTTTAACCCTAACAATGAGGTTTTTTGCTGATGGGATGACTTTTTTGCCAAAAACACGACGTTATTGCTGGTGAAAACAACGTATTGGCTGAAAACACGACGTTTTGGCTGATAAAATGAAGTTTTTGGTGAGAAAATGAGATTTTTGGTGAAAAAAGGTGTTTTTTGCTGAACATTTTTTTTTGGCTGAGAATTTTCTTTTGCCGATAACACGACGTTTTCACTGCTAAAAGCACATTTTGGGCGCGAACAGCACATTTGTGGTGAGAAAAAGAGTGTTTTGCTGAGAAAAAAGCATTTTTGCTGAAAAAAGGTCATTTTAACCCTAACAATGAGGTTTTTTGCTGATGGGATGACTTTTTTGCCAAAAACACGACGTTATTGCTGGTGAAAACAACGTATTGGCTGAAAACACGACGTTTTGGCTGATAAAATGAAGTTTTTGGTGAGAAAATGAGATTTTTGGTGAAAAAAGGTGTTTTTTGCTGAACATTTTTTTTTGGCTGAGAATTTTCTTTTGCCCATAACACGACGTTTTCACTGCTAAAAGCACATTTTGGGCGCGAACAGCACATTTGTGGTGAGAAAAAGAGTGTTTTGCTGAGAAAAAAGCATTTTTGCTGAAAAAAGGTCATTTTAACCCTAACAATGAGGTTTTTTGCTGATGGGATGACTTTTTTGCCAAAAACACGACGTTGTTGCTGGTGAAAACAACGTATTGGCTGAAAACACGACGTTTTGGCTGATAAAATGAAGTTTTTGGTGAGAAAATGAGATTTTTGGTGAAAAAAGGTGTTTTTTGCTGAACATTTTTTTTTGGCTGAGAATTTTCTTTTGCCGATAACACGACGTTTTCACTGCTAAAAGCACATTTTGGGCGCGAACAGCACATTTGTGGTGAGAAAAAGAGTGTTTTGCTGAGAAAAAAGCATTTTTGCTGAAAAAAGGTCATTTTAACCCTAACAATGAGGTTTTTTGCTGATGGGATGACTTTTTTGCCAAAAACACGACGTTATTGCTGGTGAAAACAACGTATTGGCTGAAAACACGACGTTTTGGCTGATAAAATGAAGTTTTTGGTGAGAAAATGAGATTTTTGGTGAAAAAAGGTGTTTTTGGCTGAACATTTTTTTTTGGCTGAGAATTTTCTTTTGCCGATAACACGACGTTTTCACTGCTAAAAGCACATTTTGGGCGCGAACAGCACATTTGTGGTGAGAAAAAGAGTGTTTTGCTGAGAAAAAAGCATTTTTGCTGAAAAAAGGTCATTTTAACCCTAACAATGAGGTTTTTTGCTGATGGGATGACTTTTTTGCCAAAAACACGACGTTATTGCTGGTGAAAACAACGTATTGGCTGAAAACACGACGTTTTGGCTGATAAAATGAAGTTTTTGGTGAGAAAATGAGATTTTTGGTGAAAAAAGGTGTTTTTTGCTGAACATTTTTTTTTGGCTGAGAATTTTCTTTTGCCGATAACACGACGTTTTCACTGCTAAAAGCACATTTTGGGCGCGAACAGCACATTTGTGGTGAGAAAAAGAGTGTTTTGCTGAGAAAAAAGCATTTTTGCTGAAAAAAGGTCATTTTAACCCTAACAATGAGGTTTTTTGCTGATGGGATGACTTTTTTGCCAAAAACACGACGTTATTGCTGGTGAAAACAACGTATTGGCTGAAAACACGACGTTTTGGCTGATAAAATGAAGTTTTTGGTGAGAAAATGAGATTTTTGGTGAAAAAAGGTGTTTTTGGCTGAACATTTTTTTTTGGCTGAGAATTTTCTTTTGCCGATAACACGACGTTTTCACTGCTAAAAGCACATTTTGGGCGCGAACAGCACATTTGTGGTGAGAAAAAGAGTGTTTTGCTGAGAAAAAAGCATTTTTGCTGAAAAAAGGTCATTTTAACCCTAACAATGAGGTTTTTTGCTGATGGGATGACTTTTTTGCCAAAAACACGACGTTATTGCTGGTGAAAACAACGTATTGGCTGAAAACACGACGTTTTGGCTGATAAAATGAAGTTTTTGGTGAGAAAATGAGATTTTTGGTGAAAAAAGGTGTTTTTGGCTGAACATTTTTTTTTGGCTGAGAATTTTCTTTTGCCGATAACACGACGTTTTCACTGCTAAAAGCACATTTTGGGCGCGAACAGCACATTTGTGGTGAGAAAAAGAGTGTTTTGCTGAGAAAAAAGCATTTTTGCTGAAAAAAGGTCATTTTAACCCTAACAATGAGGTTTTTTGCTGATGGGATGACTTTTTTGCCAAAAACACGACGTTATTGCTGGTGAAAACAACGTATTGGCTGAAAACACGACGTTTTGGCTGATAAAATGAAGTTTTTGGTGAGAAAATGAGATTTTTGGTGAAAAAAGGTGTTTTTGGCTGAACATTTTTTTTTGGCTGAGAATTTTCTTTTGCCGATAACACGACGTTTTCACTGCTAAAAGCACATTTTGGGCGCGAACAGCACATTTGTGGTGAGAAAAAGAGTGTTTTGCTGAGAAAAAAGCATTTTTGCTGAAAAAAGGTCATTTTAACCCTAACAATGAGGTTTTTTGCTGATGGGATGACTTTTTTGCCAAAAACACGACGTTATTGCTGGTGAAAACAACGTATTGGCTGAAAACACGACGTTTTGGCTGATAAAATGAAGTTTTTGGTGAGAAAATGAGATTTTTGGTGAAAAAAGGTGTTTTTGGCTGAACATTTTTTTTTGGCTGACAATTTTCTTTTGCCGATAACACGACGTTTTCACTGCTAAAAGCACATTTTGGGCGCGAACAGCACATTTGTGGTGAGAAAAAGAGTGTTTTGCTGAGAAAAAAGCATTTTTGCTGAAAAAAGGTCATTTTAACCCTAACAATGAGGTTTTTTGCTGATGGGATGACTTTTTTGCCAAAAACACGACGTTATTGCTGGTGAAAACAACGTATTGGCTGAAAACACGACGTTTTGGCTGATAAAATGAAGTTTTTGGTGAGAAAATGAGATTTTTGGTGAAAAAAGGTGTTTTTGGCTGAACATTTTTTTTTGGCTGAGAATTTTCTTTTGCCGATAACACGACGTTTTCACTGCTAAAAGCACATTTTGGGCGCGAACAGCACATTTGTGGTGAGAAAAAGAGTGTTTTGCTGAGAAAAAAGCATTTTTGCTGAAAAAAGGTCATTTTAACCCTAACAATGAGGTTTTTTGCTGATGGGATGACTTTTTTGCCAAAAACACGACGTTATTGCTGGTGAAAACAACGTATTGGCTGAAAACACGACGTTTTGGCTGATAAAATGAAGTTTTTGGTGAGAAAATGAGATTTTTGGTGAAAAAAGGTGTTTTTTGCTGAACATTTTTTTTTGGCTGAGAATTTTCTTTTGCCGATAACACGACGTTTTCACTGCTAAAAGCACATTTTGGGCGCGAACAGCACATTTGTGGTGAGAAAAAGAGTGTTTTGCTGAGAAAAAAGCATTTTTGCTGAAAAAAGGTCATTTTAACCCTAACAATGAGGTTTTTTGCTGATGGGATGACTTTTTTGCCAAAAACACGACGTTATTGCTGGTGAAAACAACGTATTGGCTGAAAACACGACGTTTTGGCTGATAAAATGAAGTTTTTGGTGAGAAAATGAGATTTTTGGTGGAAAAAGGTGTTTTTGGCTGAACATTTTTTTTTGGCTGAGAATTTTCTTTTGCCGATAACACGACGTTTTCACTGCTAAAAGCACATTTTGGGCGCGAACAGCACATTTGTGGTGAGAAAAAGAGTGTTTTGCTGAGAAAAAAGCATTTTTGCTGAAAAAAGGTCATTTTAACCCTAACAATGAGGTTTTTTGCTGATGGGATGACTTTTTTGCCAAAAACACGACGTTATTGCTGGTGAAAACAACGTATTGGCTGAAAACACGACGTTTTGGCTGATAAAATGAAGTTTTTGGTGAGAAAATGAGATTTTTGGTGAAAAAAGGTGTTTTTTGCTGAACATTTTTTTTTGGCTGAGAATTTTCTTTTGCCGATAACACGACGTTTTCACTGCTAAAAGCACATTTTGGGCGCGAACAGCACATTTGTGGTGAGAAAAAGAGTGTTTTGCTGAGAAAAAAGCATTTTTGCTGAAAAAAGGTCATTTTAACCCTAACAATGAGGTTTTTTGCTGATGGGATGACTTTTTTGCCAAAAACACGACGTTATTGCTGGTGAAAACAACGTATTGGCTGAAAACACGACGTTTTGGCTGATAAAATGAAGTTTTTGGTGAGAAAATGAGATTTTTGGTGGAAAAAGGTGTTTTTTGCTGAACATTTTTTTTTGGCTGAGAATTTTCTTTTGCCGATAACACGACGTTTTCACTGCTAAAAGCACATTTTGGGCGCGAACAGCACATTTGTGGTGAGAAAAAGAGTGTTTTGCTGAGAAAAAAGCATTTTTGCTGAAAAAAGGTCATTTTAACCCTAACAATGAGGTTTTTTGCTGATGGGATGACTTTTTTGCCAAAAACACGACGTTATTGCTGGTGAAAACAACGTATTGGCTGAAAACACGACGTTTTGGCTGATAAAATGAAGTTTTTGGTGAGAAAATGAGATTTTTGGTGAAAAAAGGTGTTTTTGGCTGAACATTTTTTTTTGGCTGAGAATTTTCTTTTGCCGATAACACGACGTTTTCACTGCTAAAAGCACATTTTGGGCGCGAACAGCACATTTGTGGTGAGAAAAAGAGTGTTTTGCTGAGAAAAAAGCATTTTTGCTGAAAAAAGGTCATTTTAACCCTAACAATGAGGTTTTTTGCTGATGGGATGACTTTTTTGCCAAAAACACGACGTTATTGCTGGTGAAAACAACGTATTGGCTGAAAACACGACGTTTTGGCTGATAAAATGAAGTTTTTGGTGAGAAAATGAGATTTTTGGTGAAAAAAGGTGTTTTTGGCTGAACATTTTTTTTTGGCTGAGAATTTTCTTTTGCCGATAACACGACGTTTTCACTGCTAAAAGCACATTTTGGGCGCGAACAGCACATTTGTGGTGAGAAAAAGAGTGTTTTGCTGAGAAAAAAGCATTTTTGCTGAAAAAAGGTCATTTTAACCCTAACAATGAGGTTTTTTGCTGATGGGATGACTTTTTTGCCAAAAACACGACGTTATTGCTGGTGAAAACAACGTATTGGCTGAAAACACGACGTTTTGGCTGATAAAATGAAGTTTTTGGTGAGAAAATGAGATTTTTGGTGAAAAAAGGTGTTTTTTGCTGAACATTTTTTTTTGGCTGAGAATTTTCTTTTGCCGATAACACGACGTTTTCACTGCTAAAAGCACATTTTGGGCGCGAACAGCACATTTGTGGTGAGAAAAAGAGTGTTTTGCTGAGAAAAAAGCATTTTTGCTGAAAAAAGGTCATTTTAACCCTAACAATGAGGTTTTTTGCTGATGGGATGACTTTTTTGCCAAAAACACGACGTTATTGCTGGTGAAAACAACGTATTGGCTGAAAACACGACGTTTTGGCTGATAAAATGAAGTTTTTGGTGAGAAAATGAGATTTTTGGTGGAAAAAGGTGTTTTTTGCTGAACATTTTTTTTTGGCTGAGAATTTTCTTTTGCCGATAACACGACGTTTTCACTGCTAAAAGCACATTTTGGGCGCGAACAGCACATTTGTGGTGAGAAAAAGAGTGTTTTGCTGAGAAAAAAGCATTTTTGCTGAAAAAAGGTCATTTTAACCCTAACAATGAGGTTTTTTGCTGATGGGATGACTTTTTTGCCAAAAACACGACGTTATTGCTGGTGAAAACAACGTATTGGCTGAAAACACGACGTTTTGGCTGATAAAATGAAGTTTTTGGTGAGAAAATGAGATTTTTGGTGAAAAAAGGTGTTTTTGGCTGAACATTTTTTTTTGGCTGAGAATTTTCTTTTGCCGATAACACGACGTTTTCACTGCTAAAAGCACATTTTGGGCGCGAACAGCACATTTGTGGTGAGAAAAAGAGTGTTTTGCTGAGAAAAAAGCATTTTTGCTGAAAAAAGGTCATTTTAACCCTAACAATGAGGTTTTTTGCTGATGGGATGACTTTTTTGCCAAAAACACGACGTTATTGCTGGTGAAAACAACGTATTGGCTGAAAACACGACGTTTTGGCTGATAAAATGAAGTTTTTGGTGAGAAAATGAGATTTTTGGTGAAAAAAGGTGTTTTTGGCTGAACATTTTTTTTTGGCTGAGAATTTTCTTTTGCCGATAACACGACGTTTTCACTGCTAAAAGCACATTTTGGGCGCGAACAGCACATTTGTGGTGAGAAAAAGAGTGTTTTGCTGAGAAAAAAGCATTTTTGCTGAAAAAAGGTCATTTTAACCCTAACAATGAGGTTTTTTGCTGATGGGATGACTTTTTTGCCAAAAACACGACGTTATTGCTGGTGAAAACAACGTATTTGCTGAAAACACGACGTTTTGGCTGATAAAATGAAGTTTTTGGTGAGAAAATGAGATTTTTGGTGGAAAAAGGTGTTTTTTGCTAAACATTTTTTTTTGGCTGAGAATTTTCTTTTGCCGATAACACGACGTTTTCACTGCTAAAAGCACATTTTGGGCGCGAACAGCACATTTGTGGTGAGAAAAAGAGTGTTTTGCTGAGAAAAAAGCATTTTTGCTGAAAAAAGGTCATTTTAACCCTAACAATGAGGTTTTTTGCTGATGGGATGACTTTTTTGCCAAAAACACGACGTTATTGCTGGTGAAAACAACGTATTGGCTGAAAACACGACGTTTTGGCTGATAAAATGAAGTTTTTGGTGAGAAAATGAGATTTTTGGTGAAAAAAGGTGTTTTTGGCTGAACATTTTTTTTTGGCTGAGAATTTTCTTTTGCCGATAACACGACGTTTTCACTGCTAAAAGCACATTTTGGGCGCGAACAGCACATTTGTGGTGAGAAAAAGAGTGTTTTGCTGAGAAAAAAGCATTTTTGCTGAAAAAAGGTCATTTTAACCCTAACAATGAGGTTTTTTGCTGATGGGATGACTTTTTTGCCAAAAACACGACGTTATTGCTGGTGAAAACAACGTATTGGCTGAAAACACGACGTTTTGGCTGATAAAATGAAGTTTTTGGTGAGAAAATGAGATTTTTGGTGAAAAAAGGTGTTTTTGGCTGAACATTTTTTTTTGGCTGAGAATTTTCTTTTGCCGATAACACGACGTTTTCACTGCTAAAAGCACATTTTGGGCGCGAACAGCACATTTGTGGTGAGAAAAAGAGTGTTTTGCTGAGAAAAAAGCATTTTTGCTGAAAAAAAGTCATTTTAACCCTAACAATGAGGTTTTTTGCTGATGGGATGACTTTTTTGCCAAAAACACGACGTTATTGCTGGTGAAAACAACGTATTGGCTGAAAACACGACGTTTTGGCTGATAAAATGAAGTTTTTGGTGAGAAAATGAGATTTTTGGTGGAAAAAGGTGTTTTTTGCTGAACATTTTTTTTTGGCTGAGAATTTTCTTTTGCCGATAACACGACGTTTTCACTGCTAAAAGCACATTTTGGGCGCGAACAGCACATTTGTGGTGAGAAAAAGAGTGTTTTGCTGAGAAAAAAGCATTTTTGCTGAAAAAAGGTCATTTTAACCCTAACAATGAGGTTTTTTGCTGATGGGATGACTTTTTTGCCAAAAACACGACGTTATTGCTGGTGAAAACAACGTATTGGCTGAAAACACGACGTTTTGGCTGATAAAATGAAGTTTTTGGTGAGAAAATGAGATTTTTGGTGAAAAAAGGTGTTTTTGGCTGAACATTTTTTTTTGGCTGAGAATTTTCTTTTGCCGATAACACGACGTTTTCACTGCTAAAAGCACATTTTGGGCGCGAACAGCACATTTGTGGTGAGAAAAAGAGTGTTTTGCTGAGAAAAAAGCATTTTTGCTGAAAAAAGGTCATTTTAACCCTAACAATGAGGTTTTTTGCTGATGGGATGACTTTTTTGCCAAAAACACGACGTTATTGCTGGTGAAAACAACGTATTGGCTGAAAACACGACGTTTTGGCTGATAAAATGAAGTTTTTGGTGAGAAAATGAGATTTTTGGTGAAAAAAGGTGTTTTTGGCTGAACATTTTTTTTTGGCTGAGAATTTTCTTTTGCCGATAACACGACGTTTTCACTGCTAAAAGCACATTTTGGGTGCGAACAGCACATTTGTGGTGAGAAAAAGAGTGTTTTGCTGAGAAAAAAGCATTTTTGCTGAAAAAAGGTCATTTTAACCCTAACAATGAGGTTTTTTGCTGATGGGATGACTTTTTTGCCAAAAACACGACGTTATTGCTGGTGAAAACAACGTATTGGCTGAAAACACGACGTTTTGGCTGATAAAATGAAGTTTTTGGTGAGAAAATGAGATTTTTGGTGAAAAAAGGTGTTTTTTGCTGAACATTTTTTTTTGGCTGAGAATTTTCTTTTGCCGATAACACGACGTTTTCACTGCTAAAAGCACATTTTGGGCGCGAACAGCACATTTGTGGTGAGAAAAAGAGTGTTTTGCTGAGAAAAAAGCATTTTTGCTGAAAAAAGGTCATTTTAACCCTAACAATGAGGTTTTTTGCTGATGGGATGACTTTTTTGCCAAAAACACGACGTTATTGCTGGTGAAAACAACGTATTGGCTGAAAACACGACGTTTTGGCTGATAAAATGAAGTTTTTGGTGAGAAAATGAGATTTTTGGTGAAAAAAGGTGTTTTTGGCTGAACATTTTTTTTTGGCTGAGAATTTTCTTTTGCCGATAACACGACGTTTTCACTGCTAAAAGCACATTTTGGGCGCGAACAGCACATTTGTGGTGAGAAAAAGAGTGTTTTGCTGAGAAAAAAGCATTTTTGCTGAAAAAAGGTCATTTTAACCCTAACAATGAGGTTTTTTGCTGATGGGATGACTTTTTTGCCAAAAACACGACGTTATTGCTGGTGAAAACAACGTATTGGCTGAAAACACGACGTTTTGGCTGATAAAATGAAGTTTTTGGTGAGAAAATGAGATTTTTGGTGAAAAAAGGTGTTTTTGGCTGAACATTTTTTTTTGGCTGAGAATTTTCTTTTGCCGATAACACGACGTTTTCACTGCTAAAAGCACATTTTGGGCGCGAACAGCACATTTGTGGTGAGAAAAAGAGTGTTTTGCTGAGAAAAAAGCATTTTTGCTGAAAAAAGGTCATTTTAACCCTAACAATGAGGTTTTTTGCTGATGGGATGACTTTTTTGCCAAAAACACGACGTTATTGCTGGTGAAAACAACGTATTGGCTGAAAACACGACGTTTTGGCTGATAAAATGAAGTTTTTGGTGAGAAAATGAGATTTTTGGTGAAAAAAGGTGTTTTTGGCTGAACATTTTTTTTTGGCTGAGAATTTTCTTTTGCCGATAACACGACGTTTTCACTGCTAAAAGCACATTTTGGGCGCGAACAGCACATTTGTGGTGAGAAAAAGAGTGTTTTGCTGAGAAAAAAGCATTTTTGCTGAAAAAAGGTCATTTTAACCCTAACAATGAGGTTTTTTGCTGATGGGATGACTTTTTTGCCAAAAACACGACGTTATTGCTGGCGAAAACAACGTATTGGCTGAAAACACGACGTTTTGGCTGATAAAATGAAGTTTTTGGTGAGAAAATGAGATTTTTGGTGAAAAAAGGTGTTTTTGGCTGAACATTTTTTTTTGGCTGAGAATTTTCTTTTGCCGATAACACGACGTTTTCACTGCTAAAAGCACATTTTGGGCGCGAACAGCACATTTGTGGTGAGAAAAAGAGTGTTTTGCTGAGAAAAAAGCATTTTTGCTGAAAAAAGGTCATTTTAACCCTAACAATGAGGTTTTTTGCTGATGGGATGACTTTTTTGCCAAAAACACGACGTTATTGCTGGTGAAAACAACGTATTGGCTGAAAACACGACGTTTTGGCTGATAAAATGAAGTTTTTGGTGAGAAAATGAGATTTTTGGTGAAAAAAGGTGTTTTTGGCTGAACATTTTTTTTTGGCTGAGAATTTTCTTTTGCCGATAACACGACGTTTTCACTGCTAAAAGCACATTTTGGGCGCGAACAGCACATTTGTGGTGAGAAAAAGAGTGTTTTGCTGAGAAAAAAGCATTTTTGCTGAAAAAAGGTAATTTTAACCCTAACAATGAGGTTTTTTGCTGATGGGATGACTTTTTTGCCAAAAACACGACGTTATTGCTGGTGAAAACAACGTATTGGCTGAAAACACGACGTTTTGGCTGATAAAATGAAGTTTTTGGTGAGAAAATGAGATTTTTGGTGAAAAAAGGTGTTTTTGGCTGAACATTTTTGTTTGGCTGAGAATTTTCTTTTGCCGATAACACGACGTTTTCACTGCTAAAAGCACATTTTGGGCGCGAACAGCACATTTGTGGTGAGAAAAAGAGTGTTTTGCTGAGAAAAAAGCATTTTTGCTGAAAAAAGGTCATTTTAACCCTAACAATGAGGTTTTTTGCTGATGGGATGACTTTTTTGCCAAAAACACGACGTTATTGCTGGTGAAAACAACGTATTGGCTGAAAACACGACGTTTTGGCTGATAAAATGAAGTTTTTGGTGAGAAAATGAGATTTTTGGTGAAAAAAGGTGTTTTTGGCTGAACATTTTTTTTTGGCTGAGAATTTTCTTTTGCCGATAACACGACGTTTTCACTGCTAAAAGCACATTTTGGGCGCGAACAGCACATTTGTGGTGAGAAAAAGAGTGTTTTGCTGAGAAAAAAGCATTTTTGCTGAAAAAAGGTCATTTTAACCCTAACAATGAGGTTTTTTGCTGATGGGATGACTTTTTTGCCAAAAACACGACGTTATTGCTGGTGAAAACAACGTATTGGCTGAAAACACGACGTTTTGGCTGACAAAATGAAGTTTTTGGTGAGAAAATGAGACTTTTGGTGAAAAAAGGTGTTTTTGGCTGAACATTTTTGTTTGGCTGAGAATTTTCTTTTGCCGATAACACGACGTTTTCACAGCTAAAAGCACATTTTGGGCGCGAACAGCACATTTGTGGTGAGAAAAAGAGTGTTTTGCTGAGAAAAAAGCATTTTTGCTGAAAAAAGGTCATTTTAACCCTAACAATGAGGTTTTTTGCTCATGGGATGACTTTTTTGCCAAAAACACGACGTTTTGGCTGATAAAATGAAGTTTTTGGTGAGGAAATGAGATTTTTGGTGAAAAAAGGTGTTTTTGGCTGAACATTTTTTTTTGGCTGAGAATTTTCTTTTGCCGATAACACGACGTTTTCACTGCTAAAAGCACATTTTGGGCGCGAACAGCACATTTGTGGTGAGAAAAAGAGTGTTTTGCTGAGAAAAAAGCATTTTTGCTGAAAAAAGGTCATTTTAACCCTAACAATGAGGTTTTTTGCTGATGGGATGACTTTTTTGCCAAAAACACGACGTTATTGCTGGTGAAAACAACGTATTGGCTGAAAACACGACGTTTTGGCTGATAAAATGAAGTTTTTGGTGAGAAAATGAGATTTTTGGTGAAAAAAGGTGTTTTTGGCTGAACATTTTTTTTTGGCTGAGAATTTTCTTTTGCCGATAACACGACGTTTTCACTGCTAAAAGCACATTTTGGGCGCGAACAGCACATTTGTGGTGAGAAAAAGAGTGTTTTGCTGAGAAAAAAGCATTTTTGCTGAAAAAAGGTCATTTTAACCCTAACAATGAGGTTTTTTGCTGATGGGATGACTTTTTTGCCAAAAACACGACGTTATTGCTGGTGAAAACAACGTATTGGCTGAAAACACGACGTTTTGGCTGATAAAATGAAGTTTTTGGTGAGAAAATGAGATTTTTGGTGAAAAAAGGTGTTTTTGGCTGAACATTTTTTTTTGGCTGAGAATTTTCTTTTGCCGATAACACGACGTTTTCACTGCTAAAAGCACATTTTGGGCGCGAACAGCACATTTGTGGTGAGAAAAAGAGTGTTTTGCTGAGAAAAAAGCATTTTTGCTGAAAAAAGGTCATTTTAACCCTAACAATGAGGTTTTTTGCTGATGGGATGACTTTTTTGCCAAAAACACGACGTTATTGCTGGTGAAAACAACGTATTGGCTGAAAACACGACGTTTTGGCTGATAAAATGAAGTTTTTGGTGAGAAAATGAGATTTTTGGTGAAAAAAGGTGTTTTTGGCTGAACATTTTTTTTTGGCTGAGAATTTTCTTTTGCCGATAACACGACGTTTTCACTGCTAAAAGCACATTTTGGGCGCGAACAGCACATTTGTGGTGAGAAAAAGAGTGTTTTGCTGAGAAAAAAGCATTTTTGCTGAAAAAAGGTAATTTTAACCCTAACAATGAGGTTTTTTGCTGATGGGATGACTTTTTTGCCAAAAACACGACGTTATTGCTGGTGAAAACAACGTATTGGCTGAAAACACGACGTTTTGGCTGATAAAATGAAGTTTTTGGTGAGAAAATGAGATTTTTGGTGAAAAAAGGTGTTTTTGGCTGAACATTTTTGTTTGGCTGAGAATTTTCTTTTGCCGATAACACGACGTTTTCACTGCTAAAAGCACATTTTGGGCGCGAACAGCACATTTGTGGTGAGAAAAAGAGTGTTTTGCTGAGAAAAAAGCATTTTTGCTGAAAAAAGGTCATTTTAACCCTAACAATGAGGTTTTTTGCTGATGGGATGACTTTTTTGCCAAAAACACGACGTTATTGCTGGTGAAAACAACGTATTGGCTGAAAACACGACGTTTTGGCTGATAAAATGAAGTTTTTGGTGAGAAAATGAGATTTTTGGTGAAAAAAGGTGTTTTTGGCTGAACATTTTTTTTTGGCTGAGAATTTTCTTTTGCCGATAACACGACGTTTTCACTGCTAAAAGCACATTTTGGGCGCGAACAGCACATTTGTGGTGAGAAAAAGAGTGTTTTGCTGAGAAAAAAGCATTTTTGCTGAAAAAAGGTCATTTTAACCCTAACAATGAGGTTTTTTGCTGATGGGATGACTTTTTTGCCAAAAACACGACGTTATTGCTGGTGAAAACAACGTATTGGCTGAAAACACGACGTTTTGGCTGACAAAATGAAGTTTTTGGTGAGAAAATGAGACTTTTGGTGAAAAAAGGTGTTTTTGGCTGAACATTTTTGTTTGGCTGAGAATTTTCTTTTGCCGATAACACGACGTTTTCACAGCTAAAAGCACATTTTGGGCGCGAACAGCACATTTGTGGTGAGAAAAAGAGTGTTTTGCTGAGAAAAAAGCATTTTTGCTGAAAAAAGGTCATTTTAACCCTAACAATGAGGTTTTTTGCTCATGGGATGACTTTTTTGCCAAAAACACGACGTTTTGGCTGATAAAATGAAGTTTTTGGTGAGGAAATGAGATTTTTGGTGAAAAAAGGTGTTTTTGGCTGAACATTTTTTTTTGGCTGAGAATTTTCTTTTGCCGATAACACGACGTTTTCACTGCTAAAAGCACATTTTGGGCGCGAACAGCACATTTGTGGTGAGAAAAAGAGTGTTTTGCTGAGAAAAAAGCATTTTTGCTGAAAAAAGGTCATTTTAACCCTAACAATGAGGTTTTTTGCTGATGGGATGACTTTTTTGCCAAAAACACGACGTTATTGCTGGTGAAAACAACGTATTGGCTGAAAACACGACGTTTTGGCTGATAAAATGAAGTTTTTGGTGAGAAAATGAGATTTTTGGTGAAAAAAGGTGTTTTTGGCTGAACATTTTTTTTTGGCTGAGAATTTTCTTTTGCCGATAACACGACGTTTTCACTGCTAAAAGCACATTTTGGGCGCGAACAGCACATTTGTGGTGAGAAAAAGAGTGTTTTGCTGAGAAAAAAGCATTTTTGCTGAAAAAAGGTCATTTTAACCCTAACAATGAGGTTTTTTGCTGATGGGATGACTTTTTTGCCAAAAACACGACGTTATTGCTGGTGAAAACAACGTATTGGCTGAAAACACGACGTTTTGGCTGACAAAATGAAGTTTTTGGTGAGAAAATGAGACTTTTGGTGAAAAAAGGTGTTTTTGGCTGAACATTTTTGTTTGGCTGAGAATTTTCTTTTGCCGATAACACGACGTTTTCACAGCTAAAAGCACATTTTGGGCGCGAACAGCACATTTGTGGTGAGAAAAAGAGTGTTTTGCTGAGAAAAAAGCATTTTTGCTGAAAAAAGGTCATTTTAACCCTAACAATGAGGTTTTTTGCTGATGGGATGACTTTTTTGCCAAAAACACGACGTTATTGCTGGTGAAAACAACGTATTGGCTGAAAACACGACGTTTTGGCTGATAAAATGAAGTTTTTGGTGAGAAAATGAGATTTTTGGTGAAAAAAGGTGTTTTTTGCTGAACATTTTTTTTTGGCTGAGAATTTTCTTTTGCCGATAACACGACGTTTTCACTGCTAAAAGCACATTTTGGGCGCGAACAGCACATTTGTGGTGAGAAAAAGAGTGTTTTGCTGAGAAAAAAGCATTTTTGCTGAAAAAAGGTCATTTTAACCCTAACAATGAGGTTTTTTGCTGATGGGATGACTTTTTTGCCAAAAACACGACGTTATTGCTGGTGAAAACAACGTATTGGCTGAAAACACGACGTTTTGGCTGATAAAATGAAGTTTTTGGTGAGAAAATGAGATTTTTGGTGAAAAAAGGTGTTTTTTGCTGAACATTTTTTTTTGGCTGAGAATTTTCTTTTGCCGATAACACGACGTTTTCACTGCTAAAAGCACATTTTGGGCGCGAACAGCACATTTGTGGTGAGAAAAAGAGTGTTTTGCTGAGAAAAAAGCATTTTTGCTGAAAAAATGTCATTTTAACCCTAACAATGAGGTTTTTTGCTGATGGGATGACTTTTTTGCCAAAAACACGACGTTATTGCTGGTGAAAACAACGTATTGGCTGAAAACACGACGTTTTGGCTGATAAAATGAAGTTTTTGGTGAGAAAATGAGATTTTTGGTGAAAAAAGGTGTTTTTGGCTGAACATTTTTTTTTGGCTGAGAATTTTCTTTTGCCGATAACACGAAGTTTTCACTGCTAAAAGCACATTTTGGGCGCGAACAGCACATTTGTGGTGAGAAAAAGAGTGTTTTGCTGAGAAAAAAGCATTTTTGCTGAAAAAAGGTCATTTTAACCCTAACAATGAGGTTTTTTGCTGATGGGATGACTTTTTTGCCAAAAACACGACGTTATTGCTGGTGAAAACAACGTATTGGCTGAAAACACCACGTTTTGGCTGATAAAATGAAGTTTTTGGTGAGAAAATGAGATTTTTGGTGAAAAAAGGTGTTTTTTGCTGAACATTTTTTTTTGGCTGAGAATTTTCTTTTGCCGATAACACGACGTTTTCACTGCTAAAAGCACATTTTGGGCGCGAACAGCACATTTGTGGTGAGAAAAAGAGTGTTTTGCTGAGAAAAAAGCATTTTTGCTGAAAAAAGGTCATTTTAACCCTAACAATGAGGTTTTTTGCTGATGGGATGACTTTTTTGCCAAAAACACGACGTTATTGCTGGTGAAAACAACGTATTGGCTGAAAACACGACGTTTTGGCTGATAAAATGAAGTTTTTGGTGAGAAAATGAGATTTTTGGTGAAAAAAGGTGTTTTTTGCTGAACATTTCTTTTTGGCTGAGAATTTTCTTTTGCCGATAACACGACGTTTTCACTGCTAAAAGCACATTTTGGGCGCGAACAGCACATTTGTGGTGAGAAAAAGAGTGTTTTGCTGAGAAAAAAGCATTTTTGCTGAAAAAAGGTCATTTTAACCCTAACAATGAGGTTTTTTGCTGATGGGATGACTTTTTTGCCAAAAACACGACGTTATTGCTGGTGAAAACAACGTATTGGCTGAAAACACCACGTTTTGGCTGATAAAATGAAGTTTTTGGTGAGAAAATGAGATTTTTGGTGAAAAAAGGTGTTTTTTGCTGAACATTTTTTTTTTGGCTGAGAATTTTCTTTTGCCGATAACACGACGTTTTCACTGCTAAAAGCACATTTTGGGCGCGAACAGCACATTTGTGGTGAGAAAAAGAGTGTTTTGCTGAGAAAAAAGCATTTTTGCTGAAAAAAGGTCATTTTAACCCTAACAATGAGGTTTTTTGCTGATGGGATGACTTTTTTGCCAAAAACACGACGTTATTGCTGGTGAAAACAACGTATTGGCTGAAAACACGACGTTTTGGCTGATAAAATGAAGTTTTTGGTGAGAAAATGAGATTTTTGGTGAAAAAAGGTGTTTTTGGCTGAACATTTTTTTTTGGCTGAGAATTTTCTTTTGCCGATAACACGACGTTTTCACTGCTAAAAGCACATTTTGGGCGCGAACAGCACATTTGTGGTGAGAAAAAGAGTGTTTTGCTGAGAAAAAAGCATTTTTGCTGAAAAAAGGTCATTTTAACCCTAACAATGAGGTTTTTTGCTGATGGGATGACTTTTTTGCCAAAAACACGACGTTATTGCTGGTGAAAACAACGTATTGGCTGAAAACACGACGTTTTGGCTGATAAAATGAAGTTTTTGGTGAGAAAATGAGATTTTTGGTGAAAAAAGGTGTTTTTGGCTGAACATTTTTTTTTGGCTGAGAATTTTCTTTTGCCGATAACACGAAGTTTTCACTGCTAAAAGCACATTTTGGGCGCGAACAGCACATTTGTGGTGAGAAAAAGAGTGTTTTGCTGAGAAAAAAGCATTTTTGCTGAAAAAAGGTCATTTTAACCCTAACAATGAGGTTTTTTGCTGATGGGATGACTTTTTCGCCAAAAACACGACGTTATTGCTGGTGAAAACAACGTATTGGCTGAAAACACGACGTTTTGGCTGATAAAATGAAGTTTTTGGTGAGAAAATGAGATTTTTGGTGAAAAAAGGTGTTTTTTGCTGAACATTTTTTTTTGGCTGAGAATTTTCTTTTGCCGATAACACGACGTTTTCACTGCTAAAAGCACATTTTGGGCGCGAACAGCACATTTGTGGTGAGAAAAAGAGTGTTTTGCTGAGAAAAAAGCATTTTCGCTGAAAAAAGGTCATTTTAACCCTAACAATGAGGTTTTTTGCTGATGGGATGACTTTTTTGCCAAAAACACGACGTTATTGCTGGTGAAAACAACGTATTGGCTGAAAACACGACGTTTTGGCTGATAAAATGAAGTTTTTGGTGAGAAAATGAGATTTTTGGTGAAAAAAGGTGTTTTTGGCTGAACATTTTTTTTTGGCTGAGAATTTTCTTTTGCCGATAACACGACGTTTTCACTGCTAAAAGCACATTTTGGGCGCGAACAGCACATTTGTGGTGAGAAAAAGAGTGTTTTGCTGAGAAAAAAGCATTTTTGCTGAAAAAAGGTCATTTTAACCCTAACAATGAGGTTTTTTGCTGATGGGATGACTTTTTTGCCAAAAACACGACGTTATTGCTGGTGAAAACAACGTATTGGCTGAAAACACGACGTTTTGGCTGATAAAATGAAGTTTTTGGTGAGAAAATGAGATTTTTGGTGAAAAAAGGTGTTTTTGGCTGAACATTTTTTTTTGGCTGAGAATTTTCTTTTGCCGATAACACGACGTTTTCACTGCTAAAAGCACATTTTGGGCGCGAACAGCACATTTGTGGTGAGAAAAAGAGTGTTTTGCTGAGAAAAAAGCATTTTCGCTGAAAAAAGGTCATTTTAACCCTAACAATGAGGTTTTTTGCTGATGGGATGACTTTTTTGCCAAAAACACGACGTTATTGCTGGTGAAAACAACGTATTGGCTGAAAACACGACGTTTTGGCTGATAAAATGAAGTTTTTGGTGAGAAAATGAGATTTTTGGTGAAAAAAGGTGTTTTTGGCTGAACATTTTTTTTTGGCTGAGAATTTTCTTTTGCCGATAACACGAAGTTTTCACTGCTAAAAGCACATTTTGGGCGCGAACAGCACATTTGTGGTGAGAAAAAGAGTGTTTTGCTGAGAAAAAAGCATTTTTGCTGAAAAAAGGTCATTTTAACCCTAACAATGAGGTTTTTTGCTGATGGGATGACTTTTTCGCCAAAAACACGACGTTATTGCTGGTGAAAACAACGTATTGGCTGAAAACACGACGTTTTGGCTGATAAAATGAAGTTTTTGGTGAGAAAATGAGATTTTTGGTGAAAAAAGGTGTTTTTTGCTGAACATTTTTTTTTGGCTGAGAATTTTCTTTTGCCGATAACACGACGTTTTCACTGCTAAAAGCACATTTTGGGCGCGAACAGCACATTTGTGGTGAGAAAAAGAGTGTTTTGCTGAGAAAAAAGCATTTTCGCTGAAAAAAGGTCATTTTAACCCTAACAATGAGGTTTTTTGCTGATGGGATGACTTTTTTGCCAAAAACACGACGTTATTGCTGGTGAAAACAACGTATTGGCTGAAAACACCACGTTTTGGCTGATAAAATGAAGTTTTTGGTGAGAAAATGAGATTTTTGGTGAAAAAAGGTGTTTTTTGCTGAACATTTTTTTTTGGCTGAGAATTTTCTTTTGCCGATAACACGACGTTTTCACTGCTAAAAGCACATTTTGGGCGCGAACAGCACATTTGTGGTGAGAAAAAGAGTGTTTTGCTGAGAAAAAAGCATTTTTGCTGAAAAAAGGTCATTTTAACCCTAACAATGAGGTTTTTTGCTGATGGGATGACTTTTTTGCCAAAAACACGACGTTATTGCTGGTGAAAACAACGTATTGGCTGAAAACACGACGTTTTGGCTGATAAAATGAAGTTTTTGGTGAGAAAATGAGATTTTTGGTGAAAAAAGGTGTTTTTGGCTGAACATTTTTTTTTGGCTGAGAATTTTCTTTTGCCGATAACACGACGTTTTCACTGCTAAAAGCACATTTTGGGCGCGAACAGCACATTTGTGGTGAGAAAAAGAGTGTTTTGCTGAGAAAAAAGCATTTTTGCTGAAAAAAGGTCATTTTAACCCTAACAATGAGGTTTTTTGCTGATGGGATGACTTTTTTGCCAAAAACACGACGTTATTGCTGGTGAAAACAACGTATTGGCTGAAAACACGACGTTTTGGCTGATAAAATGAAGTTTTTGGTGAGAAAATGAGATTTTTGGTGAAAAAAGGTGTTTTTTGCTGAACATTTTTTTTTGGCTGAGAATTTTCTTTTGCCGATAACACGACGTTTTCACTGCTAAAAGCACATTTTGGGCGCGAACAGCACATTTGTGGTGAGAAAAAGAGTGTTTTGCTGAGAAAAAAGCATTTTTGCTGAAAAAAGGTCATTTTAACCCTAACAATGAGGTTTTTTGCTGATGGGATGACTTTTTTGCCAAAAACACGACGTTATTGCTGGTGAAAACAACGTATTGGCTGAAAACACGACGTTTTGGCTGATAAAATGAAGTTTTTGGTGAGAAAATGAGATTTTTGGTGAAAAAAGGTGTTTTTTGCTGAACATTTTTTTTTGGCTGAGAATTTTCTTTTGCCGATAACACGACGTTTTCACTGCTAAAAGCACATTTTGGGCGCGAACAGCACATTTGTGGTGAGAAAAAGAGTGTTTTGCTGAGAAAAAAGCATTTTTGCTGAAAAAAGGTCATTTTAACCCTAACAATGAGGTTTTTTGCTGATGGGATGACTTTTTTGCCAAAAACACGACGTTATTGCTGGTGAAAACAACGTATTGGCTGAAAACACGACGTTTTGGCTGATAAAATGAAGTTTTTGGTGAGAAAATGAGATTTTTGGTGAAAAAAGGTGTTTTTTGCTGAACATTTTTTTTTGGCTGAGAATTTTCTTTTGCCGATAACACGACGTTTTCACTGCTAAAAGCACATTTTGGGCGCGAACAGCACATTTGTGGTGAGAAAAAGAGTGTTTTGCTGAGAAAAAAGCATTTTTGCTGAAAAAAGGTCATTTTAACCCTAACAATGAGGTTTTTTGCTGATGGGATGACTTTTTTGCCAAAAACACGACGTTATTGCTGGTGAAAACAACGTATTGGCTGAAAACACGACGTTTTGGCTGATAAAATGAAGTTTTTGGTGAGAAAATGAGATTCTTGGTGAAAAAAGGTGTTTTTTGCTGAACATTTTTTTTTTGGCTAAGAATTTTCTTTTGCCGATAACACGACGTTTTCACTGCTAAAAGCACATTTTGGGCGCGAACAGCACATTTGTGGTGAGAAAAAGAGTGTTTTGCTGAGAAAAAAGCATTTTTGCTGAAAAAAGGTCATTTTAACCCTAACAATGAGGTTTTTTGCTGATGGGATGACTTTTTTGCCAAAAACACGACGTTATTGCTGGTGAAAACAACGTATTGGCTGAAAACACGACGTTTTGGCTGATAAAATGGAGTTTTTGGTGAGAAAATGAGATTTTTGGTAAAAAAAGGTGTTTTTTGCTGAACATTTTTTTTTGGCTGAGAATTTTCTTTTGCCGATAACACGACGTTTTCACTGCTCAAAGCACATTTTGGGCGCGAACAGCACATTTGTGATGAGAAAAAGAGTGTTTTGCTGAGAAAAAAGCATTTTTGCTGAAAAAAGGTCATTTTAACCCTAACAATGAGGTTTTTTGCTGATGGGATGACTTTTTTGCCAAAAACACGACGTTATTGCTGGTGAAAACAACGTATTGGCTGAAAACACGACGTTTTGGCTGATAAAATGAAGTTTTTGGTGAGAAAATGAGATTTTTGGTGAAAAAAGGTGTTTTTGGCTGAACATTTTTTTTTGGCTGAGAATTTTCTTTTGCCGATAACACGACGTTTTCACTGCTAAAAGCACATTTTGGGCGCGAACAGCACATTTGTGGTGAGAAAAAGAGTGTTTTGCTGAGAAAAAAGCATTTTTGCTGAAAAAAGGTCATTTTAACCCTAACAATGAGGTTTTTTGCTGATGGGATGACTTTTTTGCCAAAAACACGACGTTATTGCTGGTGAAAACAACGTATTGGCTGAAAACACGACGTTTTGGCTGATAAAATGAAGTTTTTGGTGAGAAAATGAGATTCTTGGTGAAAAAAGGTGTTTTTTGCTGAACATTTTTTTTTTGGCTAAGAATTTTCTTTTGCCGATAACACGACGTTTTCACTGCTAAAAGCACATTTTGGGCGCGAACAGCACATTTGTGGTGAGAAAAAGAGTGTTTTGCTGAGAAAAAAGCATTTTTGCTGAAAAAAGGTCATTTTAACCCTAACAATGAGGTTTTTTGCTGATGGGATGACTTTTTTGCCAAAAACACGACGTTATTGCTGGTGAAAACAACGTATTGGCTGAAAACACGACGTTTTGGCTGATAAAATGAAGTTTTTGGTGAGAAAATGAGATTTTTGGTGAAAAAAGGTGTTTTTTGCTGAACATTTTTTTTTGGCTGAGAATTTTCTTTTGCCGATAACACGACGTTTTCACTGCTCAAAGCACATTTTGGGCGCGAACAGCACATTTGTGATGAGAAAAAGAGTGTTTTGCTGAGAAAAAAGCATTTTTGCTGAAAAAAGGTCATTTTAACCCTAACAATGAGGTTTTTTGCTGATGGGATGACTTTTTTGCCAAAAACACGACGTTATTGCTGGTGAAAACAACGTATTGGCTGAAAACACGACGTTTTGGCTGATAAAATGAAGTTTTTGGTGAGAAAATGAGATTTTTGGTGAAAAAAGGTGTTTTTGGCTGAACATTTTTTTTTGGCTGAGAATTTTCTTTTGCCGATAACACGACGTTTTCACTGCTAAAAGCACATTTTGGGCGCGAACAGCACATTTGTGGTGAGAAAAAGAGTGTTTTGCTGAGAAAAAAGCATTTTTGCTGAAAAAAGGTCATTTTAACCCTAACAATGAGGTTTTTTGCTGATGGGATGACTTTTTTGCCAAAAACACGACGTTATTGCTGGTGAAAACAACGTATTGGCTGAAAACACGACGTTTTGGCTGATAAAATGAAGTTTTTGGTGAGAAAATGAGATTTTTGGTGAAAAAAGGTGTTTTTTGCTGAACATTTTTTTTTGGCTGAGAATTTTCTTTTGCCGATAACACGACGTTTTCACTGCTAAAAGCACATTTTGGGCGCGAACAGCACATTTGTGGTGAGAAAAAGAGTGTTTTGCTGAGAAAAAAGCATTTTTGCTGAAAAAAGGTCATTTTAACCCTAACAATGAGGTTTTTTGCTGATGGGATGACTTTTTTGCCAAAAACACGACGTTATTGCTGGTGAAAACAACGTATTGGCTGAAAACACGACGTTTTGGCTGATAAAATGAAGTTTTTGGTGAGAAAATGAGATTTTTGGTGAAAAAAGGTGTTTTTTGCTGAACATTTTTTTTTGGCTGAGAATTTTCTTTCGCCGATAACACGACGTTTTCACTGCTAAAAGCACATTTTGGGCGCGAACAGCACATTTGTGGTGAGAAAAAGAGTGTTTTGCTGAGAAAAAAGCATTTTTGCTGAAAAAAGGTCATTTTAACCCTAACAATGAGGTTTTTTGCTGATGGGATGACTTTTTTGCCAAAAACACGACGTTATTGCTGGTGAAAACAACGTATTGGCTGAAAACACGACGTTTTGGCTGATAAAATGAAGTTTTTGGTGAGAAAATGAGATTTTTGGTGAAAAACGGCGTTTTTTGCTGAACATTTTTTTTTTGGCTGAGAATTTTCTTTTGCCGATAACACGACGTTTTCACTGCTAAAAGCACATTTTGGGCGCGAACAGCACATTTGCGGTGAGAAAAAGAGTGTTTTGCTGAGAAAAAAGCATTTTTGCTGAAAAAAGGTCATTTTAAACCTAACAATGAGGTTTTTTGCTGATGGGATGACTTTTTTGCCAAAAACACGACGTTATTGCTGGTGAAAACAACGTATTGGCTGAAAACACGACGTTTTGGCTGATAAAATGAAGTTTTTGGTGAGAAAATGAGATTTTTGGTGAAAAAAGGTGTTTTTTGCTGAACATTTTTTTTTGGCTGAGAATTTTCTTTTGCCGATAACACGACGTTTTCACTGCTAAAAGCACATTTTGGGCGCGAACAGCACATTTGTGGTGAGAAAAAGAGTGTTTTGCTGAGAAAAAAGCATTTTTGCTGAAAAAAGGTCATTTTAACCCTAACAATGAGGTTTTTTGCTGATGGGATGACTTTTTTGCCAAAAACACGACGTTATTGCTGGTGAAAACAACGTATTGGCTGAAAACACGACGTTTTGGCTGATAAAATGAAGTTTTTGGTGAGAAAATGAGATTTTTGGTGAAAAAAGGTGTTTTTTGCTGAACATTTTTTTTTTGGCTGAGAATTTTCTTTTGCCGATAACACGACGTTTTCACTGCTAAAAGCACATTTTGGGCGCGAACAGCACATTTGCGGTGAGAAAAAGAGTGTTTTGCTGAGAAAAAAGCATTTTTGCTGAAAAAAGGTCATTTTAAACCTAACAATGAGGTTTTTTGCTGATGGGATGACTTTTTTGCCAAAAACACGACGTTATTGCTGGTGAAAACAACGTATTGGCTGAAAACACGACGTTTTGGCTGATAAAATGAAGTTTTTGGTGAGAAAATGAGATTTTTGGTGAAAAAAGGTGTTTTTTGCTGAACATTTTTTTTTTGGCTGAGAATTTTCTTTTGCCGATAACACGACGTTTTCACTGCTAAATGCACATTTTGGGCGCGAACAGCACATTTGTGGTGAGAAAAAGAGTGTTTTGCTGAGAAAAAAGCATTTTTGCTGAAAAAAGGTCATTTTAACCCTAACAATGAGGTTTTTTGCGGATGGGATGACTTTTTTGCCAAAAACACGACGTTATTGCTGGTGAAAACAACGTATTGGCTGAAAACACGACGTTTTGGCTGATAAAATTTAGTTTTTGGTGAGAAAATGAGATTTTTGGTGAAAAAAGGTGTTTTTTGCTGAACATTTTTTTTTTGGCTGAGAATTTTCTTTTGCCGATAACACGACGTTTTCACTGCTAAAAGCACATTTTGGGCGCGAACAGCACATTTGCGGTGAGAAAAAGAGTGTTTTGCTGAGAAAAAAGCATTTTTGCTGAAAAAAGGTCATTTTAACCCTAACAATGAGGTTTTTTGCTGATGGGATGACTTTTTTGCCAAAAACACGACGTTATTGCTGGTGAAAACAACGTATTGGCTGAAAACACGACGTTTTGGCTGATAAAATGAAGTTTTTGGTGAGAAAATGAGATTTTTGGTGAAAAAAGGTGTTTTTTGCTGAACATTTTTTTTTTGGCTGAGAATTTTCTTTTGCCGATAACACGACGTTTTCACTGCTAAATGCACATTTTGGGCGCGAACAGCACATTTGTGGTGAGAAAAAGAGTGTTTTGCTGAGAAAAAAGCATTTTTGCTGAAAAAAGGTCATTTTAACCCTAACAATGAGGTTTTTTGCGGATGGGATGACTTTTTTGCCAAAAACACGACGTTATTGCTGGTGAAAACAACGTATTGGCTGAAAACACGACGTTTTGGCTGATAAAATTTAGTTTTTGGTGAGAAAATGAGATTTTTGGTGAAAAAAGGTGTTTTTTGCTGAACATTTTTTTTTGGCTGAGAATTTTCTTTTGCCGATAACACGACGTTTTCACTGCTAAAAGCACATTTGGGGCGCGAACAGCACATTTGTGGTGAGAAAAAGAGTGTTTTGCTGAGAAAAAAGCATTTTTGCTGAAAAAAGGTCATTTTAACCCTAACAATGAGGTTTTTTGCTGATGGGATGACTTTTTTGCCAAAAACACGACGTTATTGCTGGTGAAAACAACGTATTGGCTGAAAACACGACGTTTTGGCTGATAAAATGAAGTTTTTGGTGAGAAAATGAGATTTTTGGTGAAAAAAGGTGTTTTTTGCTGAACATTTTTTTTTTGGCTGAGAATTTTCTTTTGCCGATAACACGACGTTTTCACTGCTAAATGCACATTTTGGGCGCGAACAGCACATTTGTGGTGAGAAAAAAAGTGTTTTGCTGAGAAAAAAGCATTTTTGCTGAAAAAAGGTCATTTTAACCCTAACAATGAGGTTTTTTGCTGATGGGATGACTTTTTTGCCAAAAACACGACGTTATTGCTGGTGAAAACAACGTATTGGCCGAAAACACGACGTTTTGGCTGATAAAATGAAGTTTTTGGTGAGAAAATGAGATTTTTGGTGAAAAAAGGTGTTTTTTGCTGAACATTTTTTTTTGGCTGAGAATTTTCTTTTGCCGATAACACGACGTTTTCACTGCTAAAAGCACATTTTGGGCGCGAACAGCACATTTGTGGTGAGAAAAAGAGTGTTTTGCTGAGAAAAAAGCATTTTTGCTGAAAAAAGGTCATTTTAACCCTAACAATGAGGTTTTTTGCTGATGGGATGACTTTTTTGCCAAAAACACGACGTTATTGCTGGTGAAAACAACGTATTGGCTGAAAACACGACGTTTTGGCTGATAAAATGAAGTTTTTGGTGAGAAAATGAGATTTTTGGTAAAAAAAGGTGTTTTTTGCTGAACATTTTTTTTTGGCTGAGAATTTTCTTTTGCCGATAACACGACGTTTTCACTGCTAAAAGCACATTTTGGGCGCGAACAGCACATTTGTGATGAGAAAAAGAGTGTTTTGCTGAGAAAAAAGCATTTTTGCTGAAAAAAGGTCATTTTAACCCTAACAATGAGGTTTTTTGCTGATGGGATGACTTTTTTGCCAAAAACACGACGTTATTGCTGGTGAAAACAACGTATTGGCCGAAAACACGACGTTTTGGCTGATAAAATGAAGTTTTTGGTGAGAAAATGAGATTTTTGGTGAAAAAAGGTGTTTTTTGCTGAACATTTTTTTTTGGCTGAGAATTTTCTTTTGCCGATAACACGACGTTTTCACTGCTAAAAGCACATTTTGGGCGCGAACAGCACATTTGTGGTGAGAAAAAGAGTGTTTTGCTGAGAAAAAAGCATTTTTGCTGAAAAAAGGTCATTTTAACCCTAACAATGAGGTTTTTTGCTGATGGGATGACTTTTTTGCCAAAAACACGACGTTATTGCTGGTGAAAACAACGTATTGGCTGAAAACACGACGTTTTGGCTGATAAAATGAAGTTTTTGGTGAGAAAATGAGATTTTTGGTAAAAAAAGGTGTTTTTTGCTGAACATTTTTTTTTGGCTGAGAATTTTCTTTTGCCGATAACACGACGTTTTCACTGCTAAAAGCACATTTTGGGCGCGAACAGCACATTTGTGATGAGAAAAAGAGTGTTTTGCTGAGAAAAAAGCATTTTTGCTGAAAAAAGGTCATTTTAACCCTAACAATGAGGTTTTTTGCTGATGGGATGACTTTTTTGCCAAAAACACGACGTTATTGCTGGTGAAAACAACGTATTGGCCGAAAACACGACGTTTTGGCTGATAAAATGAAGTTTTTGGTGAGAAAATGAGATTTTTGGTGAAAAAAGGTGTTTTTTGCTGAACATTTTTTTTTGGCTGAGAATTTTCTTTTGCCGATAACACGACGTTTTCACTGCTAAAAGCACATTTTGGGCGCGAACAGCACATTTGTGGTGAGAAAAAGAGTGTTTTGCTGAGAAAAAAGCATTTTTGCTGAAAAAAGGTCATTTTAACCCTAACAATGAGGTTTTTTGCTGATGGGATGACTTTTTTGCCAAAAACACGACGTTATTGCTGGTGAAAACAACGTATTGGCTGAAAACACGACGTTTTGGCTGATAAAATGAAGTTTTTGGTGAGAAAATGAGATTTTTGGTGAAAAAAGGTGTTTTTTGCTGAACATTTTTTTTTGGCTGAGAATTTTCTTTTGCCGATAACACGACGTTTTCACTGCTAAAAGCACATTTTGGGCGCGAACAGCACATTTGTGGTGAGAAAAAGAGTGTTTTGCTGAGAAAAAAGCATTTTTGCTGAAAAAAGGTCATTTTAACCCTAACAATGAGGTTTTTTGCTGATGGGATGACTTTTTTGCCAAAAACACGACGTTATTGCTGGTGAAAACAACGTATTGGCTGAAAACACCACGTTTTGGCTGATAAAATGAAGTTTTTGGTGAGAAAATGATATTTTTGGTGAAAAAAGGTGTTTTTTGCTGAACATTTTTTTTTGGCTGAGAATTTTCTTTTGCCGATAACACGACGTTTTCACTGCTAAAAGCACATTTTGGGCGCGAACAGCACATTTGTGGTGAGAAAAAGAGTGTTTTGCTGAGAAAAAAGCATTTTTGCTGAAAAAAGGTCATTTTAACCCTAACAATGAGGTTTTTTGCTGATGGGATGACTTTTTTGCCAAAAACACGACGTTATTGCTGGTGAAAACAACGTATTGGCCGAAAACATGACGTTTTGGCTGATAAAATGAAGTTTTTGGTGAGAAAATGAGATTTTTGGTGAAAAAAGGTGTTTTTTGCTGAACATTTTTTTTTTGGCTGAGAATTTTCTTTTGCCGATAACACGACGTTTTCACTGCTAAAAGCACATTTTGGGCGCGAACAGCACATTTGTGGTGAGAAAAAGAGTGTTTTGCTGAGAAAAAAGCATTTTTGCTGAAAAAAGGTCATTTTAACCCTAACAATGAGGTTTTTTGCTGATGGGATGACTTTTTTGCCAAAAACACGACGTTATTGCTGGTGAAAACAACGTATTGGCTGAAAACACCACGTTTTGGCTGATAAAATGAAGTTTTTGGTGAGAAAATGAGATTTTTGGTGAAAAAAGGTGTTTTTTGCTGAACATTTTTTTTTTGGCTGAGAATTTTCTTTTGCCGATAACACGACGTTTTCACTGCTAAAAGCACATTTTGGGCGCGAACAGCACATTTGTGGTGAGAAAAAGAGTGTTTTGCTGAGAAAAAAGCATTTTTGCTGAAAAAAGGTCATTTTAACCCTAACAATGAGGTTTTTTGCTGATGGGATGACTTTTTTGCCAAAAACACGACGTTATTGCTGGTGAAAACAACGTATTGGCTGAAAACACCACGTTTTGGCTGATAAAATGAAGTTTTTGGTGAGAAAATGAGATTTTTGGTGAAAAAAGGTGTTTTTTGCTGAACATTTTTTTTTTGGCTGAGAATTTTCTTTTGCCGATAACACGACGTTTTCACTGCTAAAAGCACATTTTGGGCGCGAACAGCACATTTGTGGTGAGAAAAAGAGTGTTTTGCTGAGAAAAAAGCATTTTTGCTGAAAAAAGGTCATTTTAACCCTAACAATGAGGTTTTTTGCTGATGGGATGACTTTTTTGCCAAAAACACGACGTTATTGCTGGTGAAAAAAACGTATTGGCTGAAAACACGACGTTTTGGCTGATAAAATGAAGTTTTTGGTGAGAAAATGAGATTTTTGGTGAAAAAAGGTGTTTTTTGCTGAACATTTTTTTTTGGCTGAGAATTTTCTTTTGCCGATAACACGACGTTTTCACTGCTAAAAGCACATTTTGGGCGCGAACAGCACATTTGTGGTGAGAAAAAGAGTGTTTTGCTGAGAAAAAAGCATTTTTGCTGAAAAAAGGTCATTTTAACCCTAACAATGAGGTTTTTTGCTGATGGGATGACTTTTTTGCCAAAAACACGACGTTATTGCTGGTGAAAACAACGTATTGGCTGAAAACACGACGTTTTGGCTGATAAAATGAAGTTTTTGGTGAGAAAATGAGATTTTTGGTGAAAAAAGGTGTTTTTTGCTGAACATTTTTTTTTGGCTGAGAATTTTCTTTTGCCGATAACACGACGTTTTCACTGCTAAAAGCACATTTTGGGCGCGTACAGCACATTTGTGGTGAGAAAAAGAGTGTTTTGCTGAGAAAAAAGCATTTTTGCTGAAAAAAGGTCATTTTAACCCTAACAATGAGGTTTTTTGCTGATGGGATGACTTTTTTGCCAAAAACACGACGTTATTGCTGGTGAAAACAACGTATTGGCTGAAAACACGACGTTTTGGCTGATAAAATGAAGTTTTTGGTGAGAAAATGAGATTTTTGGTGAAAAAAGGTGTTTTTTGCTGAAAAAAATTTTTTTGGCTGAGAATTTTCTTTTGCCGATAACACGACGTTTTCACTGCTAAAAGCACATTTTGGGCGCGAACAGCACATTTGTGGTGAGAAAAAGAGTGTTTTGCTGAGAAAAAAGCATTTTTGCTGAAAAAAGGTCATTTTAACCCTAACAATGAGGTTTTTTGCTGATGGGATGACTTTTTTGCCAAAAACACGACGTTATTGCTGGTGAAAACAACGTATTGGCTGAAAACACCACGTTTTGGCTGATAAAATGAAGTTTTTGGTGAGAAAATGAGATTTTTGGTGAAAAAAGGTGTTTTTTGCTGAACATTTTTTTTTGGCTGAGAATTTTCTTTTGCCGATAACACGACGTTTTCACTGCTAAAAGCACATTTTGGGCGCGAACAGCACATTTGTGGTGAGAAAAAGAGTGTTTTGCTGAGAAAAAAGCATTTTTGCTGAAAAAAGGTCATTTTAACCCTAACAATGAGGTTTTTTGCTGATGGGATGACTTTTTTGCCAAAAACACGACGTTATTGCTGGTGAAAAAAACGTATTGGCTGAAAACACGACGTTTTGGCTGATAAAATGAAGTTTTTGGTGAGAAAATGAGATTTTTGGTGAAAAAAGGTGTTTTTTGCTGAACATTTTTTTTTGGCTGAGAATTTTCTTTTGCCGATAACACGACGTTTTCACTGCTAAAAGCACATTTTGGGCGCGAACAGCACATTTGTGGTGAGAAAAAGAGTGTTTTGCTGAGAAAAAAGCATTTTTGCTGAAAAAAGGTCATTTTAACCCTAACAATGAGGTTTTTTGCTGATGGGATGACTTTTTTGCCAAAAACACGACGTTATTGCTGGTGAAAACAACGTATTGGCTGAAAACACGACGTTTTGGCTGATAAAATGAAGTTTTTGGTGAGAAAATGAGATTTTTGGTGAAAAAAGGTGTTTTTTGCTGAACATTTTTTTTTGGCTGAGAATTTTCTTTTGCCGATAACACGACGTTTTCACTGCTAAAAGCACATTTTGGGCGCGAACAGCACATTTGTGGTGAGAAAAAGAGTGTTTTGCTGAGAAAAAAGCATTTTTGCTGAAAAAAGGTCATTTTAACCCTAACAATGAGGTTTTTTGCTGATGGGATGACTTTTTTGCCAAAAACACGACGTTATTGCTGGTGAAAACAACGTATTGGCTGAAAACACGACGTTTTGGCTGATAAAATGAAGTTTTTGGTGAGAAAATGAGATTTTTGGTGAAAAAAGGTGTTTTTTGCTGAACATTTTTTTTTGGCTGAGAATTTTCTTTTGCCGATAACACGACGTTTTCACTGCTAAAAGCACATTTTGGGCGCGAACAGCACATTTGTGGTGAGAAAAAGAGTGTTTTGCTGAGAAAAAAGCATTTTTGCTGAAAAAAGGTCATTTTAACCCTAACAATGAGGTTTTTTGCTGATGGGATGACTTTTTTGCCAAAAACACGACGTTATTGCTGGTGAAAACAACGTATTGGCTGAAAACACGACGTTTTGGCTGATAAAATGAAGTTTTTGGTGAGAAAATGAGATTTTTGGTGAAAAAAGGTGTTTTTTGCTGAAAAAAATTTTTTTGGCTGAGAATTTTCTTTTGCCGATAACACGACGTTTTCACTGCTAAAAGCACATTTTGGGCGCGAACAGCACATTTGTGGTGAGAAAAAGAGTGTTTTGCTGAGAAAAAAGCATTTTTGCTGAAAAAAGGTCATTTTAACCCTAACAATGAGGTTTTTTGCTGATGGGATGACTTTTTTGCCAAAAACACGACGTTATTGCTGGTGAAAACAACGTATTGGCTGAAAACACGACGTTTTGGCTGATAAAATGAAGTTTTTGGTGAGAAAATGAGATTTTTGGTGAAAAAAGGTGTTTTTTGCTGAAAAAAATTTTTTTGGCTGAGAATTTTCTTTTGCCGATAACACGACGTTTTCACTGCTAAAAGCACATTTTGGGCGCGAACAGCACATTTGTGGTGAGAAAAAGAGTGTTTTGCTGAGAAAAAAGCATTTTTGCTGAAAAAAGGTCATTTTAACCCTAACAATGAGGTTTTTTGCTGATGGGATGACTTTTTTGCCAAAAACACGACGTTATTGCTGGTGAAAACAACGTATTGGCTGAAAACACGACGTTTTGGCTGATAAAATGAAGTTTTTGGTGAGAAAATGAGATTTTTGGTGAAAAAAGGTGTTTTTTGCTGAACATTTTTTTTTGGCTGAGAATTTTCTTTTGCCGATAACACGACGTTTTCACTGCTAAAAGCACATTTTGGGCGCGAACAGCACATTTGTGGTGAGAAAAAGAGTGTTTTGCTGAGAAAAAAGCATTTTTGCTGAAAAAAGGTCATTTTAACCCTAACAATGAGGTTTTTTGCTGATGGGATGACTTTTTTGCCAAAAACACGACGTTATTGCTGGTGAAAACAACGTATTGGCCGAAAACACGACGTTTTGGCTGATAAAATGAAGTTTTTGGTGAGAAAATGAGATTTTTGGTGAAAAAAGGTGTTTTTTGCTGAACATTTTTTTTTGGCTGAGAATTTTCTTTTGCCGATAACACGACGTTTTCACTGCTAAAAGCACATTTTGGGCGCGAACAGCACATTTGTGGTGAGAAAAAGAGTGTTTTGCTGAGAAAAAAGCATTTTTGCTGAAAAAAGGTCATTTTAACCCTAACAATGAGGTTTTTTGCTGATGGGATGACTTTTTTGCCAAAAACACGACGTTATTGCTGGTGAAAACAACGTATTGGCTGAAAACACGACGTTTTGGCTGATAAAATGAAGTTTTTGGTGAGAAAATGAGATTTTTGGTGAAAAAAGGTGTTTTTTGCTGAACATTTTTTTTTGGCTGAGAATTTTCTTTTGCCGATAACACGACGTTTTCACTGCTAAAAGCACATTTTGGGCGCGAACAGCACATTTGTGGTGAGAAAAAGAGTGTTTTGCTGAGAAAAAAGCATTTTTGCTGAAAAAAGGTCATTTTAACCCTAACAATGAGGTTTTTTGCTGATGGGATGACTTTTTTGCCAAAAACACGACGTTATTGCTGGTGAAAACAACGTATTGGCTGAAAGCACGACGTTTTGGCTGATAAAATGAAGTTTTTGGTGAGAAAATGAGATTTTTGGTGAAAAAAGGTGTTTTTTGCTGAAAAAATTTTTTTTGGCTGAGAATTTTCTTTTGCCGATAACACGACGTTTTCACTGCTAAAAGCACATTTTGGGCGCGAACAGCACATTTGTGGTGAGAAAAAGAGTGTTTTGCTGAGAAAAAAGCATTTTTGCTGAAAAAAGGTCATTTTAACCCTAACAATGAGGTTTTTTGCTGATGGGATGACTTTTTTGCCAAAAACACGACGTTATTGCTGGTGAAAACAACGTATTGGCTGAAAACACGACGTTTTGGCTGATAAAATGAAGTTTTTGGTGAGAAAATGAGATTTTTGGTGAAAAAAGGTGTTTTTGGCTGAACATTTTTTTTTGGCTGAGAATTTTCTTTTGCCGATAACACGACGTTTTCACTGCTCAAAGCACATTTTGGGCGCGAACAGCACATTTGTGGTGAGAAAAAGAGTGTTTTGCTGAGAAAAAAGCATTTTTGCTGAAAAAAGGTCATTTTAACCCTAACAATGAGGTTTTTTGCTGATGGGATGACTTTTTTGCCAAAAACACGACGTTATTGCTGGTGAAAACAACGTATTGGCTGAAAACACGACGTTTTGGCTGATAAAATGAAGTTTTTGGTGAGAAAATGAGATTTTTGGTGAAAAAAGGTGTTTTTTGCTGAACATTTTTTTTTGGCTGAGAATTTTCTTTTGCCGATAACACGACGTTTTCACTGCTAAAAGCACATTTTGGGCGCGAACAGCACATTTGTGGTGAGAAAAAGAGTGTTTTGCTGAGAAAAAAGCATTTTTGCTGAAAAAAGGTCATTTTAACCCTAACAATGAGGTTTTTTGCTGATGGGATGACTTTTTTGCCAAAAACACGACGTTATTGCTGGTGAAAACAACGTATTGGCTGAAAACACGACGTTTTGGCTGATAAAATGAAGTTTTTGGTGAGAAAATGAGATTTTTGGTGAAAAAAGGTGTTTTTTGCTGAACATTTTTTTTTGGCTGAGAATTTTCTTTTGCCGATAACACGACGTTTTCACTGCTAAAAGCACATTTTGGGCGCGAACAGCACATTTGTGGTGAGAAAAAGAGTGTTTTGCTGAGAAAAAAGCATTTTTGCTGAAAAAAGGTCATTTTAACCCTAACAATGAGGTTTTTTGCTGATGGGATGACTTTTTTGCCAAAAACACGACGTTATTGCTGGTGAAAACAACGTATTGGCTGAAAACACGACGTTTTGGCTGATAAAATGAAGTTTTTGGTGAGAAAATGAGATTTTTGGTGAAAAAAGGTGTTTTTTGCTGAACATTTTTTTTTGGCTGAGAATTTTCTTTTGCCGATAACACGACGTTTTCACTGCTAAAAGCACATTTTGGGCGCGAACAGCACATTTGTGGTGAGAAAAAGAGTGTTTTGCTGAGAAAAAAGCATTTTTGCTGAAAAAAGGTCATTTTAACCCTAACAATGAGGTTTTTTGCTGATGGGATGACTTTTTTGCCAAAAACACGACGTTATTGCTGGTGAAAACAACGTATTGGCTGAAAACACGACGTTTTGGCTGATAAAATGAAGTTTTTGGTGAGAAAATGAGATTTTTGGTGAAAAAAGGTGTTTTTTGCTGAACATTTTTTTTTGGCTGAGAATTTTCTTTTGCCGATAACACGACGTTTTCACTGCTAAAAGCACATTTTGGGCGCGAACAGCACATTTGTGGTGAGAAAAAGAGTGTTTTGCTGAGAAAAAAGCATTTTTGCTGAAAAAAGGTCATTTTAACCCTAACAATGAGGTTTTTTGCTGATGGGATGACTTTTTTGCCAAAAACACGACGTTATTGCTGGTGAAAACAACGTATTGGCCGAAAACACGACGTTTTGGCTGATAAAATGAAGTTTTTGGTGAGAAAATGAGATTTTTGGTGGAAAAAGGTGTTTTTTGCTGAACATTTTTTTTTGGCTGAGAATTTTCTTTTGCCGATAACACGGCGTTTTCACTGCTAAAAGCACATTTTGGGCGCGAACAGCACATTTGTGGTGAGAAAAAGAGTGTTTTGCTGAGAAAAAAGCATTTTTGCTGAAAAAAGGTCATTTTAACCCTAACAATGAGGTTTTTTGCTGATGGGATGACTTTTTTGCCAAAAACACGACGTTATTGCTGGTGAAAACAACGTATTGGCTGAAAACACGACGTTTTGGCTGATAAAATGAAGTTTTTGGTGAGAAAATGAGATTTTTGGTGAAAAAAGGTGATTTTGGCTGAACATTTTTTTTTGGCTGAGAATTTTCTTTTGCCGATAACACGACGTTTTCACTGCTAAAAGCACATTTTGGGCGCGAACATCACATTTGTGGTGAGAAAAAGAGTGTTTTGCTGAGAAAAAAGCATTTTTGCTGAAAAAAGGTCATTTTAACCCTAACAATGAGGTTTTTTGCTGATGGGATGACTTTTTTGCCAAAAACACGACGTTATTGCTGGTGAAAACAACGTATTGGCTGAAAACACGACGTTTTGGCTGATAAAATGAAGTTTTTGGTGAGAAAATGAGATCTTTGGTGAAAAAAGGTGTTTTTTGCTGAACATTTTTTTTTGGCTGAGAATTTTCTTTTGCCGATAACACGACGTTTTCACTGCTAAAAGCACATTTTGGGCGCGAACAGAACATTTGTGGTGAGAAAAAGAGTGTTTTGCTGAGAAAAAAGCATTTTTGCTGAAAAAAGGTCATTTTAACCCTAACAATGAGGTTTTTTGCTGATGGGATGACTTTTTTGCCAAAAACACGACGTTATTGCTGGTGAAAACAACGTATTGGCTGAAAACACGACGTTTTGGCTGATAAAATGAAGTTTTTGGTGAGAAAATGAGATTTTTGGTGAAAAAAGGTGTTTTTTGCTGAACATTTTTTTTTGGCTGAGAATTTTCTTTTGCCGATAACACGACGTTTTCACTGCTAAAAGCACATTTTGGGCGCGAACAGCACATTTGTGGTGAGAAAAAGAGTGTTTTGCTGAGAAAAAAGCATTTTTGCTGAAAAAAGGTCATTTTAACCCTAACAATGAGGTTTTTTGCTGATGGGATGACTTTTTTGCCAAAAACACGACGTTATTGCTGGTGAAAACAACGTATTGGCTGAAAACACGACGTTTTGGCTGATAAAATGAAGTTTTTGGTGAGAAAATGAGATTTTTGGTGAAAAAAGGTGTTTTTTGCTGAACATTTTTTTTTGGCTGAGAATTTTCTTTTGCCGATAACACGACGTTTTCACTGCTAAAAGCACATTTTGGGCGCGAACAGCACATTTGTGGTGAGAAAAAGAGTGTTTTGCTGAGAAAAAAAGCATTTTTGCTGAAAAAAGGTCATTTTAACCCTAACAATGAGGTTTTTTGCTGATGGGATGACTTTTTTGCCAAAAACACGACGTTATTGCTGGTGAAAACAACGTATTGGCTGAAAACACGACGTTTTGGCTGATAAAATGAAGTTTTTGGTGAGAAAATGAGATTTTTGGTGAAAAAAGGTGTTTTTTGCTGAACATTTTTTTTTGGCTGAGAATTTTCTTTTGCCGATAACACGACGTTTTCACTGCTAAAAGCACATTTTGGGCGCGAACAGCACATTTGTGGTGAGAAAAAGAGTGTTTTGCTGAGAAAAAAAGCATTTTTGCTGAAAAAAGGTCATTTTAACCCTAACAATGAGGTTTTTTGCTGATGGGATGACTTTTTTGCCAAAAACACGACGTTATTGCTGGTGAAAACAACGTATTGGCTGAAAACACGACGTTTTGGCTGAAAATGAAGTTTTTGGTGAGAAAATGAGATTTTTGGTAAAAAAAGGTGTTTTTTGCTGAACATTTTTTTTTGGCTGAGAATTTTCTTTTGCCGATAACACGACGTTTTCACTGCTAAAAGCACATTTTGGGCGCGAACAGCACATTTGTGGTGAGAAAAAGAGTGTTTTGCTGAGAAAAAAGCATTTTTGCTGAAAAAAGGTCATTTTAACCCTAACAATGAGGTTTTTTGCTGATGGGATGACTTTTTTGCCAAAAACACGACGTTATTGCTGGTGAAAACAACGTATTGGCTGAAAACACGACGTTTTGGCTGATAAAATGAAGTTTTTGGTGAGAAAATGAGATTTTTGGTGAAAAAAGGTGTTTTTGGCTGAACATTTTTTTTTGGCTGAGAATTTTCTTTTGCCGATAACACGACGTTTTCACTGCTAAAAGCACATTTTGGGCGCGAACAGCACATTTGTGGTGAGAAAAAGAGTGTTTTGCTGAGAAAAAAGCATTTTTGCTGAAAAAAGGTCATTTTAACCCTAACAATGAGGTTTTTTGCTGATGGGATGACTTTTTTGCCAAAAACACGACGTTATTGCTGGTGAAAACAACGTATTGGCTGAAAACACGACGTTTTGGCTGATAAAATGAAGTTTTTGGTGAGAAAATGAGATTTTTGGTGAAAAAAGGTGTTTTTGGCTGAACATTTTTTTTTGGCTGAGAATTTTCTTTTGCCGATAACACGACGTTTTCACTGCTAAAAGCACATTTTGGGCGCGAACAGCACATTTGTGGTGAGAAAAAGAGTGTTTTGCTGAGAAAAAAGCATTTTTGCTGAAAAAAGGTCATTTTAACCCTAACAATGAGGTTTCTTGCTGATAGGATGACTTTTTTGCCAAAAACACGACATTATTGCTGATGAAAAAAACGTATTGGCTGAAAACACGACGTTTTGGCTGATAAAATGAAGTTTTTGGTGAGAAAATGAGATTTTTGGTGAAAAAAGGTGTTTTTTGCTGAACATTTTTTTTTGGCTGAGAATTTTCTTTTGCCGATAACACGACGTTTTCACTGCTAAAAGCACATTTTGGGCGCGAACAGCACATTTGTGGTGAGAAAAAGAGTGTTTTGCTGAGAAAAAAGCATTTTTGCTGAAAAAAGGTCATTTTAACCCTAACAATGAGGTTTTTTGCTGATGGGATGACTTTTTTGCCAAAAACACGACGTTATTGCTGGTGAAAACAACGTATTGGCTGAAAACACGACGTTTTGGCTGATAAAATGAAGTTTTTGGTGAGAAAATGAGATTTTTGGTGAAAAAAGGTGTTTTTGGCTGAACATTTTTTTTTGGCTGAGAATTTTCTTTTGCCGATAACACGACGTTTTCACTGCTAAAAGCACATTTTGGGCGCGAACAGCACATTTGTGGTGAGAAAAAGAGTGTTTTGCTGAGAAAAAAGCATTTTTGCTGAAAAAAGGTCATTTTAACCCTAACAATGAGGTTTTTTGCTGATGGGATGACTTTTTTGCCAAAAACACGACGTTATTGCTGGTGAAAACAACGTATTGGCTGAAAACACGACGTTTTGGCTGATAAAATGAAGTTTTTGGTGAGAAAATGAGATTTTTGGTGAAAAAAGGTGTTTTTTGCTGAACATTTTTTTTTGGCTGAGAATTTTCTTTTGCCGATAACACGACGTTTTCACTGCTAAAAGCACATTTTGGGCGCGAACAGCACATTTGTGGTGAGAAAAAGAGTGTTTTGCTGAGAAAAAAGCATTTTTGCTGAAAAAAGGTCATTTTAACCCTAACAATGAGGTTTTTTGCTGATGGGATGACTTTTTTGCCAAAAACACGACGTTATTGCTGGTGAAAACAACGTATTGGCTGAAAACACGACGTTTTGGCTGATAAAATGAAGTTTTTGGTGAGAAAATGAGATTTTTGGTGGAAAAAGGTGTTTTTTGCTGAACATTTTTTTTTGGCTGAGAATTTTCTTTTGCCGATAACACGACGTTTTCACTGCTAAAAGCACATTTTGGGCGCGAACAGCACATTTGTGGTGAGAAAAAGAGTGTTTTGCTGAGAAAAAAAGCATTTTTGCTGAAAAAAGGTCATTTTAACCCTAACAATGAGGTTTTTTGCTGATGGGATGACTTTTTTGCCAAAAACACGACGTTATTGCTGGTGAAAACAACGTATTGGCTGAAAACACGACGTTTTGGCTGATAAAATGAAGTTTTTGGTGAGAAAATGAGATTTTTGGTGAAAAAAGGTGTTTTTGGCTGAACATTTTTTTTTGGCTGAGAATTTTCTTTTGCCGATAACACGACGTTTTCACTGCTAAAAGCACATTTTGGGCGCGAACAGCACATTTGTGGTGAGAAAAAGAGTGTTTTGCTGAGAAAAAAGCATTTTTGCTGAAAAAAGGTCATTTTAACCCTAACAATGAGGTTTTTTGCTGATGGGATGACTTTTTTGCCAAAAACACGACGTTATTGCTGGTGAAAACAACGTATTGGCTGAAAACACGACGTTTTGGCTGATAAAATGAAGTTTTTGGTGAGAAAAGGTGTTTTTGGCTGAACATTTTTTTTTGGCTGAGAATTTTCTTTTGCCGATAACACGACGTTTTCACTGCTCAAAGCACGTTTTGGGCGCGAACAGCACATTTGTGGTGAGAAAAAGAGTGTTTTGCTGAGAAAAAAGCATTTTTGCTGAAAAAAGGTCATCTTAACCCTAACAATGAGGTTTTTTGCTGATGGGATGACTTTTTTGCCAAAAACACGACGTTATTGCTGGTGAAAACAACGTATTGGCTGAAAACACGACGTTTTGGCTGATAAAATGAAGTTTTTGGTGAGAAAATGAGATTTTTGGTGAAAAAAGGTGTTTTTGGCTGAACATTTTTTTTTGGCTGAGAATTTTCTTTTGCCGATAACACGACGTTTTCACTGCTCAAAGCACGTTTTGGGCGCGAACAGCACATTTGTGGTGAGAAAAAGAGTGTTTTGCTGAGGAAAAAGCATTTTTGCTGAAAAAAGGTCATCTTAACCCTAACAATGAGGTTTTTTGCTGATGAGATGACTTTTTTGCCAAAAACACGACGTTATTGCTGGTGAAAACAACGTATTGGCTGAAAACACGACGTTTTGGCTGATAAAATGAAGTTTTTGGTGAGAAAATGAGATTTTTGGTGAAAAAAGGTGTTTTTGGCTGAACATTTTTTTTTGGCTGAGAATTTTCTTTTGCCGATAACACGACGTTTTCACTGCTCAAAGCACGTTTTGGGCGCGAACAGCACATTTGTGGTGAGAAAAAGAGTGTTTTGCTGAGAAAAAAGCATTTTTGCTGAAAAAAGGTCATCTTAACCCTAACAATGAGGTTTTTTGCTGATGGGATGACTTTTTTGCCAAAAACACGACGTTATTGCTGGTGAAAACAACGTATTGGCTGAAAACACGACGTTTTGGCTGATAAAATGAAGTTTTTGGTGAGAAAATGAGATTTTTGGTGAAAAAAGGTGTTTTTGGCTGAACATTTTTTTTTGGCTGAGAATTTTCTTTTGCCGATAACACGACGTTTTCACTGCTCAAAGCACGTTTTGGGCGCGAACAGCACATTTGTGGTGAGAAAAAGAGTGTTTTGCTGAGGAAAAAGCATTTTTGCTGAAAAAAGGTCATCTTAACCCTAACAATGAGGTTTTTTGCTGATGAGATGACTTTTTTGCCAAAAACACGACGTTATTGCTGGTGAAAACAACGTATTGGCTGAAAACACGACGTTTTGGCTGATAAAATGAAGTTTTTGGTGAGAAAATGAGATTTTTGGTGAAAAAAGGTGTTTTTGGCTGAACATTTTTTTTTGGCTGAGAATTTTCTTTTGCCGATAACACGACGTTTTCACTGCTAAAAGCACATTTTGGGCGCGAACAGCACATTTGTGGTGAGAAAAAGAGTGTTTTGCTGAGAAAAAAGCATTTTTGCTGAAAAAAGGTCATCTTAACCCTAACAATGAGGTTTTTTGCTGATGGGATGACTTTTTTGCCAAAAACACGACGTTATTGCTGGTGAAAACAACGTATTGGCTGAAAACACGACGTTTTGGCTGATAAAATGAAGTTTTTGGTGAGAAAATGAGATTTTTGGTGAAAAAAGGTGTTTTTGGCTGAACATTTTTTTTTGGCTGAGAATTTTCTTTTGCCGATAACACGACGTTTTCACTGCTCAAAGCACGTTTTGGGCGCGAACAGCACATTTGTGGTGAGAAAAAGAGTGTTTTGCTGAGGAAAAAGCATTTTTGCTGAAAAAAGGTCATCTTAACCCTAACAATGAGGTTTTTTGCTGATGAGATGACTTTTTTGCCAAAAACACGACGTTATTGCTGGTGAAAACAACGTATTGGCTGAAAACACGACGTTTTGGCTGATAAAATGAAGTTTTTGGTGAGAAAATGAGATTTTTGGTGAAAAAAGGTGTTTTTGGCTGAACATTTTTGTTTGGCTGAGAATTTTCTTTTGCCGATAACACGACGTTTTCACTGCTAAAAGCACATTTTGGGCGCGAACAGCACATTTGTGGTGAGAAAAAGAGTGTTTTGCTGAGAAAAAAGCATTTTTGCTGAAAAAAGGTCATCTTAACCCTAACAATGAGGTTTTTTGCTGATGGGATGACTTTTTTGCCAAAAACACGACGTTATTGCTGGTGAAAACAACGTATTGACTGATAACACGACGTTTTGGCTGATAAAATGAAGTTTTTGGTGAGAAAATGAGATTTTTGGTGAAAAAAGGTGTTTTTGGCTGAACATTTTTTTTTGGCTGAGAATTTTCTTTTGCCGATAACACGACGTTTTCACTGCTAAAAGCACATTTTGGGCGCGAACAGCACATTTGTGGTGAGAAAAAGAGTGTTTTGCTGAGAAAAAAGCATTTTTGCTGAAAAAAGGTCATTTTAACCCTAATAATGAGGTTTTTTGCTGATGGGATGACTTTTTTGCCAAAAACACGACGTTATTGCTGGTGAAAACAACGTATTGGCTGAAAACACGACGTTTTGGCTGATAAAATGAAGATTTTGGTGAGAAAATGAGATTTTTGGTGAAAAAAGGTGTTTTTGGCTGAACATTTTTTTTTGGCTGAGAATTTTCTTTTGCCGATAACACGACGTTTTCACTGCTAAAAGCACATTTTGGGCGCGAACAGCACATTTGTGGTGAGAAAAAGAGTGTTTTGCTGAGAAAAAAGCATTTTTGCTGAAAAAAGGTCATTTTAACCCTAACAATGAGGTTTTTTGCTGATGGGATGACTTTTTTGCCAAAAACACGACGTTATTGCTGGTGAAAACAACGTATTGGCTGAAAACACGACGTTTTGGCTGATAAAATGAAGTTTTTGGTGAGAAAATGAGATTTTTGGTGAAAAAAGGTGTTTTTGGCTGAACATTTTTTTTTGGCTGAGAATTTTCTTTTGCCGATAACACGACGTTTTCACTGCTCAAAGCACATTTTGGGCGCGAACAGCACATTTGTGGTGAGAAAAAGAGTGTTTTGCTGAGAAAAAAGCATTTTTGCTGAAAAAAGGTCATTTTAACCCTAACAATGAGGTTTTTTGCTGATGGGATGACTTTTTTGCCAAAAACACGACGTTATTGCTGGTGAAAACAACGTATTGGCTGAAAACACGACGTTTTGGCTGATAAAATGAAGTTTTTGGTGAGAAAATGAGATTTTTGGTGAAAAAAGGTGTTTTTGGCTGAACATTTTTTTTTGGCTGAGAATTTTCTTTTGCCGATAACACGACGTTTTCACTGCTCAAAGCACATTTTGGGCGCGAACAGCACATTTGTGGTGAGAAAAAGAGTGTTTTGCTGAGAAAAAAGCATTTTTGCTGAAAAAAGGTCATTTTAACCCTAACAATGAGGTTTTTTGCTGATGGGATGACTTTTTTGCCAAAAACACGACGTTATTGCTGGTGAAAACAACGTATTGGCTGAAAACACGACGTTTTGGCTGATAAAATGAAGTTTTTGGTGAGAAAATGAGATTTTTGGTGAAAAAAGGTGTTTTTGGCTGAACATTTTTTTTTGGCTGAGAATTTTCTTTTGCCGATAACACGACGTTTTCACTGCTCAAAGCACATTTTGGGCGCGAACAGCACATTTGTGGTGAGAAAAAGAGTGTTTTGCTGAGAAAAAAGCATTTTTGCTGAAAAAAGGTCATCTTAACCCAACAATGAGGTTTTTTGCTGATGGGATGACTTTTTTGCCAAAAACACGACGTTATTGCTGGTGAAAACAACGTATTGGCTGAAAACACGACGTTTTGGCTGATAAAATGAAGTTTTTGGTGAGAAAATGAGATTTTTGGTGAAAAAAGGTGTTTTTGGCTGAACATTTTTTTTTGGCTGAGAATTTTCTTTTGCCGATAACACGACGTTTTCACTGCTAAAAGCACATTTTGGGCGCGAACAGCACATTTGTGGTGAGAAAAAGAGTGTTTTGCTGAGAAAAAAGCATTTTTGCTGAAAAAAGGTCATCTTAACCCTAACAATGAGGTTTTTTGCTGATGGGATGACTTTTTTGCCAAAAACACGACGTTATTGCTGGTGAAAACAACGTATTGGCTGAAAACACGACGTTTTGGCTGATAAAATGAAGTTTTTGGTGAGAAAATGAGATTTTTGGTGAAAAAAGGTGTTTTTGGCTGAACATTTTTTTTTGGCTGAGAATTTTCTTTTGCCGATAACACGACGTTTTCACTGCTCAAAGCACGTTTTGGGCGCGAACAGCACATTTGTGGTGAGAAAAAGAGTGTTTTGCTGAGAAAAAAGCATTTTTGCTGAAAAAAGGTCATCTTAACCCTAACAATGAGGTTTTTTGCTGATGGGATGACTTTTTTGCCAAAAACACGACGTTATTGCTGGTGAAAACAACGTATTGGCTGAAAACACGACGTTTTGGCTGATAAAATGAAGTTTTTGGTGAGAAAATGAGATTTTTGGTGAAAAAAGGTGTTTTTGGCTGAACATTTTTTTTTGGCTGAGAATTTTCTTTTGCCGATAACACGACGTTTTCACTGCTAAAAGCACATTTTGGGCGCGAACAGCACATTTGTGGTGAGAAAAAGAGTGTTTTGCTGAGAAAAAAGCATTTTTGCTGAAAAAAGGTCATTTTAACCCTAACAATGAGGTTTTTTGCTGATGGGATGACTTTTTTGCCAAAAACACGACGTTATTGCTGGTGAAAACAACGTATTGGCTGAAAACACGACCTTTTGGCTGATAAAATGAAGTTTTTGGTGAGAAAATGAGATTTTTGGTGAAAAAAGGTGTTTTTGGCTGAACATTTTTTTTTGGCTGAGAATTTTCTTTTGCCGATAACACGACGTTTTCACTGCTAAAAGCACATTTTGGGCGCGAACAGCACATTTGTGGTGAGAAAAAGAGTGTTTTGCTGAGAAAAAAGCATTTTTGCTGAAAAAAGGTCATTTTAACCCTAACAATGAGGTTTTTTGCTGATGGGATGACTTTTTTGCCAAAAACACGACGTTATTGCTGGTGAAAACAACGTATTGGCTGAAAACACGACGTTTTGGCTGATAAAATGAAGTTTTTGGTGAGAAAATGAGATTTTTGGTGAAAAAAGGTGTTTTTTGCTGAACATTTTTTTTTGGCTGAGAATTTTCTTTTGCCGATAACACGGCGTTTTCACTGCTAAAAGCACATTTTGGGCGCGAACAGCACATTTGTGGTGAGAAAAAGAGTGTTTTGCTGAGAAAAAAGCATTTTTGCTGAAAAAAGGTCATTTTAACCCTAACAATGAGGTTTTTTGCTGATGGGATGACTTTTTTGCCAAAAACACGACGTTATTGCTGGTGAAAACAACGTATTGGCTGAAAACACGACGTTTTGGCTGATAAAATGAAGTTTTTGGTGAGAAAATGAGATTTTTGGTGAAAAAAGGTGTTTTTGGCTGAACATTTTTTTTTGGCTGAGAATTTTCTTTTGCCGATAACACGACGTTTTCACTGCTCAAAGCACATTTTGGGCGCGAACAGCACATTTGTGGTGAGAAAAAGAGTGTTTTGCTGAGAAAAAAGCATTTTTGCTGAAAAAAGGTCATTTTAACCCTAACAATGAGGTTTTTTGCTGATGGGATGACTTTTTTGCCAAAAACACGACGTTATTGCTGGTGAAAACAACGTATTGGCTGAAAACACGACGTTTTGGCTGATAAAATGAAGTTTTTGGTGAGAAAATGAGATTTTTGGTGAAAAAAGGTGTTTTTGGCTGAACATTTTTTTTTGGCTGAGAATTTTCTTTTGCCGATAACACGACGTTTTCACTGCTCAAAGCACATTTTGGGCGCGAACAGCACATTTGTGGTGAGAAAAAGAGTGTTTTGCTGAGAAAAAAGCATTTTTGCTGAAAAAAGGTCATCTTAACCCAACAATGAGGTTTTTTGCTGATGGGATGACTTTTTTGCCAAAAACACGACGTTATTGCTGGTGAAAACAACGTATTGGCTGAAAACACGACGTTTTGGCTGATAAAATGAAGTTTTTGGTGAGAAAATGAGATTTTTGGTGAAAAAAGGTGTTTTTGGCTGAACATTTTTTTTTGGCTGAGAATTTTCTTTTGCCGATAACACGACGTTTTCACTGCTAAAAGCACATTTTGGGCGCGAACAGCACATTTGTGGTGAGAAAAAGAGTGTTTTGCTGAGAAAAAAGCATTTTTGCTGAAAAAAGGTCATCTTAACCCTAACAATGAGGTTTTTTGCTGATGGGATGACTTTTTTGCCAAAAACACGACGTTATTGCTGGTGAAAACAACGTATTGGCTAAAAACACGACGTTTTGGCTGATAAAATGAAGTTTTTGGTGAGAAAATGAGATTTTTGGTGAAAAAAGGTGTTTTTGGCTGAACATTTTTTTTTGGCTGAGAATTTTCTTTTGCCGATAACACGACGTTTTCACTGCTCAAAGCACGTTTTGGGCGCGAACAGCACATTTGTGGTGAGAAAAAGAGTGTTTTGCTGAGAAAAAAGCATTTTTGCTGAAAAAAGGTCATCTTAACCCTAACAATGAGGTTTTTTGCTGATGGGATGACTTTTTTGCCAAAAACACGACGTTATTGCTGGTGAAAACAACGTATTGGCTGAAAACACGACGTTTTGGCTGATAAAATGAAGTTTTTGGTGAGAAAATGAGATTTTTGGTGAAAAAAGGTGTTTTTGGCTGAACATTTTTTTTTGGCTGAGAATTTTCTTTTGCCGATAACACGACGTTTTCACTGCTAAAAGCACATTTTGGGCGCGAACAGCACATTTGTGGTGAGAAAAAGAGTGTTTTGCTGAGAAAAAAGCATTTTTGCTGAAAAAAGGTCATCTTAACCCTAACAATGAGGTTTTTTGCTGATGGGATGACTTTTTTGCCAAAAACACGACGTTATTGCTGGTGAAAACAACGTATTGGCTGAAAACACGACGTTTTGGCTGATAAAATGAAGTTTTTGGTGAGAAAATGAGATTTTTGGTGAAAAAAGGTGTTTTTGGCTGAACATTTTTTTTTGGCTGAGAATTTTCTTTTGCCGATAACACGACGTTTTCACTGCTAAAAGCACATTTTGGGCGCGAACAGCACATTTGTGGTGAGAAAAAGAGTGTTTTGCTGAGAAAAAAGCATTTTTGCTGAAAAAAGGTCATCTTAACCCTAACAATGAGGTTTTTTGCTGATGGGATGACTTTTTTGCCAAAAACACGACGTTATTGCTGGTGAAAACAACGTATTGGCTGAAAACACGACGTTTTGGCTGATAAAATGAAGTTTTTGGTGAGAAAATGAGATTTTTGGTGAAAAAAGGTGTTTTTTGTTGAACATTTTTTTTTGGCTGAGAATTTTCTTTTGCCGATAACACGACGTTTTCACTGCTCAAAGCACATTTTGGGCGCGAACAGCACATTTGTGGTGAGAAAAAGAGTGTTTTGCTGAGAAAAAAGCATTTTTGCTGAAAAAAGGTCATTTTAACCCTAACAATGAGGTTTTTTGCTGATGGGATGACTTTTTTGCCAAAAACACGACGTTATTGCTGGTGAAAACAACGTATTGGCTGAAAACACGACGTTTTGGCTGATAAAATGAAGTTTTTGGTGAGAAAATGAGATTTTTGGTGAAAAAAGGTGTTTTTTGCTGAACATTTTTTTTTGGCTGAGAATTTTCTTTTGCCGATAACACGGCGTTTTCACTGCTAAAAGCACATTTTGGGCGCGAACAGCACATTTGTGGTGAGAAAAAGAGTGTTTTGCTGAGAAAAAAGCATTTTTGCTGAAAAAAGGTCATTTTAACCCTAACAATGAGGTTTTTTGCTGATGGGATGACTTTTTTGCCAAAAACACGACGTTATTGCTGGTGAAAACAACGTATTGGCTGAAAACACGACGTTTTGGCTGATAAAATGAAGTTTTTGGTGAGAAAATGAGATTTTTGGTGAAAAAAGGTGTTTTTGGCTGAACATTTTTTTTTGGCTGAGAATTTTCTTTTGCCGATAACACGACGTTTTCACTGCTCAAAGCACATTTTGGGCGCGAACAGCACATTTGTGGTGAGAAAAAGAGTGTTTTGCTGAGAAAAAAGCATTTTTGCTGAAAAAAGGTCATTTTAACCCTAACAATGAGGTTTTTTGCTGATGGGATGACTTTTTTGCCAAAAACACGACGTTATTGCTGGTGAAAACAACGTATTGGCTGAAAACACGACGTTTTGGCTGATAAAATGAAGTTTTTGGTGAGAAAATGAGATTTTTGGTGAAAAAAGGTGTTTTTGGCTGAACATTTTTTTTTGGCTGAGAATTTTCTTTTGCCGATAACACGACGTTTTCACTGCTCAAAGCACATTTTGGGCGCGAACAGCACATTTGTGGTGAGAAAAAGAGTGTTTTGCTGAGAAAAAAGCATTTTTGCTGAAAAAAGGTCATCTTAACCCAACAATGAGGTTTTTTGCTGATGGGATGACTTTTTTGCCAAAAACACGACGTTATTGCTGGTGAAAACAACGTATTGGCTGAAAACACGACGTTTTGGCTGATAAAATGAAGTTTTTGGTGAGAAAATGAGATTTTTGGTGAAAAAAGGTGTTTTTTGCTGAACATTTTTTTTTGGCTGAGAATTTTCTTTTGCCGATAACACGACGTTTTCACTGCTGAAAGCACATTTTGGGCGCGAACAGCACATTTGTGGTGAGAAAAAGAGTGTTTTGCTGAGAAAAAAGCATTTTTGCTGAAAAAAGGTCATCTTAACCCTAACAATGAGGTTTTTTGCTGATGGGATGACTTTTTTGCCAAAAACACGACGTTATTGCTGGTGAAAACAATGTATTGGCTGAAAACACGACGTTTTGGCTGATAAAATGAAGTTTTTGGTGAGAAAATGAGATTTTTGGTGAAAAAAGGTGTTTTTGGCTGAACATTTTTTTTTGGCTGAGAATTTTCTTTTGCCGATAACACGACGTTTTCACTGCTCAAAGCACGTTTTGGGCGCGAACAGCACATTTGTGGTGAGAAAAAGAGTGTTTTGCTGAGAAAAAAGCATTTTTGCTGAAAAAAGGTCATCTTAACCCTAACAATGAGGTTTTTTGCTGATGGGATGACTTTTTTGCCAAAAACACGACGTTATTGCTGGTGAAAACAACGTATTGGCTGAAAACACGACGTTTTGGCTGATAAAATGAAGTTTTTGGTGAGAAAATGAGATTTTTGGTGAAAAAAGGTGTTTTTGGCTGAACATTTTTTTTTGGCTGAGAATTTTCTTTTGCCGATAACACGACGTTTTCACTGCTAAAAGCACATTTTGGGCGCGAACAGCACATTTGTGGTGAGAAAAAGAGTGTTTTGCTGAGAAAAAAGCATTTTTGCTGAAAAAAGGTCATCTTAACCCTAACAATGAGGTTTTTTGCTGATGGGATGACTTTTTTGCCAAAAACACGACGTTATTGCTGGTGAAAACAACGTATTGGCTGAAAACACGACGTTTTGGCTGATAAAATGAAGTTTTTGGTGAGAAAATGAGATTTTTGGTGAAAAAAGGTGTTTTTGGCTGAACATTTTTTTTTGGCTGAGAATTTTCTTTTGCCGATAACACGACGTTTTCACTGCTAAAAGCACATTTTGGGCGCGAACAGCACATTTGTGGTGAGAAAAAGAGTGTTTTGCTGAGAAAAAAGCATTTTTGCTGAAAAAAGGTCATCTTAACCCTAACAATGAGGTTTTTTGCTGATGGGATGACTTTTTTGCCAAAAACACGACGTTATTGCTGGTGAAAACAACGTATTGGCTGAAAACACGACGTTTTGGCTGATAAAATGAAGTTTTTGGTGAGAAAATGAGATTTTTGGTGAAAAAAGGTGTTTTTTGTTGAACATTTTTTTTTGGCTGAGAATTTTCTTTTGCCGATAACACGACGTTTTCACTGCTCAAAGCACATTTTGGGCGCGAACAGCACATTTGTGGTGAGAAAAAGAGTGTTTTGCTGAGAAAAAAGCATTTTTGCTGAAAAAAGGTCATCTTAACCCTAACAATGAGGTTTTTTGCTGATGGGATGACTTTTTTGCCAAAAACACGACGTTATTGCTGGTGAAAACAACGTATTGGCTGAAAACACGACGTTTTGGCTGATAAAATGAAGTTTTTGGTGAGAAAATGAGATTTTTGGTGAAAAAAGGTGTTTTTTGCTGAACATTTTTTTTTGGCTGAGAATTTTCTTTTGCCGATAACACGACGTTTTCACTGCTGAAAGCACATTTTGGGCGCGAACAGCACATTTGTGGTGAGAAAAAGAGTGTTTTGCTGAGAAAAAAGCATTTTTGCTGAAAAAAGGTCATCTTAACCCTAACAATGAGGTTTTTTGCTGATGGGATGACTTTTTTGCCAAAAACACGACGTTATTGCTGGTGAAAACAATGTATTGGCTGAAAACACGACGTTTTGGCTGATAAAATGAAGTTTTTGGTGAGAAAATGAGATTTTTGGTGAAAAAAGGTGTTTTTGGCTGAACATTTTTTTTTGGCTGAGAATTTTCTTTTGCCGATAACACGACGTTTTCACTGCTCAAAGCACGTTTTGGGCGCGAACAGCACATTTGTGGTGAGAAAAAGAGTGTTTTGCTGAGAAAAAAGCATTTTTGCTGAAAAAAGGTCATCTTAACCCTAACAATGAGGTTTTTTGCTGATGGGATGACTTTTTTGCCAAAAACACGACGTTATTGCTGGTGAAAACAACGTATTGGCTGAAAACACGACGTTTTGGCTGATAAAATGAAGTTTTTGGTGAGAAAATGAGATTTTTGGTGAAAAAAGGTGTTTTTGGCTGAACATTTTTTTTTGGCTGAGAATTTTCTTTTGCCGATAACACGACGTTTTCACTGCTAAAAGCACATTTTGGGCGCGAACAGCACATTTGTGGTGAGAAAAAGAGTGTTTTGCTGAGAAAAAAGCATTTTTGCTGAAAAAAGGTCATCTTAACCCTAACAATGAGGTTTTTTGCTGATGGGATGACTTTTTTGCCAAAAACACGACGTTATTGCTGGTGAAAACAACGTATTGGCTGAAAACACGACGTTTTGGCTGATAAAATGAAGTTTTTGGTGAGAAAATGAGATTTTTGGTGAAAAAAGGTGTTTTTGGCTGAACATTTTTTTTTGGCTGAGAATTTTCTTTTGCCGATAACACGACGTTTTCACTGCTAAAAGCACATTTTGGGCGCGAACAGCACATTTGTGGTGAGAAAAAGAGTGTTTTGCTGAGAAAAAAGCATTTTTGCTGAAAAAAGGTCATCTTAACCCTAACAATGAGGTTTTTTGCTGATGGGATGACTTTTTTGCCAAAAACACGACGTTATTGCTGGTGAAAACAACGTATTGGCTGAAAACACGACGTTTTGGCTGATAAAATGAAGTTTTTGGTGAGAAAATGAGATTTTTGGTGAAAAAAGGTGTTTTTTGTTGAACATTTTTTTTTGGCTGAGAATTTTCTTTTGCCGATAACACGACGTTTTCACTGCTCAAAGCACATTTTGGGCGCGAACAGCACATTTGTGGTGAGAAAAAGAGTGTTTTGCTGAGAAAAAAGCATTTTTGCTGAAAAAAGGTCATCTTAACCCTAACAATGAGGTTTTTTGCTGATGGGATGACTTTTTTGCCAAAAACACGACGTTATTGCTGGTGAAAACAACGTATTGGCTGAAAACACGACGTTTTGGCTGATAAAATGAAGTTTTTGGTGAGAAAATGAGATTTTTGGTGAAAAAAGGTGTTTTTGGCTGAACATTTTTTTTTGGCTGAGAATTTTCTTTTGCCGATAACACGACGTTTTCACTGCTAAAAGCACATTTTGGGCGCGAACAGCACATTTGTGGTGAGAAAAAGAGTGTTTTGCTGAGAAAAAAGCATTTTTGCTGAAAAAAGGTCATTTTAACCCTAACAATGAGGTTTTTTGCTGATGGGATGACTTTTTTGCCAAAAACACGACGTTATTGCTGGTGAAAACAACGTATTGGCTGAAAACACGACGTTTTGGCTGATAAAATGAAGTTTTTGGTGAGAAAATGAGATTTTTGGTGAAAAAAGGTGTTTTTGGCTGAACATTTTTTTTTGGCTGAGAATTTTCTTTTGCCGATAACACGACGTTTTCACTGCTAAAAGCACATTTTGGGCGCGAACAGCACATTTGTGGTGAGAAAAAGAATGTTTTGCTGAGAAAAAAGCATTTTTGCTGAAAAAAGGTCATTTTAACCCTAACAATGAGGTTTTTTGCTGATGGGATGACTTTTTTGCCAAAAACACGACGTTATTGCTGGTGAAAACAACGTATTGGCTGAAAACACGACCTTTTGGCTGATAAAATGAAGTTTTTGGTGAGAAAATGAGATTTTTGGTGAAAAAAGGTGTTTTTGGCTGAACATTTTTTTTTGGCTGAGAATTTTCTTTTGCCGATAACACGACGTTTTCACTGCTAAAAGCACATTTTGGGCGCGAACAGCACATTTGTGGTGAGAAAAAGAGTGTTTTGCTGAGAAAAAAGCATTTTTGCTGAAAAAAGGTCATTTTAACCCTAACAATGAGGTTTTTTGCTGATGGGATGACTTTTTTGCCAAAAACACGACGTTATTGCTGGTGAAAACAACGTATTGGCTGAAAACACGACGTTTTGGCTGATAAAATGAAGTTTTTGGTGAGAAAATGAGATTTTTGGTGAAAAAAGGTGTTTTTTGCTGAACATTTTTTTTTGGCTGAGAATTTTCTTTTGCCGATAACACGGCGTTTTCACTGCTAAAAGCACATTTTGGGCGCGAACAGCACATTTGTGGTGAGAAAAAGAGTGTTTTGCTGAGAAAAAAGCATTTTTGCTGAAAAAAGGTCATTTTAACCCTAACAATGAGGTTTTTTGCTGATGGGATGACTTTTTTGCCAAAAACACGACGTTATTGCTGGTGAAAACAACGTATTGGCTGAAAACACGACGTTTTGGCTGATAAAATGAAGTTTTTGGTGAGAAAATGAGATTTTTGGTGGAAAAAGGTGTTTTTTGCTGAACATTTTTTTTTGGCTGAGAATTTTCTTTTGCCGATAACACGACGTTTTCACTGCTAAAAGCACATTTTGGGCGCGAACAGCACATTTGTGGTGAGAAAAAGAGTGTTTTGCTGAGAAAAAAGCATTTTTGCTGAAAAAAGGTCATTTTAACCCTAACAATGAGGTTTTTTGCTGATGGGATGACTTTTTTGCCAAAAACACGACGTTATTGCTGGTGAAAACAACGTATTGGCTGAAAACACGACGTTTTGGCTGATAAAATGAAGTTTTTGGTGAGAAAATTAGATTTTTGGTGGAAAAAGGTGTTTTTTGCTGAACATTTTTTTTTGGCTGAGAATTTTCTTTTGCCGATAACACGACGTTTTCACTGCTAAAAGCACATTTTGGGCGCGAACAGCACATTTGTGGTGAGAAAAAGAGTGTTTTGCTGAGAAAAAAGCATTTTTGCTGAAAAAAGGCCATCTTAACCCTAACAATGAGGTTTTTTGCTGATGGGATGACTTTTTTGCCAAAAACACGACGTTATTGCTGGTGAAAACAACGTATTGGCTGAAAACACGACGTTTTGGCTGATAAAATGAAGTTTTTGGTGAGAAAATTAGATTTTTGGTGGAAAAAGGTGTTTTTTGCTGAACATTTTTTTTTGGCTGAGAATTTTCTTTTGCCGATAACACGACGTTTTCACTGCTAAAAGCACATTTTGGGCGCGAACAGCACATTTGTGGTGAGAAAAAGAGTGTTTTGCTGAGAAAAAAGCATTTTTGCTGAAAAAAGGTCATTTTAACCCTAACAATGAGGTTTTTTGCTGATGGGATGACTTTTTTGCCAAAAACACGACGTTATTGCTGGTGAAAACAACGTATTGGCTGAAAACACGACGTTTTGGCTGATAAAATGAAGTTTTTGGTGAGAAAATGAGATTTTTGGTGAAAAAAGGTGTTTTTGGCTGAACATTTTTGTTTGGCTGAGAATTTTCTTTTGCCGATAACACGACGTTTTCACTGCTAAAAGCACATTTTGGGCGCGAACAGCACATTTGTGGTGAGAAAAAGAGTGTTTTGCTGAGAAAAAAGCATTTTTGCTGAAAAAAGGTCATTTTAACCCTAACAATGAGGTTTTTTGCTGATGGGATGACTTTTTTGCCAAAAACACGACGTTATTGCTGGTGAAAACAACGTATTGGCTGAAAACACGACGTTTTGGCTGATAAAATGAAGTTTTTGGTGAGAAAATGAGATTTTTGGTGAAAAAAGGTGTTTTTGGCTGAACATTTTTGTTTGGCTGAGAATTTTCTTTTGCCGATAACACGACGTTTTCACTGCTAAAAGCACATTTTGGGCGCGAACAGCACATTTGTGGTGAGAAAAAGAGTGTTTTGCTGAGAAAAAAGCATTTTTGCTGAAAAAAGGTCATTTTAACCCTAACAATGAGGTTTTTTGCTGATGGGATGACTTTTTTGCCAAAAACACGACGTTATTGCTGGTGAAAACAACGTATTGGCTGAAAACACGACGTTTTGGCTGATAAAATGAAGTTTTTGGTGAGAAAATGAGATTTTTGGTGAAAAAAGGTGTTTTTGGCTGAACATTTTTTTTTGGCTGAGAATTTTCTTTTGCCGATAACACGACGTTTTCACTGCTAAAAGCACATTTTGGGCGCGAACAGCACATTTGTGGTGAGAAAAAGAGTGTTTTGCTGAGAAAACAGCATTTTTGCTGAAAAAAGGTCGTTTTAACCCTAACAATGAGGTTTTTTTCTGATGGGATGACTTTTTTGCCAAAAACACGACGTTATTGCTGGTGAAAACAACGTATTGGCTGAAAACACGACCTTTTGGCTGATAAAATGAAGTTTTTGGTGAGAAAATGAGATTTTTGGTGAAAAAAGGTGTTTTTGGCTGAACATTTTTTTTTGGCTGAGAATTTTCTTTTGCCGATAACACGACGTGTTCACTGCTAAAAGCACATTTTGGGCGCGAACAGCACATTTGTGGTGAGAAAAAGAGTGTTTTGCTGAGAAAAAAGCATTTTTGCTGAAAAAAGGTCATTTTAACCCTAACAATGAGGTTTTTTGCTGATGGGATGACTTTTTTGCCAAAAACACGACGTTATTGCTGGTGAAAACAACGTATTGGCTGAAAACACGACGTTTTGGCTGATAAAATGAAGTTTTTGGTGAGAAAATGAGATTTTTGGTGAAAAAAGGTGATTTTTGCTGAACATTTTTTTTTGGCTGAGAATTTTCTTTTGCCGATAACACGACGTTTTCACTGCTCAAAGCACATTTTGGGCGCGAACAGCACATTTGTGGTGAGAAAAAGAGTGTTTTGCTGAGAAAAAAGCATTTTTGCTGAAAAAATGTCATTTTAACCCTAACAATGAGGTTTTTTGCTGATGGGATGACTTTTTTGCCAAAAACACGACGTTATTGCTGGTGAAAACAACGTATTGGCTGAAAACACGACGTTTTGGCTGATAAAATGAAGTTTTTGGTGAGAAAATGAGATTTTTGGTGAAAAAAGGTGTTTTTTGCTGAACATTTTTTTTTGGCTGAGAATTTTCTTTTGCCGATAACACGACGTTTTCACTGCTCAAAGCACATTTTGGGCGCGAACAGCACATTTGTGGTGAGAAAAAGAGTGTTTTGCTGAGAAAAAAGCATTTTTGCTGAAAAAAGGTCATTTTAACCCTAACAATGAGGTTTTTTGCTGATGGGATGACTTTTTTGCCAAAAACACGACGTTATTGCTGGTGAAAACAACGTATTGGCTGAAAACACGACGTTTTGGCTGATAAAATGAAGTTTTTGGTGAGAAAATGAGATTTTTGGTGAAAAAAGGTGTTTTTTGCTGAACATTTTTTTTTGGCTGAGAATTTTCTTTTGCCGATAACACGACGTTTTCACTGCTCAAAGCACATTTTGGGCGCGAACAGCACATTTGTGGTGAGAAAAAGAGTGTTTTGCTGAGAAAAAAGCATTTTTGCTGAAAAAAGGTCATTTTAACCCTAACAATGAGGTTTTTTGCTGATGGGATGACTTTTTTGCCAAAAACACGACGTTATTGCTGGTGAAAACAACGTATTGGCTGAAAACACGACGTTTTGGCTGATAAAATGAAGTTTTTGGTGAGAAAATGAGATTTTTGGTGAAAAAAGGTGTTTTTTGCTGAACATTTTTTTTTGGCTGGGAATTTTCTTTTGCCGATAACACGACGTTTTCACTGCTAAAAGCACATTTTGGGCGCGAACAGCACATTTGTGGTGAGAAAAAGAGTGTTTTGCTGAGAAAAAAGCATTTTTGCTGAAAAAAGGTCATTTTAACCCTAACAATGAGGTTTTTTGCTGATGGGATGACTTTTTTGCCAAAAACACGACGTTATTGCTGGTGAAAACAACGTATTGGCTGAAAACACGACGTTTTGGCTGATAAAATGAAGTTTTTGGTGAGAAAATGAGATTTTTGGTGAAAAAAGGTGTTTTTTGCTGAACATTTTTTTTTGGCTGAGAATTTTCTTTTGCCGATAACACGACGTTTTCACTGCTCAAAGCACATTTTGGGCGCGAACAGCACATTTGTGGTGAGAAAAAGAGTGTTTTGCTGAGAAAAAAGCATTTTTGCTGAAAAAAGGTCATTTTAACCCTAACAATGAGGTTTTTTGCTGATGGGATGACTTTTTTGCCAAAAACACGACGTTATTGCTGGTGAAAACAACGTATTGGCTGAAAACACGACGTTTTGGCTGATAAAATGAAGTTTTTGGTGAGAAAATGAGATTTTTGGTGAAAAAAGGTGTTTTTTGCTGAACATTTTTTTTTGGCTGAGAATTTTCTTTTGCCGATAACACGACGTTTTCACTGCTCAAAGCACATTTTGGGCGCGAACAGCACATTTGTGGTGAGAAAAAGAGTGTTTTGCTGAGAAAAAAGCATTTTTGCTGAAAAAAGGTCATTTTAACCCTAACAATGAGGTTTTTTGCTGATGGGATGACTTTTTTGCCAAAAACACGACGTTATTGCTGGTGAAAACAACGTATTGGCTGAAAACACGACGTTTTGGCTGATAAAATGAAGTTTTTGGTGAGAAAATGAGATTTTTGGTGAAAAAAGGTGTTTTTTGCTGAACATTTTTTTTTGGCTGAGAATTTTCTTTTGCCGATAACACGACGTTTTCACTGCTCAAAGCACATTTTGGGCGCGAACAGCACATTTGTGGTGAGAAAAAGAGTGTTTTGCTGAGAAAAAAGCATTTTTGCTGAAAAAAGGTCATTTTAACCCTAACAATGAGGTTTTTTGCTGATGGGATGACTTTTTTGCCAAAAACACGACGTTATTGCTGGTGAAAACAACGTATTGGCTGAAAACACGACGTTTTGGCTGATAAAATGAAGTTTTTGGTGAGAAAATGAGATTTTTGGTGAAAAAAGGTGTTTTTGGCTGAACATTTTTTTTTGGCTGAGAATTTTCTTTTGCCGATAACACGACGTTTTCACTGCTAAAAGCACATTTTGGGCGCGAACAGCACATTTGTGGTGAGAAAAAGAGTGTTTTGCTGAGAAAAAAGCATTTTTGCTGAAAAAAGGTCATTTTAACCCTAACAATGAGGTTTTTTGCTGATGGGATGACTTTTTTGCCAAAAACACGACGTTATTGCTGGTGAAAACAACGTATTGGCTGAAAACACGACGTTTTGGCTGATAAAATGAAGTTTTTGGTGAGAAAATGAGATTTTTGGTGAAAAAAGGTGTTTTTTGCTGAACATTTTTTTTTGGCTGAGAATTTTCTTTTGCCGATAACACGACGTTTTCACTGCTCAAAGCACATTTTGGGCGCGAACAGCACATTTGTGGTGAGAAAAAGAGTGTTTTGCTGAGAAAAAAGCATTTTTGCTGAAAAAAGGTCATTTTAACCCTAACAATGAGGTTTTTTGCTGATGGGATGACTTTTTTGCCAAAAACACGACGTTATTGCTGGTGAAAACAACGTATTGGCTGAAAACACGACGTTTTGGCTGATAAAATGAAGTTTTTGGTGAGAAAATGAGATTTTTGGTGAAAAAAGGTGTTTTTTGCTGAACATTTTTTTTTGGCTGAGAATTTTCTTTTGCCGATAACACGACGTTTTCACTGCTCAAAGCACATTTTGGGCGCGAACAGCACATTTGTGGTGAGAAAAAGAGTGTTTTGCTGAGAAAAAAGCATTTTTGCTGAAAAAAGGTCATTTTAACCCTAACAATGAGGTTTTTTGCTGATGGGATGACTTTTTTGCCAAAAACACGACGTTATTGCTGGTGAAAACAACGTATTGGCTGAAAACACGACCTTTTGGCTGATAAAATGAAGTTTTTGGTGAGAAAATGAGATTTTTGGTGAAAAAAGGTGTTTTTTGCTGAACATTTTTTTTTGGCTGAGAATTTTCTTTTGCCGATAACACGACGTTTTCACTGCTAAAAGCACATTTTGGGCGCGAACAGCACATTTGTGGTGAGAAAAAGAGTGTTTTGCTGAGAAAAAAGCATTTTTGCTGAAAAAAGGTCATTTTAACCCTAACAATGAGGTTTTTTGCTGATGGGATGACTTTTTTGCCAAAAACACGACGTTATTGCTGGTGAAAACAACGTATTGGCTGAAAACACGACGTTTTGGCTGATAAAATGAAGTTTTTGGTGAGAAAATGAGATTTTTGGTGAAAAAAGGTGTTTTTGGCTGAACATTTTTTTTTGGCTGAGAATTTTCTTTTGCCGATAACACGACGTTTTCACTGCTCAAAGCACATTTTGGGCGCGAACAGCACATTTGTGGTGAGAAAAAGAGTGTTTTGCTGAGAAAAAAGCATTTTTGCTGAAAAAAGGTCATTTTAACCCTAACAATGAGGTTTTTTGCTGATGGGATGACTTTTTTGCCAAAAACACGACGTTATTGCTGGTGAAAACAACGTATTGGCTGAAAACACGACGTTTTGGCTGATAAAATGAAGTTTTTGGTGAGAAAATGAGATTTTTGGTGAAAAAAGGTGTTTTTGGCTGAACATTTTTTTTTGGCTGAGAATTTTCTTTTGCCGATAACACGACGTTTTCACTGCTCAAAGCACATTTTGGGCGCGAACAGCACATTTGTGGTGAGAAAAAGAGTGTTTTGCTGAGAAAAAAGCATTTTTGCTGAAAAAAGGTCATTTTAACCCTAACAATGAGGTTTTTTGCTGATGGGATGACTTTTTTGCCAAAAACACGACGTTATTGCTGGTGAAAACAACGTATTGGCTGAAAACACGACGTTTTGGCTGATAAAATGAAGTTTTTGGTGAGAAAATGAGATTTTTGGTGAAAAAAGGTGTTTTTTGCTGAACATTTTTTTTTGGCTGAGAATTTTCTTTTGCCGATAACACGACGTTTTCACTGCTCAAAGCACATTTTGGGCGCGAACAGCACATTTGTGGTGAGAAAAAGAGTGTTTTGCTGAGAAAAAAGCATTTTTGCTGAAAAAAGGTCATTTTAACCCTAACAATGAGGTTTTTTGCTGATGGGATGACTTTTTTGCCAAAAACACGACGTTATTGCTGGTGAAAACAACGTATTGGCTGAAAACACGACGTTTTGGCTGATAAAATGAAGTTTTTGGTGAGAAAATGAGATTTTTGGTGAAAAAAGGTGTTTTTTGCTGAACATTTTTTTTTGGCTGAGAATTTTCTTTTGCCGATAACACGACGTTTTCACTGCTCAAAGCACATTTTGGGCGCGAACAGCACATTTGTGGTGAGAAAAAGAGTGTTTTGCTGAGAAAAAAGCATTTTTGCTGAAAAAAGGTCATTTTAACCCTAACAATGAGGTTTTTTGCTGATGGGATGACTTTTTTGCCAAAAACACGACGTTATTGCTGGTGAAAACAACGTATTGGCTGAAAACACGACGTTTTGGCTGATAAAATGAAGTTTTTGGTGAGAAAATGAGATTTTTGGTGAAAAAAGGTGTTTTTGGCTGAACATTTTTTTTTGGCTGAGAATTTTCTTTTGCCGATAACACGACGTTTTCACTGCTAAAAGCACATTTTGGGCGCGAACAGCACATTTGTGGTGAGAAAAAGAGTGTTTTGCTGAGAAAAAAGCATTTTTGCTGAAAAAAGGTCATTTTAACCCTAACAATGAGGTTTTTTGCTGATGGGATGACTTTTTTGCCAAAAACACGACGTTATTGCTGGTGAAAACAACGTATTGGCTGAAAACACGACGTTTTGGCTGATAAAATGAAGTTTTTGGTGAGAAAATGAGATTTTTGGTGAAAAAAGGTGTTTTTTGCTGAACATTTTTTTTTGGCTGAGAATTTTCTTTTGCCGATAACACGACGTTTTCACTGCTAAAAGCACATTTTGGGCGCGAACAGCACATTTGTAGTGAGAAAAAGAGTGTTTTGCTGAGAAAAAAGCATTTTTGCTGAAAAAAGGTCATTTTAACCCTAACAATGAGGTTTTTTGCTGATGGGATGACTTTTTTGCCAAAAACACGACGTTATTGCTGGTGAAAACAACGTATTGGCTGAAAACACGACGTTTTGGCTGATAAAATGAAGTTTTTGGTGAGAAAATGAGATTTTTGGTGAAAAAAGGTGTTTTTTGCTGAACATTTTTTTTTGGCTGAGAATTTTCTTTTGCCGATAACACGACGTTTTCACTGCTAAAAGCACATTTCGGGCGCGAACAGCACATTTGTAGTGAGAAAAAGAGTGTTTTGCTGAGAAAAAAGCATTTTTGCTGAAAAAAGGTCATTTTAACCCTAACAATGAGGTTTTTTGCTGATGGGATGACTTTTTTGCCAAAAACACGACGTTATTGCTGGTGAAAACAACGTATTGGCTGAAAACACGACGTTTTGGCTGATAAAATGAAGTTTTTGGTGAGAAAATGAGATTTTTGGTGAAAAAAGGTGTTTTTTGCTGAACATTTTTTTTGGCTGAGAATTTTCTTTTGCCGATAACACGACGTTTTCACTGCTCAAAGCACATTTTGGGCGCGAACAGCACATTTGTGGTGAGAAAAAGAGTGTTTTGCTGAGAAAAAAGCATTTTTGCTGAAAAAAGGTCATTTTAACCCTAACAATGAGGTTTTTTGCTGATGGGATGACTTTTTTGCCAAAAACACGACGTTATTGCTGGTGAAAACAACGTATTGGCTGAAAACACGACGTTTTGGCTGATAAAATGAAGTTTTTGGTGAGAAAATGAGATTTTTGGTGAAAAAAGGTGTTTTTGGCTGAACATTTTTTTTTGGCTGAGAATTTTCTTTTGCCGATAACACGACGTTTTCACTGCTAAAAGCACATTTTGGGCGCGAACAGCACATTTGTGGTGAGAAAAAGAGTGTTTTGCTGAGAAAAAAGCATTTTTGCTGAAAAAAGGTCATTTTAACCCTAACAATGAGGTTTTTTGCTGATGGGATGACTTTTTTGCCAAAAACACGACGTTATTGCTGGTGAAAACAACGTACTGGCTGAAAACACGACCTTTTGGCTGATAAAATGAAGTTTTTGGTGAGAAAATGAGATTTTTGGTGAAAAAAGGTGTTTTTGGCTGAACATTTTTTTTTGGCTGAGAATTTTCTTTTGCCGATAACACGACGTTTTCACTGCTCAAAGCACATTTTGGGCGCGAACAGCACATTTGTGGTGAGAAAAAGAGTGTTTTGCTGAGAAAAAAGCATTTTTGCTGAAAAAAGGTCATTTTAACCCTAACAATGAGGTTTTTTGCTGATGGGATGACTTTTTTGCCAAAAACACGACGTTATTGCTGGTGAAAACAACGTATTGGCTGAAAACACGACGTTTTGGCTGATAAAATGAAGTTTTTGGTGAGAAAATGAGATTTTTGGTGAAAAAAGGTGTTTTTGGCTGAACATTTTTTTTTGGCTGAGAATTTTCTTTTGCCGATAACACGACGTTTTCACTGCTAAAAGCACATTTTGGGCGCGAACAGCACATTTGTGGTGAGAAAAAGAGTGTTTTGCTGAGAAAAAAGCATTTTTGCTGAAAAAAGGTCATTTTAACCCTAACAATGAGGTTTTTTGCTGATGGGATGACTTTTTTGCCAAAAACACGACGTTATTGCTGGTGAAAACAACGTACTGGCTGAAAACACGACCTTTTGGCTGATAAAATGAAGTTTTTGGTGAGAAAATGAGATTTTTGGTGAAAAAAGGTGTTTTTGGCTGAACATTTTTTTTTGGCTGAGAATTTTCTTTTGCCGATAACACGACGTTTTCACTGCTCAAAGCACATTTTGGGCGCGAACAGCACATTTGTGGTGAGAAAAAGAGTGTTTTGCTGAGAAAAAAGCATTTTTGCTGAAAAAAGGTCATTTTAACCCTAACAATGAGGTTTTTTGCTGATGGGATGACTTTTTTGCCAAAAACACGACGTTATTGCTGGTGAAAACAACGTATTGGCTGAAAACACGACGTTTTGGCTGATAAAATGAAGTTTTTGGTGAGAAAATGAGATTTTTGGTGAAAAAAGGTGTTTTTGGCTGAACATTTTTTTTTGGCTGAGAATTTTCTTTTGCCGATAACACGACGTTTTCACTGCTAAAAGCACATTTTGGGCGCGAACAGCACATTTGTGGTGAGAAAAAGAGTGTTTTGCTGAGAAAAAAGCATTTTTGCTGAAAAAAGGTCATTTTAACCCTAACAATGAGGTTTTTTGCTGATGGGATGACTTTTTTGCCAAAAACACGACGTTATTGCTGGTGAAAACAACGTACTGGCTGAAAACACGACCTTTTGGCTGATAAAATGAGGTTTTTGGTGAGAAAATGAGATTTTTGGTGAAAAAAGGTGTTTTTGGCTGAACATTTTTTTTTGGCTGAGAATTTTCTTTTGCCGATAACACGACGTTTTCACTGCTCAAAGCACATTTTGGGCGCGAACAGCACATTTGTGGTGAGAAAAAGAGTGTTTTGCTGAGAAAAAAGCATTTTTGCTGAAAAAAGGTCATTTTAACCCTAACAATGAGGTTTTTTGCTGATGGGATGACTTTTTTGCCAAAAACACGACGTTATTGCTGGTGAAAACAACGTATTGGCTGAAAACACGACGTTTTGGCTGATAAAATGAAGTTTTTGGTGAGAAAATGAGATTTTTGGTGAAAAAAGGTGTTTTTGGCTGAACATTTTTTTTTGGCTGAGAATTTTCTTTTGCCGATAACACGACGTTTTCACTGCTAAAAGCACATTTTGGGCGCGAACAGCACATTTGTGGTGAGAAAAAGAGTGTTTTGCTGAGAAAAAAGCATTTTTGCTGAAAAAAGGTCATTTTAACCCTAACAATGAGGTTTTTTGCTGATGGGATGACTTTTTTGCCAAAAACACGACGTTATTGCTGGTGAAAACAACGTATTGGCTGAAAACACGACGTTTTGGCTGATAAAATGAAGTTTTTGGTGAGAAAATGAGATTTTTGGTGAAAAAAGGTGTTTTTGGCTGAACATTTTTTTTTGGCTGAGAATTTTCTTTTGCCGATAACACGACGTTTTCACTGCTAAAAGCACATTTTGGGCGCGAACAGCACATTTGTGGTGAGAAAAAGAGTGTTTTGCTGAGAAAAAAGCATTTTTGCTGAAAAAAGGTCATTTTAACCCTAACAATGAGGTTTTTTGCTGATGGGATGACTTTTTTGCCAAAAACACGACGTTATTGCTGGTGAAAACAACGTATTGGCTGAAAACACGACGTTTTGGCTGATAAAATGAAGTTTTTGGTGAGAAAATGAGATTTTTGGTGAAAAAAGGTGTTTTTGGCTGAACATTGTTTTTTGGCTGAGAATTTTCTTTTGCCGATAACACGACGTTTTCACTGCTAAAAGCACATTTTGGGCGCGAACAGCACATTTGTGGTGAGAAAAAGAGTGTTTTGCTGAGAAAAAAGCATTTTTGCTGAAAAAAGGTCATTTTAACCCTAACAATGAGGTTTTTTGCTGATGGGATGACTTTTTTGCCAAAAACACGACGTTATTGCTGGTGAAAACAACGTATTGGCTGAAAACACGACGTTTTGGCTGATAAAATGAAGTTTTTGGTGAGAAAATGAGATTTTTGGTGGAAAAAGGTGTTTTTTGCTGAACATTTTTTTTTGGCTGAGAATTTTCTTTTGCCGATAACACGACGTTTTCACTGCTAAAAGCACATTTTGGGCGCGAACAGCACATTTGTGGTGAGAAAAAGAGTGTTTTGCTGAGAAAAAAGCATTTTTGCTGAAAAAAGGTCATTTTAACCCTAACAATGAGGTTTTTTGCTGATGGGATGACGTTTTTGCCAAAAACACGACGTTATTGCTGGTGAAAACAACGTATTGGCTGAAAACACGACGTTTTGGCTGATAAAATGAAGTTTTTGGTGAGAAAATGAGATTTTTGGTGGAAAAAGGTGTTTTTTGCTGAACATTTTTTTTTGGCTGAGAATTTTCTTTTGCCGATAACACGACGTTTTCACTGCTAAAAGCACATTTTGGGCGCGAACAGCACATTTGTGGTGAGAAAAAGAGTGTTTTGCTGAGAAAAAAGCATTTTTGCTGAAAAAAGGTCATTTTAACCCTAACAATGAGGTTTTTTGCTGATGGGATGACTTTTTTGCCAAAAACACGACGTTATTGCTGGTGAAAACAACGTATTGGCTGAAAACACGACGTTTTGGCTGATAAAATGAGATTTTTGGTGAAAAAAGGTGTTTTTGGCTGAACATTTTTTTTTGGCTGAGAATTTTCTTTTGCCGATAACACGACGTTTTCACTGCTAAAAGCACATTTTGGGCGCGAACAGCACATTTGTGGTGAGAAAAAGAGTGTTTTGCTGAGAAAAAAGCATTTTTGCTGAAAAAAGGTCATTTTAACCCTAACAATGAGGTTTTTTGCTGATGGGATGACTTTTTTGCCAAAAACACGACGTTATTGCTGGTGAAAACAACGTATTGGCTGAAAACACGACGTTTTGGCTGATAAAAAGAGATTTTTGGTGAAAAAAGGTGTTTTTGGCTGAACATTTTTTTTTGGCTGAGAATTTTCTTTTGCCGATAACACGACGTTTTCACTGCTAAAAGCACATTTTGGGCGCGAACAGCACATTTGTGGTGAGAAAAAGAGTGTTTTGCTGAGAAAAAAGCATTTTTGCTGAAAAAAGGTCATTTTAACCCTAACAATGAGGTTTTTTGCTGATGGGATGACTTTTTTGCCAAAAACACGACGTTATTGCTGGTGAAAACAACGTACTGGCTGAAAACACGACCTTTTGGCTGATAAAATGAAGTTTTTGGTGAGAAAATGAGATTTTTGGTGAAAAAAGGTGTTTTTGGCTGAACATTTTTTTTTGGCTGAGAATTTTCTTTTGCCGATAACACGACGTTTTCACTGCTCAAAGCACATTTTGGGCGCGAACAGCACATTTGTGGTGAGAAAAAGAGTGTTTTGCTGAGAAAAAAGCATTTTTGCTGAAAAAAGGTCATTTTAACCCTAACAATGAGGTTTTTTGCTGATGGGATGACTTTTTTGCCAAAAACACGACGTTATTGCTGGTGAAAACAACGTATTGGCTGAAAACACGACGTTTTGGCTGATAAAATGAAGTTTTTGGTGAGAAAATGAGATTTTTGGTGAAAAAAGGTGTTTTTGGCTGAACATTTTTTTTTGGCTGAGAATTTTCTTTTGCCGATAACACGACGTTTTCACTGCTAAAAGCACATTTTGGGCGCGAACAGCACATTTGTGGTGAGAAAAAGAGTGTTTTGCTGAGAAAAAAGCATTTTTGCTGAAAAAAGGTCATTTTAACCCTAACAATGAGGTTTTTTGCTGATGGGATGACTTTTTTGCCAAAAACACGACGTTATTGCTGGTGAAAACAACGTACTGGCTGAAAACACGACGTTTTGGCTGATAAAATGAAGTTTTTGGTGAGAAAATGAGATTTTTGGTGAAAAAAGGTGTTTTTTGCTGAACATTTTTTTTTGGCTGAGAATTTTCTTTTGCCGATAACACGACGTTTTCACTGCTAAAAGCACATTTTGGGCGCGAACAGCACATTTGTGGTGAGAAAAAGAGTGTTTTGCTGAGAAAAAAGCATTTTTGCTGAAAAAAGGTCATTTTAACCCTAACAATGAGGTTTTTTGCTGATGGGATGACTTTTTTGCCAAAAACACGACGTTATTGCTGGTGAAAACAACGTACTGGCTGAAAACACGACCTTTTGGCTGATAAAATGAAGTTTTTGGTGAGAAAATGAGATTTTTGGTGAAAAAAGGTGTTTTTGGCTGAACATTTTTTTTTGGCTGAGAATTTTCTTTTGCCGATAACACGACGTTTTCACTGCTCAAAGCACATTTTGGGCGCGAACAGCACATTTGTGGTGAGAAAAAGAGTGTTTTGCTGAGAAAAAAGCATTTTTGCTGAAAAAAGGTCATTTTAACCCTAACAATGAGGTTTTTTGCTGATGGGATGACTTTTTTGCCAAAAACACGACGTTATTGCTGGTGAAAACAACGTATTGGCTGAAAACACGACGTTTTGGCTGATAAAATGAAGTTTTTGGTGAGAAAATGAGATTTTTGGTGAAAAAAGGTGTTTTTGGCTGAACATTTTTTTTTGGCTGAGAATTTTCTTTTGCCGATAACACGACGTTTTCACTGCTAAAAGCACATTTTGGGCGCGAACAGCACATTTGTGGTGAGAAAAAGAGTGTTTTGCTGAGAAAAAAGCATTTTTGCTGAAAAAAGGTCATTTTAACCCTAACAATGAGGTTTTTTGCTGATGGGATGACTTTTTTGCCAAAAACACGACGTTATTGCTGGTGAAAACAACGTATTGGCTGAAAACACGACGTTTTGGCTGATAAAATGAAGTTTTTGGTGAGAAAATGAGATTTTTGGTGAAAAAAGGTGTTTTTGGCTGAACATTGTTTTTTGGCTGAGAATTTTCTTTTGCCGATAACACGACGTTTTCACTGCTAAAAGCACATTTTGGGCGCGAACAGCACATTTGTGGTGAGAAAAAGAGTGTTTTGCTGAGAAAAAAGCATTTTTGCTGAAAAAAGGTCATTTTAACCCTAACAATGAGGTTTTTTGCTGATGGGATGACGTTTTTGCCAAAAACACGACGTTATTGCTGGTGAAAACAACGTATTGGCTGAAAACACGACGTTTTGGCTGATAAAATGAAGTTTTTGGTGAGAAAATGAGATTTTTGGTGGAAAAAGGTGTTTTTTGCTGAACATTTTTTTTTGGCTGAGAATTTTCTTTTGCCGATAACACGACGTTTTCACTGCTAAAAGCACATTTTGGGCGCGAACAGCACATTTGTGGTGAGAAAAAGAGTGTTTTGCTGAGAAAAAAGCATTTTTGCTGAAAAAAGGTCATTTTAACCCTAACAATGAGGTTTTTTGCTGATGGGATGACGTTTTTGCCAAAAACACGACGTTATTGCTGGTGAAAACAACGTATTGGCTGAAAACACGACGTTTTGGCTGATAAAATGAAGTTTTTGGTGAGAAAATGAGATTTTTGGTGGAAAAAGGTGTTTTTTGCTGAACATTTTTTTTTGGCTGAGAATTTTCTTTTGCCGATAACACGACGTTTTCACTGCTAAAAGCACATTTTGGGCGCGAACAGCACATTTGTGGTGAGAAAAAGAGTGTTTTGCTGAGAAAAAAGCATTTTTGCTGAAAAAAGGTCATTTTAACCCTAACAATGAGGTTTTTTGCTGATGGGATGACTTTTTTGCCAAAAACACGACGTTATTGCTGGTGAAAACAACGTATTGGCTGAAAACACGACGTTTTGGCTGATAAAATGAGATTTTTGGTGAAAAAAGGTGTTTTTGGCTGAACATTTTTTTTTGGCTGAGAATTTTCTTTTGCCGATAACACGACGTTTTCACTGCTAAAAGCACATTTTGGGCGCGAACAGCACATTTGTGGTGAGAAAAAGAGTGTTTTGCTGAGAAAAAAGCATTTTTGCTGAAAAAAGGTCATTTTAACCCTAACAATGAGTTTTTTTGCTGATGGGATGACTTTTTTGCCAAAAACACGACGTTATTGCTGGTGGGATGACTTTTTTGCCAAAAACACGACGTTATTGCTGGTGAAAACAACGTATTGGCTGAAAACACGACGTTTTGGCTGATAAAATGAAGTTTTTGGTGAGAAAAGGTGTTTTTGGCTGAACATTTTTTTTTGGCTGAGAATTTTCTTTTGCCGATAACACGACGTTTTCACTGCTAAAAGCACATTTTGGGCGCGAACAGCACATTTGTGGTGAGAAAAAGAGTGTTTTGCTGAGAAAAAAGCATTTTTGCTGAAAAAAGGTCATTTTAACCCTAACAATGAGGTTTTTTGCTGATGGGATGACTTTTTTGCCAAAAACACGACGTTATTGCTGGTGAAAACAACGTATTGGCTGAAAACACGACGTTTTGGCTGATAAAATGAAGTTTTTGGTGAGAAAATGAGATTTTTGGTGAAAAAAGGTGTTTTTGGCTGAACATTTTTTTTTGGCTGAGAATTTTCTTTTGCCGATAACACGACGTTTTCACTGCTAAAAGCACATTTTGGGCGCGAACAGCACATTTGTGGTGAGAAAAAGAGTGTTTTGCTGAGAAAAAAGCATTTTTGCTGAAAAAAGGTCATTTTAACCCTAACAATGAGGTTTTTTGCTGATGGGATGACTTTTTTGCCAAAAACACGACGTTATTGCTGGTGAAAACAACGTACTGGCTGAAAACACGACCTTTTGGCTGATAAAATGAAGTTTTTGGTGAGAAAATGAGATTTTTGGTGAAAAAAGGTGTTTTTGGCTGAACATTTTTTTTTGGCTGAGAATTTTCTTTTGCCGATAACACGACGTTTTCACTGCTCAAAGCACATTTTGGGCGCGAACAGCACATTTGTGGTGAGAAAAAGAGTGTTTTGCTGAGAAAAAAGCATTTTTGCTGAAAAAAGGTCATTTTAACCCTAACAATGAGGTTTTTTGCTGATGGGATGACTTTTTTGCCAAAAACACGACGTTATTGCTGGTGAAAACAACGTATTGGCTGAAAACACGACGTTTTGGCTGATAAAATGAAGTTTTTGGTGAGAAAATGAGATTTTTGGTGAAAAAAGGTGTTTTTGGCTGAACATTTTTTTTTGGCTGAGAATTTTCTTTTGCCGATAACACGACGTTTTCACTGCTAAAAGCACATTTTGGGCGCGAACAGCACATTTGTGGTGAGAAAAAGAGTGTTTTGCTGAGAAAAAAGCATTTTTGCTGAAAAAAGGTCATTTTAACCCTAACAATGAGGTTTTTTGCTGATGGGATGACTTTTTTGCCAAAAACACGACGTTATTGCTGGTGAAAACAACGTACTGGCTGAAAACACGACCTTTTGGCTGATAAAATGAAGTTTTTGGTGAGAAAATGAGATTTTTGGTGAAAAAAGGTGTTTTTGGCTGAACATTTTTTTTTGGCTGAGAATTTTCTTTTGCCGATAACACGACGTTTTCACTGCTCAAAGCACATTTTGGGCGCGAACAGCACATTTGTGGTGAGAAAAAGAGTGTTTTGCTGAGAAAAAAGCATTTTTGCTGAAAAAAGGTCATTTTAACCCTAACAATGAGGTTTTTTGCTGATGGGATGACTTTTTTGCCAAAAACACGACGTTATTGCTGGTGAAAACAACGTATTGGCTGAAAACACGACGTTTTGGCTGATAAAATGAAGTTTTTGGTGAGAAAATGAGATTTTTGGTGAAAAAAGGTGTTTTTGGCTGAACATTTTTTTTTGGCTGAGAATTTTCTTTTGCCGATAACACGACGTTTTCACTGCTAAAAGCACATTTTGGGCGCGAACAGCACATTTGTGGTGAGAAAAAGAGTGTTTTGCTGAGAAAAAAGCATTTTTGCTGAAAAAAGGTCATTTTAACCCTAACAATGAGGTTTTTTGCTGATGGGATGACTTTTTTGCCAAAAACACGACGTTATTGCTGGTGAAAACAACGTATTGGCTGAAAACACAACGTTTTGGCTGATAAAATGAAGTTTTTGGTGAGAAAATGAGATTTTTGGTGAAAAAAGGTGTTTTTGGCTGAACATTGTTTTTTGGCTGAGAATTTTCTTTTGCCGATAACACGACGTTTTCACTGCTAAAAGCACATTTTGGGCGCGAACAGCACATTTGTGGTGAGAAAAAGAGTGTTTTGCTGAGAAAAAAGCATTTTTGCTGAAAAAAGGTCATTTTAACCCTAACAATGAGGTTTTTTGCTGATGGGATGACGTTTTTGCCAAAAACACGACGTTATTGCTGGTGAAAACAACGTATTGGCTGAAAACACGACGTTTTGGCTGATAAAATGAAGTTTTTGGTGAGAAAATGAGATTTTTGGTGGAAAAAGGTGTTTTTTGCTGAACATTTTTTTTTGGCTGAGAATTTTCTTTTGCCGATAACACGACGTTTTCACTGCTAAAAGCACATTTTGGGCGCGAACAGCACATTTGTGGTGAGAAAAAGAGTGTTTTGCTGAGAAAAAAGCATTTTTGCTGAAAAAAGGTCATTTTAACCCTAACAATGAGGTTTTTTGCTGATGGGATGACGTTTTTGCCAAAAACACGACGTTATTGCTGGTGAAAACAACGTATTGGCTGAAAACACGACGTTTTGGCTGATAAAATGAAGTTTTTGGTGAGAAAATGAGATTTTTGGTGGAAAAAGGTGTTTTTTGCTGAACATTTTTTTTTGGCTGAGAATTTTCTTTTGCCGATAACACGACGTTTTCACTGCTAAAAGCACATTTTGGGCGCGAACAGCACATTTGTGGTGAGAAAAAGAGTGTTTTGCTGAGAAAAAAGCATTTTTGCTGAAAAAAGGTCATTTTAACCCTAACAATGAGGTTTTTTGCTGATGGGATGACTTTTTTGCCAAAAACACGACGTTATTGCTGGTGAAAACAACGTATTGGCTGAAAACACGACGTTTTGGCTGATAAAATGAAGTTTTTGGTGAGAAAATGAGATTTTTGGTGAAAAAAGGTGTTTTTTGCTGAACATTTTTTTTTGGCTGAGAATTTTCTTTTGCCGATAACACGACGTTTTCACTGCTAAAAGCACATTTTGGGCGCGAACAGCACATTTGTGGTGAGAAAAAGAGTGTTTTGCTGAGAAAAAAGCATTTTTGCTGAAAAAAGGTCATTTTAACCCTAACAATGAGTTTTTTTGCTGATGGGATGACTTTTTTGCCAAAAACACGACGTTATTGCTGGTGGGATGACTTTTTTGCCAAAAACACGACGTTATTGCTGGTGAAAACAACGTATTGGCTGAAAACACGACGTTTTGGCTGATAAAATGAAGTTTTTGGTGAGAAAAGGTGTTTTTGGCTGAACATTTTTTTTTGGCTGAGAATTTTCTTTTGCCGATAACACGACGTTTTCACTGCTAAAAGCACATTTTGGGCGCGAACAGCACATTTGTGGTGAGAAAAAGAGTGTTTTGCTGAGAAAAAAGCATTTTTGCTGAAAAAAGGTCATTTTAACCCTAACAATGAGGTTTTTTGCTGATGGGATGACTTTTTTGCCAAAAACACGACGTTATTGCTGGTGAAAACAACGTATTGGCTGAAAACACGACGTTTTGGCTGATAAAATGAAGTTTTTGGTGAGAAAATGAGATTTTTGGTGAAAAAAGGTGTTTTTTGCTGAACATTTTTTTTTGGCTGAGAATTTTCTTTTGTCGATAACACAACGTTTTCACTGCTAAAAGCACATTTTGGGCGCGAACAGCACATTTGTGGTGAGAAAAAGAGTGTTTTGCTGAGAAAAAAGCATTTTTGCTGAAAAAAGGTCATTTTAACCCTAACAATGAGGTTTTTTGCTGATGGGATGACTTTTTTGCCAAAAACACGACGTTATTGCTGGTGAAAACAACGTATTGGCTGAAAACACGACGTTTTGGCTGATAAAATGAAGTTTTTGGTGAGAAAATGAGATTTTTGGTGAAAAAAGGTGTTTTTTGCTGAACATTTTTTTTTGGCTGAGAATTTTCTTTTGCCGATAACACGACGTTTTCACTGCTAAAAGCACATTTTGGGCGCGAACCGCACATTTGTGGTGAGAAAAAGAGTGTTTTGCTGAGAAAAAAGCATTTTTGCTGAAAAAAGGTCATTTTAACCCTAACAATGAGGTTTTTTGCTGATGGGATGACTTTTTTGCCAAAAACACGACGTTATTGCTGGTGAAAACAACGTATTGGCTGAAAACACGACGTTTTGGCTGATAAAATGAACTTTTTGGTGAGAAAATGAGATTTTTGGTGAAAAAAGGTGTTTTTGGCTGAACATTTTTTTTTGGCTGAGAATTTTCTTTTGCCGATAACACGACGTTTTCACTGCTAAAAGCACATTTTGGGCGCGAACAGCACATTTGTGGTGAGAAAAAGAGTGTTTTGCTGAGAAAAAAGCATTTTTGCTGAAAAAAGGTCATTTTAACCCTAACAATGAGGTTTTTTGCTGATGGGATGACTTTTTTGCCAAAAACACGACGTTATTGCTGGTGAAAACAACGTATTGGCTGAAAACACGACGTTTTGGCTGATAAAATGAAGTTTTTGGTGAGAAAATGAGATTTTTGGTAAAAAAAGGTGTTTTTTGCTGAACATTTTTTTTTGGCTGAGAATTTTCTTTTGCCGATAACACGACGTTTTCACTGCTAAAAGCACATTTTGGGCGCGAACAGCACATTTGTGGTGAGAAAAAGAGTGTTTTGCTGAGAAAAAAGCATTTTTGCTGAAAAAAGGTCATTTTAACCCTAACAATGAGGTTTTTTGCTGATGGGATGACTTTTTTGCCAAAAACACGACGTTATTGCTGGTGAAAACAACGTATTGGCTGAAAACACGACGTTTTGGCTGATAAAATGAAGTTTTTGGTGAGAAAATGAGATTTTTGGTGAAAAAAGGTGTTTTTTGCTGAACATTTTTTTTTGGCTGAGAATTTTCTTTTGCCGATAACACGACGTTTTCACTGCTAAAAGCACATTTTGGGCGCGAACAGCACATTTGTGGTGAGAAAAAGAGTGTTTTGCTGAGAAAAAAGCATTTTTGCTGAAAAAAGGTCATTTTAACCCTAACAATGAGTTTTTTTGCTGATGGGATGACTTTTTTGCCAAAAACACGACGTTATTGCTGGTGGGATGACTTTTTTGCCAAAAACACGACGTTATTGCTGGTGAAAACAACGTATTGGCTGAAAACACGACGTTTTGGCTGATAAAATGAAGTTTTTGGTGAGAAAAGGTGTTTTTGGCTGAACATTTTTTTTTGGCTGAGAATTTTCTTTTGCCGATAACACGACGTTTTCACTGCTAAAAGCACATTTTGGGCGCGAACAGCACATTTGTGGTGAGAAAAAGAGTGTTTTGCTGAGAAAAAAGCATTTTTGCTGAAAAAAGGTCATTTTAACCCTAACAATGAGGTTTTTTGCTGATGGGATGACTTTTTTGCCAAAAACACGACGTTATTGCTGGTGAAAACAACGTATTGGCTGAAAACACGACGTTTTGGCTGATAAAATGAAGTTTTTGGTGAGAAAATGAGATTTTTGGTGAAAAAAGGTGTTTTTTGCTGAACATTTTTTTTTGGCTGAGAATTTTCTTTTGTCGATAACACGACGTTTTCACTGCTAAAAGCACATTTTGGGCGCGAACAGCACATTTGTGGTGAGAAAAAGAGTGTTTTGCTGAGAAAAAAGCATTTTTGCTGAAAAAAGGTCATTTTAACCCTAACAATGAGGTTTTTTGCTGATGGGATGACTTTTTTGCCAAAAACACGACGTTATTGCTGGTGAAAACAACGTATTGGCTGAAAACACGACGTTTTGGCTGATAAAATGAAGTTTTTGGTGAGAAAATGAGATTTTTGGTGAAAAAAGGTGTTTTTTGCTGAACATTTTTTTTTGGCTGAGAATTTTCTTTTGCCGATAACACGACGTTTTCACTGCTAAAAGCACATTTTGGGCGCGAACCGCACATTTGTGGTGAGAAAAAGAGTGTTTTGCTGAGAAAAAAGCATTTTTGCTGAAAAAAGGTCATTTTAACCCTAACAATGAGGTTTTTTGCTGATGGGATGACTTTTTTGCCAAAAACACGACGTTATTGCTGGTGAAAACAACGTATTGGCTGAAAACACGACGTTTTGGCTGATAAAATGAAGTTTTTGGTGAGAAAATGAGATTTTTGGTGAAAAAAGGTGTTTTTGGCTGAACATTTTTTTTTGGCTGAGAATTTTCTTTTGCCGATAACACGACGTTTTCACTGCTAAAAGCACATTTTGGGCGCGAACAGCACATTTGTGGTAAGAAAAAGAGTGTTTTGCTGAGAAAAAAGCATTTTTGCTGAAAAAAGGTCATTTTAACCCTAACAATGAGGTTTTTTGCTGATGGGATGACTTTTTTGCCAAAAACACGACGTTATTGCTGGTGAAAACAACGTATTGGCTGAAAACACGACGTTTTGGCTGATAAAATGAAGTTTTTGGTGAGAAAATGAGATTTTTGGTGAAAAAAGGTGTTTTTGGCTGAACATTTTTTTTTGGCTGAGAATTTTCTTTTGCCGATAACACGACGTTTTCACTGCTAAAAGCACATTTTGGGCGCGAACAGCACATTTGTGGTAAGAAAAAGAGTGTTTTGCTGAGAAAAAAGCATTTTTGCTGAAAAAAGGTCATCTTAACCCTAACAATGAGGTTTTTTGCTGATGGGATGACTTTTTTGCCAAAAACACGACGTTATTGCTGGTGAAAACAACGTATTGGCTGAAAACACGACGTTTTGGCTGATAAAATGAAGTTTTTGGTGAGAAAATGAGATTTTTGGTGAAAAAAGGTGTTTTTGGCTGAACATTTTTTTTGGCTGAGAATTTTCTTTTGCCGATAACACGACGTTTTCACTGCTAAAAGCACATTTTGGGCGCGAACAGCACATTTGTGGTGAGAAAAAGAGTGTTTTGCTGAGAAAAAAGCATTTTTGCTGAAAAAAGGTCATTTTAACCCTAACAATGAGGTTTTTTGCTGATGGGATGACTTTTTTGCCAAAAACACGACGTTATTGCTGGTGAAAACAACGTATTGGCTGAAAACACGACGTTTTGGCTGATAAAATGAAGTTTTTGGTGAGAAAATGAGATTTTTGGTGAAAAAAGGTGTTTTTGGCTGAACATTTTTTTTTGGCTGAGAATTTTCTTTTGCCGATAACACGACGTTTTCACTGCTAAAAGCACATTTTGGGCGCGAACAGCACATTTGTGGTAAGAAAAAGAGTGTTTTGCTGAGAAAAAAGCATTTTTGCTGAAAAAAGGTCATCTTAACCCTAACAATGAGGTTTTTTGCTGATGGGATGACTTTTTTGCCAAAAACACGACGTTATTGCTGGTGAAAACAACGTATTGGCTGAAAACACGACGTTTTGGCTGATAAAATGAAGTTTTTGGTGAGAAAATGAGATTTTTGGTGAAAAAAGGTGTTTTTTGCTGAACATTTTTTTTTGGCTGAGAATTTTCTTTTGCCGATAACACGACGTTTTCACTGCTCAAAGCACATTTTGGGCGCGAACAGCACATTTGTGGTGAGAAAAAGAGTGTTTTGCTGAGAAAAAAGCATTTTTGCTGAAAAAAGGTCATCTTAACCCTAACAATGAGGTTTTTTGCTGATGGGATGACTTTTTTGCCAAAAACACGACGTTATTGCTGGTGAAAACAACGTATTGGCTGAAAACACGACGTTTTGGCTGATAAAATGAAGTTTTTGGTGAGAAAATGAGATTTTTGGTGAAAAAAGGTGTTTTTGGCTGAACATTTTTTTTTGGCTGAGAATTGTCTTTTGCCGATAACACGACGTTTTCACTGCTCAAAGCACATTTTGGGCGCGAACAGCACATTTGTGGTGAGAAAAAGAGTGTTTTGCTGAGAAAAAAGCATTTTTGCTGAAAAAAGGTCATTTTAACCCTAACAATGAGGTTTTTTGCTGATGGGATGACTTTTTTGCCAAAAACACGACGTTATTGCTGGTGAAAACAACGTATTGGCTGAAAACACGACGTTTTGGCTGATAAAATGAAGTTTTTGGTGAGAAAATGAGATTTTTGGTGAAAAAAGGTGTTTTTGGCTGAACATTTTTTTTGGCTGAGAATTTTCTTTTGCCGATAACACGACGTTTTCACTGCTAAAAGCACATTTTGGGCGCGAACAGCACATTTGTGGTGAGAAAAAGAGTGTTTTGCTGAGAAAAAAGCATTTTTGCTGAAAAAAGGTCATTTTAACCCTAACAATGAGGTTTTTTGCTGATGGGATGACTTTTTTGCCAAAAACACGACGTTATTGCTGGTGAAAACAACGTATTGGCTGAAAACACGACGTTTTGGCTGATAAAATGAAGTTTTTGGTGAGAAAATGAGATTTTTGGTGAAAAAAGGTGTTTTTGGCTGAACATTTTTTTTTGGCTGAGAATTTTCTTTTGCCGATAACACGACGTTTTCACTGCTCAAAGCACGTTTTGGGCGCGAACAGCACATTTGTGGTGAGAAAAAGAGTGTTTTGCTGAGAAAAAAGCATTTTTGCTGAAAAAAGGTCATTTTAACCCTAACAATGAGGTTTTTTGCTGATGGGATGACTTTTTTGCCAAAAACACGACGTTATTGCTGGTGAAAACAACGTATTGGCTGAAAACACGACGTTTTGGCTGATAAAATGAAGTTTTTGGTGAGAAAATGAGATTTTTGGTGAAAAAAGGTGTTTTTGGCTGAACATTTTTTTTTGGCTGAGAATTGTCTTTTGCCGATAACACGACGTTTTCACTGCTCAAAGCACATTTTGGGCGCGAACAGCACATTTGTGGTGAGAAAAAGAGTGTTTTGCTGAGAAAAAAGCATTTTTGCTGAAAAAAGGTCATTTTAACCCTAACAATGAGGTTTTTTGCTGATGGGATGACTTTTTTGCCAAAAACACGACGTTATTGCTGGTGAAAACAACGTATTGGCTGAAAACACGACGTTTTGGCTGATAAAATGAAGTTTTTGGTGAGAAAATGAGATTTTTGGTGAAAAAAGGTGTTTTTGGCTGAACATTTTTTTTTGGCTGAGAATTTTCTTTTGCCGATAACACGACGTTTTCACTGCTCAAAGCACGTTTTGGGCGCGAACAGCACATTTGTGGTGAGAAAAAGAGTGTTTTGCTGAGAAAAAAGCATTTTTGCTGAAAAAAGGTCATCTTAACCCTAACAATGAGGTTTTTTGCTGATGGGATGACTTTTTTGCCAAAAACACGACGTTATTGCTGGTGAAAACAACGTATTGGCTGAAAACACGACGTTTTGGCTGATAAAATGAAGTTTTTGGTGAGAAAATGAGATTTTTGGTGAAAAAAGGTGTTTTTGGCTGAACATTTTTTTTTGGCTGAGAATTGTCTTTTGCCGATAACACGACGTTTTCACTGCTCAAAGCACATTTTGGGCGCGAACAGCACATTTGTGGTGAGAAAAAGAGTGTTTTGCTGAGAAAAAAGCATTTTTGCTGAAAAAAGGTCATTTTAACCCTAACAATGAGGTTTTTTGCTGATGGGATGACTTTTTTGCCAAAAACACGACGTTATTGCTGGTGAAAACAACGTATTGGCTGAAAACACGACGTTTTGGCTGATAAAATGAAGTTTTTGGTGAGAAAATGAGATTTTTGGTGAAAAAAGGTGTTTTTGGCTGAACATTTTTTTTGGCTGAGAATTTTCTTTTGCCGATAACACGACGTTTTCACTGCTCAAAGCACATTTTGGGCGCGAACAGCACATTTGTGGTGAGAAAAAGAGTGTTTTGCTGAGAAAAAAGCATTTTTGCTGAAAAAAGGTCATTTTAACCCTAACAATGAGGTTTTTTGCTGATGGGATGACTTTTTTGCCAAAAACACGACGTTATTGCTGGTGAAAACAACGTATTGGCTGAAAACACGACGTTTTGGCTGATAAAATGAAGTTTTTGGTGAGAAAATGAGATTTTTGGTGAAAAAAGGTGTTTTTGGCTGAACATTTTTTTTGGCTGAGAATTTTCTTTTGCCGATAACACGACGTTTTCACTGCTAAAAGCACATTTTGGGCGCGAACAGCACATTTGTGGTGAGAAAAAGAGTGTTTTGCTGAGAAAAAAGCATTTTTGCTGAAAAAAGGTCATTTTAACCCTAACAATGAGGTTTTTTGCTGATGGGATGACTTTTTTGCCAAAAACACGACGTTATTGCTGGTGAAAACAACGTATTGGCTGAAAACACGACGTTTTGGCTGATAAAATGAAGTTTTTGGTGAGAAAATGAGATTTTTGGTGAAAAAAGGTGTTTTTGGCTGAACATTTTTTTTTGGCTGAGAATTTTCTTTTGCCGATAACACGACGTTTTCACTGCTCAAAGCACGTTTTGGGCGCGAACAGCACATTTGTGGTGAGAAAAAGAGTGTTTTGCTGAGAAAAAAGCATTTTTGCTGAAAAAAGGTCATCTTAACCCTAACAATGAGGTTTTTTGCTGATGGGATGACTTTTTTGCCAAAAACACGACGTTATTGCTGGTGAAAACAACGTATTGGCTGAAAACACGACGTTTTGGCTGATAAAATGAAGTTTTTGGTGAGAAAATGAGATTTTTGGTGAAAAAAGGTGTTTTTGGCTGAACATTTTTTTTTGGCTGAGAATTTTCTTTTGCCGATAACACGACGTTTTCACTGCTCAAAGCACGTTTTGGGCGCGAACAGCACATTTGTGGTGAGAAAAAGAGTGTTTTGCTGAGAAAAAAGCATTTTTGCTGAAAAAAGGTCATCTTAACCCTAACAATGAGGTTTTTTGCTGATGGGATGACTTTTTTGCCAAAAACACGACGTTATTGCTGGTGAAAACAACGTATTGGCTGAAAACACGAAGTTTTGGCTGATAAAATGAAGTTTTTGGTGAGAAAATGAGATTTTTGGTGAAAAAAGGTGTTTTTTGCTGAACATTTTTTTTTGGCTGAGAATTTTCTTTTGCCGATAACACGACGTTTTCACTACTCAAAGCACATTTTGGGCGCGAACAGCACATTTGTGGTGAGAAAAAGAGTGTTTTGCTGAGAAAAAAGCATTTTTGCTGAAAAAAGGTCATCTTAACCCTAACAATGAGGTTTTTTGCTGATGGGATGACTTTTTTGCCAAAAACACGACGTTATTGCTGGTGAAAACAACGTATTGGCTGAAAACACGACGTTTTGGCTGATAAAATGAAGTTTTTGGTGAGAAAATGAGATTTTTGGTGAAAAAAGGTGTTTTTTGCTGAACATTTTTTTTTGGCTGAGAATTTTCTTTTGCCGATAACACGACGTTTTCACTGCTCAAAGCACATTTTGGGCGCGAACAGCATATTTGTGGTGAGAAAAAGAGTGTTTTGCTGAGAAAAAAGCATTTTTGCTGAAAAAAGGTCATCTTAACCCTAACAATGAGGTTTTTTGCTGATGGGATGACTTTTTTGCCAAAAACACGACGTTATTGCTGGTGAAAACAACGTATTGGCTGAAAACACGACGTTTTGGCTGATAAAATGAAGTTTTTGGTGAGAAAATGAGATTTTTGGTGAAAAAAGGTGTTTTTTGCTGAACATTTTTTTTTGGCTGAGAATTTTCTTTTGCCGATAACACGACGTTTTCACTGCTCAAAGCACATTTTGGGCGCGAACAGCACATTTGTGGTGAGAAAAAGAGTGTTTTGCTGAGAAAAAAGCATTTTTGCTGAAAAAAGGTCATCTTAACCCTAACAATGAGGTTTTTTGCTGATGGGATGACTTTTTTGCCAAAAACACGACGTTATTGCTGGTGAAAACAACGTATTGGCTGAAAACACGACGTTTTGGCTGATAAAATGAAGTTTTTGGTGAGAAAATGAGATTTTTGGTGAAAAAAGGTGTTTTTGGCTGAACATTTTTTTTTGGCTGAGAATTTTCTTTTGCCGATAACACGACGTTTTCACTGCTAAAAGCACATTTTGGGCGCGAACAGCACATTTGTGGTGAGAAAAAGAGTGTTTTGCTGAGAAAAAAGCATTTTTGCTGAAAAAAGGTCATTTTAACCCTAACAATGAGGTTTTTTGCTGATGGGATGACTTTTTTGCCAAAAACACGACGTTATTGCTGGTGAAAACAACGTATTGGCTGAAAACACGACGTTTTGGCTGATAAAATGAAGTTTTTGGTGAGAAAATGAGATTTTTGGTGAAAAAAGGTGTTTTTGGCTGAACATTTTTTTTTGGCTGAGAATTTTCTTTTGCCGATAACACGACGTTTTCACTGCTCAAAGCACGTTTTGGGCGCGAACAGCACATTTGTGGTGAGAAAAAGAGTGTTTTGCTGAGAAAAAAGCATTTTTGCTGAAAAAAGGTCATCTTAACCCTAACAATGAGGTTTTTTGCTGATGGGATGACTTTTTTGCCAAAAACACGACGTTATTGCTGGTGAAAACAACGTATTGGCTGAAAACACGACGTTTTGGCTGATAAAATGAAGTTTTTGGTGAGAAAATGAGATTTTTGGTGAAAAAAGGTGTTTTTGGCTGAACATTTTTTTTTGGCTGAGAATTTTCTTCTGCCGATAACACGACGTTTTCACTGCTCAAAGCACATTTTGGGCGCGAACAGCACATTTGTGGTGAGAAAAAGAGTGTTTTGCTGAGAAAAAAGCATTTTTGCTGAAAAAAGGTCATCTTAACCCTAACAATGAGGTTTTTTGCTGATGGGATGACTTTTTTGCCAAAAACACGACGTTATTGCTGGTGAAAACAACGTATTGGCTGAAAACACGACGTTTTGGCTGATAAAATGAAGTTTTTGGTGAGAAAATGAGATTTTTGGTGAAAAAAGGTGTTTTTGGCTGAACATTTTTTTTTGGCTGAGAATTTTCTTTTGCCGATAACACGACGTTTTCACTGCTAAAAGCACATTTTGGGCGCGAACAGCACATTTGTGGTGAGAAAAAGAGTGTTTTGCTGAGAAAAAAGCATTTTTGCTGAAAAAAGGTCATTTTAACCCTAACAATGAGGTTTTTTGCTGATGGGATGACTTTTTTGCCAAAAACACGACGTTATTGCTGGTGAAAACAACGTATTGGCTGAAAACACGACCTTTTGGCTGATAAAATGAAGTTTTTGGTGAGAAAATGAGATTTTTGGTGAAAAAAGGTGTTTTTGGCTGAACATTTTTTTTTGGCTGAGAATTTTCTTTTGCCGATAACACGACGTTTTCACTGCTAAAAGCACATTTTGGGCGCGAACAGCACATTTGTGGTGAGAAAAAGAGTGTTTTGCTGAGAAAAAAGCATTTTTGCTGAAAAAAGGTCATTTTAACCCTAACAATGAGGTTTTTTGCTGATGGGATGACTTTTTTGCCAAAAACACGACGTTATTGCTGGTGAAAACAACGTATTGGCTGAAAACACGACGTTTTGGCTGATAAAATGAAGTTTTTGGTGAGAAAATGAGATTTTTGGTGAAAAAAGGTGTTTTTGGCTGAACATTTTTTTTTGGCTGAGAATTTTCTTTTGCCGATAACACGACGTTTTCACTGCTAAAAGCACATTTTGGGCGCGAACAGCACATTTGTGGTGAGAAAAAGAGTGTTTTGCTGAGAAAAAAGCATTTTTGCTGAAAAAAGGTCATTTTAACCCTAACAATGAGGTTTTTTGCTGATGGGATGACTTTTTTGCCAAAAACACGACGTTATTGCTGGTGAAAACAACGTATTGGCTGAAAACACGACCTTTTGGCTGATAAAATGAAGTTTTTGGTGAGAAAATGAGATTTTTGGTGAAAAAAGGTGTTTTTGGCTGAACATTTTTTTTTGGCTGAGAATTTTCTTTTGCCGATAACACGACGTTTTCACTGCTAAAAGCACATTTTGGGCGCGAACAGCACATTTGTGGTGAGAAAAAGAGTGTTTTGCTGAGAAAAAAGCATTTTTGCTGAAAAAAGGTCATTTTAACCCTAACAATGAGGTTTTTTGCTGATGGGATGACTTTTTTGCCAAAAACACGACGTTATTGCTGGTGAAAACAACGTACTGGCTGAAAACACGACGTTTTGGCTGATAAAATGAAGTTTTTGGTGAGAAAATGAGATTTTTGGTGAAAAAAGGTGTTTTTTGCTGAACATTTTTTTTTGGCTGAGAATTTTCTTTTGCCGATAACACGACGTTTTCACTGCTCAAAGCACATTTTGGGCGCGAACAGCACATTTGTGGTGAGAAAAAGAGTGTTTTGCTGAGAAAAAAGCATTTTTGCTGAAAAAAGGTCATTTTAACCCTAACAATGAGGTTTTTTGCTGATGGGATGACTTTTTTGCCAAAAACACGACGTTATTGCTGGTGAAAACAACGTATTGGCTGAAAACACGACGTTTTGGCTGATAAAATGAAGTTTTTGGTGAGAAAATGAGATTTTTGGTGAAAAAAGGTGTTTTTGGCTGAACATTTTTTTTTGGCTGAGAATTTTCTTTTGCCGATAACACGACGTTTTCACTGCTCAAAGCACATTTTGGGCGCGAACAGCACATTTGTGGTGAGAAAAAGAGTGTTTTGCTGAGAAAAAAGCATTTTTGCTGAAAAAAGGTCATCTTAACCCTAACAATGAGGTTTTTTGCTGATGGGATGACTTTTTTGCCAAAAACACGACGTTATTGCTGGTGAAAACAACGTATTGGCTGAAAACACGACGTTTTGGCTGATAAAATGAAGTTTTTGGTGAGAAAATGAGATTTTTGGTGAAAAAAGGTGTTTTTGGCTGAACATTTTTTTTTGGCTGAGAATTTTCTTTTGCCGATAACACGACGTTTTCACTGCTAAAAGCACATTTTGGGCGCGAACAGCACATTTGTGGTGAGAAAAAGAGTGTTTTGCTGAGAAAAAAGCATTTTTGCTGAAAAAAGGTCATTTTAACCCTAACAATGAGGTTTTTTGCTGATGGGATGACTTTATTGCCAAAAACACGACGTTATTGCTGGTGAAAACAACGTATTGGCTGAAAACACGACGTTTTGGCTGATAAAATGAAGTTTTTGGTGAGAAAATGAGATTTTTGGTGAAAAAAGGTGTTTTTGGCTGAACATTTTTTTTTGGCTGAGAATTTTCTTTTGCCGATAACACGACGTTTTCACTGCTCAAAGCACGTTTTGGGCGCGAACAGCACATTTGTGGTGAGAAAAAGAGTGTTTTGCTGAGAAAAAAGCATTTTTGCTGAAAAAAGGTCATCTTAACCCTAACAATGAGGTTTTTTGCTGATGGGATGACTTTTTTGCCAAAAACACGACGTTATTGCTGGTGAAAACAACGTATTGGCTGAAAACACGACGTTTTGGCTGATAAAATGAAGTTTTTGGTGAGAAAATGAGATTTTTGGTGAAAAAAGGTGTTTTTGGCTGAACATTTTTTTTTGGCTGAGAATTTTCTTTTGCCGATAACACGACGTTTTCACTGCTAAAAGCACATTTTGGGCGCGAACAGCACATTTGTGGTGAGAAAAAGAGTGTTTTGCTGAGAAAAAAGCATTTTTGCTGAAAAAAGGTCATCTTAACCCTAACAATGAGGTTTTTTGCTGATGGGATGACTTTTTTGCCAAAAACACGACGTTATTGCTGGTGAAAACAACGTATTGGCTGAAAACACGACGTTTTGGCTGATAAAATGAAGTTTTTGGTGAGAAAATGAGATTTTTGGTGAAAAAAGGTGTTTTTTGCTGAACATTTTTTTTTGGCTGAGAATTTTCTTTTGCCGATAACACGACGTTTTCACTGCTCAAAGCACATTTTGGGCGCGAACAGCACATTTGTGGTGAGAAAAAGAGTGTTTTGCTGAGAAAAAAGCATTTTTGCTGAAAAAAGGTCATCTTAACCCTAACAATGAGGTTTTTTGCTGATGGGATGACTTTTTTGCCAAAAACACGACGTTATTGCTGGTGAAAACAACGTATTGGCTGAAAACACGACGTTTTGGCTGATAAAATGAAGTTTTTGGTGAGAAAATGAGATTTTTGGTGAAAAAAGGTGTTTTTGGCTGAACATTTTTTTTTGGCTGAGAATTGTCTTTTGCCGATAACACGACGTTTTCACTGCTAAAAGCACATTTTGGGCGCGAACAGCACATTTGTGGTGAGAAAAAGAGTGTTTTGCTGAGAAAAAAGCATTTTTGCTGAAAAAAGGTCATTTTAACCCTAACAATGAGGTTTTTTGCTGATGGGATGACTTTTTTGCCAAAAACACGACGTTATTGCTGGTGAAAACAACGTATTGGCTGAAAACACGACGTTTTGGCTGATAAAATGAAGTTTTTGGTGAGAAAATGAGATTTTTGGTGAAAAAAGGTGTTTTTGGCTGAACATTTTTTTTGGCTGAGAATTTTCTTTTGCCGATAACACGACGTTTTCACTGCTAAAAGCACATTTTGGGCGCGAACAGCACATTTGTGGTGAGAAAAAGAGTGTTTTGCTGAGAAAAAAGCATTTTTGCTGAAAAAAGGTCATCTTAACCCTAACAATGAGGTTTTTTGCTGATGGGATGACTTTTTTGCCAAAAACACGACGTTATTGCTGGTGAAAACAACGTATTGGCTGAAAACACGACGTTTTGGCTGATAAAATGAAGTTTTTGGTGAGAAAATGAGATTTTTGGTGAAAAAAGGTGTTTTTGGCTGAACATTTTTTTTTGGCTGAGAATTTTCTTTTGCCGATAACACGACGTTTTCACTGCTCAAAGCACGTTTTGGGCGCGAACAGCACATTTGTGGTGAGAAAAAGAGTGTTTTGCTGAGAAAAAAGCATTTTTGCTGAAAAAAGGTCATCTTAACCCTAACAATGAGGTTCTTTGCTGATGGGATGACTTTTTTGCCAAAAACACGACGTTATTGCTGGTGAAAACAACGTATTGGCTGAAAACACGACGTTTTGGCTGATAAAATGAAGTTTTTGGTGAGAAAATGAGATTTTTGGTGAAAAAAGGTGTTTTTGGCTGAACATTTTTTTTTGGCTGAGAATTTTCTTTTGCCGATAACACGACGTTTTCACTGCTCAAAGCACGTTTTGGGCGCGAACAGCACATTTGTGGTGAGAAAAAGAGTGTTTTGCTGAGAAAAAAGCATTTTTGCTGAAAAAAGGTCATCTTAACCCTAACAATGAGGTTTTTTGCTGATGGGATGACTTTTTTGCCAAAAACACGACGTTATTGCTGGTGAAAACAACGTATTGGCTGAAAACACGACGTTTTGGCTGATAAAATGAAGTTTTTGGTGAGAAAATGAGATTTTTGGTGAAAAAAGGTGTTTTTGGCTGAACATTTTTTTTTGGCTGAGAATTTTCTTTTGCCGATAACACGACGTTTTCACTGCTCAAAGCACATTTTGGGCGCGAACAGCACATTTGTGGTGAGAAAAAGAGTGTTTTGCTGAGAAAAAAGCATTTTTGCTGAAAAAAGGTCATCTTAACCCTAACAATGAGGTTTTTTGCTGATGGGATGACTTTTTTGCCAAAAACACGACGTTATTGCTGGTGAAAACAACGTATTGGCTGAAAACACGACGTTTTGGCTGATAAAATGAAGTTTTTGGTGAGAAAATGAGATTTTTGGTGAAAAAAGGTGTTTTTGGCTGAACATTTTTTTTTGGCTGAGAATTTTCTTTTGCCGATAACACGACGTTTTCACTGCTAAAAGCACATTTTGGGCGCGAACAGCACATTTGTGGTGAGAAAAAGAGTGTTTTGCTGAGAAAAAAGCATTTTTGCTGAAAAAAGGTCATTTTAACCCTAACAATGAGGTTTTTTGCTGATGGGATGACTTTTTTGCCAAAAACACGACGTTATTGCTGGTGAAAACAACGTATTGGCTGAAAACACGACGTTTTGGCTGATAAAATGAAGTTTTTGGTGAGAAAATGAGATTTTTGGTGAAAAAAGGTGTTTTTGGCTGAACATTTTTTTTTGGCTGAGAATTTTCTTTTGCCGATAACACGACGTTTTCACTGCTAAAAGCACATTTTGGGCGCGAACAGCACATTTGTGGTGAGAAAAAGAGTGTTTTGCTGAGAAAAAAGCATTTTTGCTGAAAAAAGGTCATCTTAACCCTAACAATGAGGTTTTTTGCTGATGGGATGACTTTTTTGCCAAAAACACGACGTTATTGCTGGTGAAAACAACGTATTGGCTGAAAACACGACGTTTTGGCTGATAAAATGAAGTTTTTGGTGAGAAAATGAGATTTTTGGTGAAAAAAGGTGTTTTTGGCTGAACATTTTTTTTTGGCTGAGAATTTTCTTTTGCCGATAACACGACGTTTTCACTGCTCAAAGCACATTTTGGGCGCGAACAGCACATTTGTGGTGAGAAAAAGAGTGTTTTGCTGAGAAAAAAGCATTTTTGCTGAAAAAAGGTCATTTTAACCCTAACAATGAGGTTTTTTGCTGATGGGATGACTTTTTTGCCAAAAACACGACGTTATTGCTGGTGAAAACAACGTACTGGCTGAAAACACGACGTTTTGGCTGATAAAATGAAGTTTTTGGTGAGAAAATGAGATTTTTGGTGAAAAAAGGTGTTTTTTGCTGAACATTTTTTTTTGGCTGAGAATTTTCTTTTGCCGATAACACGACGTTTTCACTGCTCAAAGCACATTTTGGGCGCGAACAGCACATTTGTGGTGAGAAAAAGAGTGTTTTGCTGAGAAAAAAGCATTTTTGCTGAAAAAAGGTCATCTTAACCCTAACAATGAGGTTTTTTGCTGATGGGATGACTTTTTTGCCAAAAACACGACGTTATTGCTGGTGAAAACAACGTATTGGCTGAAAACACGACGTTTTGGCTGATAAAATGAAGTTTTTGGTGAGAAAATGAGATTTTTGGTGAAAAAAGGTGTTTTTTGCTGAACATTTTTTTTTGGCTGAGAATTTTCTTTTGCCGATAACACGACGTTTTCACTGCTAAAAGCACATTTTGGGCGCGAACAGCACATTTGTGGTGAGAAAAAGAGTGTTTTGCTGAGAAAAAAGCATTTTTGCTGAAAAAAGGTCATTTTAACCCTAACAATGAGGTTTTTTGCTGATGGGATGACTTTTTTGCCAAAAACACGACGTTATTGCTGGTGAAAACAACGTATTGGCTGAAAACACGACGTTTTGGCTGATAAAATGAAGTTTTTGGTGAGAAAATGAGATTTTTGGTGAAAAAAGGTGTTTTTGGCTGAACATTTTTTTTTGGCTGAGAATTTTCTTTTGCCGATAACACGACGTTTTCACTGCTAAAAGCACATTTTAGGCGCGAACAGCACATTTGTGGTGAGAAAAAGAGTGTTTTGCTGAGAAAACAGCATTTTTGCTGAAAAAAGGTCGTTTTAACCCTAACAATGAGGTTTTTTTCTGATGGGATGACTTTTTTGCCAAAAACACGACGTTATTGCTGGTGAAAACAACGTATTGGCTGAAAACACGACGTTTTGGCTGATAAAATGAAGTTTTTGGTGAGAAAATGAGATTTTTGGTGAAAAAAGGTGTTTTTTGCTGAACATTTTTTTTTGGCTGAGAATTTTCTTTTGCCGATAACACGACGTTTTCACTGCTAAAAGCACATTTTAGGCGCGAACAGCACATTTGTGGTGAGAAAAAGAGTGTTTTGCTGAGAAAACAGCATTTTTGCTGAAAAAAGGTCATTTTAACCCTAACAATGAGGTTTTTTGCTGATGGGATGACTTTTTTGCCAAAAACACGACGTTATTGCTGGTGAAAACAACGTATTGGCTGAAAACACGACGTTTTGGCTGATAAAATGAAGTTTTTGGTGAGAAAATGAGATTTTTGGTGAAAAAAGGTGTTTTTTGCTGAACATTTTTTTTTGGCTGAGAATTTTCTTTTGCCGATAACACGACGTTTTCACTGCTAAAAGCACATTTTGGGCGCGAACAGCACATTTGTGGTGAGAAAAAGAGTGTTTTGCTGAGAAAAAAGCATTTTTGCTGAAAAAAGGTCATTTTAACCCTAACAATGAGGTTTTTTGCTGATGGGATGACTTTTTTGCCAAAAACACGACGTTATTGCTGGTGAAAACTACGTATTGGCTGAAAACACGACGTTTTGGCTGATAAAATGAAGTTTTTGGTGAGAAAATGAGATTTTTGGTGAAAAAAGGTGTTTTTTGCTAAACATTTTTTTTTGGCTGAGAATTTTCTTTTGCCGATAACACGACGTTTTCACTGCTAAAAGCACATTTTGGGCGCGAACAGCACATTTGTGGTGAGAAAAAGAGTGTTTTGCTGAGAAAAAAGCATTTTTGCTGAAAAAAGGTCATTTTAACCCTAACAATGAGGTTTTTTGCTGATGGGATGACTTTTTTGCCAAAAACACGACGTTATTGCTGGTGAAAACAACGTATTGGCTGAAAACACGACGTGTTGGCTGATAAAATGAAGTTTTTGGTGAGAAAATGAGATTTTTGGTGAAAAAGGTGTTTTTTGCTGAACATTTTTTTTTGGCTGAGAATTTTCTTTTGCCGATAACACGACGTTTTCACTGCTAAAAGCACATTTTGGGCGCGAACAGCACATTTGTGGTGAGAAAAAGAGTGTTTTGCTGAGAAAAAAGCATTTTTGCTGAAAAAAGGTCATTTTAACCCTAACAATGAGGTTTTTTGCTGATGGGATGACTTTTTTGCCAAAAACACGACGTTATTGCTGGTGAAAACAACGTATTGGCTGAAAACACGACGTTTTGGCTGATAAAATGAAGTTTTTGGTGAGAAAATGAGATTTTTGGTGAAAAAAGGTGTTTTTGGCTGAACATTTTTTTTTGGCTGAGAATTTTCTTTTGCCGATAACACGACGTTTTCACTGCTAAAAGCACATTTTGGGCGCGAACAGCACATTTGTGGTGAGAAAAAGAGTGTTTTGCTGAGAAAAAAGCATTTTTGCTGAAAAAAGGTCATTTTAACCCTAACAATGAGGTTTTTTGCTGATGGGATGACTTTTTTGCCAAAAACACGACGTTATTGCTGGTGAAAACAACGTATTGGCTGAAAACACGACCTTTTGGCTGATAAAATGAAGTTTTTGGTGAGAAAATGAGATTTTTGGTGAAAAAAGGTGTTTTTGGCTGAACATTTTTTTTTGGCTGAGAATTTTCTTTTGCCGATAACACGACCTTTTCACTGCTAAAAGCACATTTTGGGCGCGAAAAGCACATTTGTGGTGAGAAAAAGAGTGTTTTGCTGAGAAAAAAGCATTTTTGCTGAAAAAAGGTCATTTTAACCCTAACAATGAGGTTTTTTGCTGATGGGATGACTTTTTTGCCAAAAACACGACGTTATTGCTGGTGAAAACAACGTATTGGCTGAAAACACGACCTTTTGGCTGATAAAATGAAGTTTTTGGTGAGAAAATGAGATTTTTGGTGAAAAAAGGTGTTTTTGGCTGAACATTTTTTTTTGGCTGAGAATTTTCTTTTGCCGATAACACGACCTTTTCACTGCTAAAAGCACATTTTGGGCGCGAAAAGCACATTTGTGGTGAGAAAAAGAGTGTTTTGCTGAGAAAAAAGCATTTTTGCTGAAAAAAGGTCATTTTAACCCTAACAATGAGGTTTTTTGCTGATGGGATGACTTTTTTGCCAAAAACACGACGTTATTGCTGGTGAAAACAACGTATTGGCTGAAAACACGACCTTTTGGCTGATAAAATGAAGTTTTTGGTGAGAAAATGAGATTTTTGGTGAAAAAAGGTGTTTTTTGCTGAACATTTTTTTTTGGCTGAGAATTTTCTTTTGCCGATAACACGACGTTTTCACTGCTAAAAGCACATTTTGGGCGCGAACAGCACATTTGTGGTGAGAAAAAGAGTGTTTTGCTGAGAAAACAGCATTTTTGCTGAAAAAAGGTCGTTTTAACCCTAACAATGAGGTTTTTTGCTGATGGGATGACTTTTTTGCCAAAAACACGACGTTATTGCTGGTGAAAACAACGTATTGGCTGAAAACACGACGTTTTGGCTGATAAAATGAAGTTTTTGGTGAGAAAATGAGATTTTTGGTGAAAAAAGGTGTTTTTTGCTGAACATTTTTTTTTGGCTGAGAATTTTCTTTTGCCGATAACACGACGTTTTCACTGCTAAAAGCACATTTTGGGCGCGAACAGCACATTTGTGGTGAGAAAAAGAGTGTTTTGCTGAGAAAAAAGCATTTTTGCTGAAAAAAGGTCATTTTAACCCTAACAATGAGGTTTTTTGCTGATGGGATGACTTTTTTGCCAAAAACACGACGTTATTGCTGGTGAAAACAACGTATTGGCTGAAAACACGACCTTTTGGCTGATAAAATGAAGTTTTTGGTGAGAAAATGAGATTTTTGGTGAAAAAAGGTGTTTTTTGCTGAACATTTTTTTTTGGCTGAGAATTTTCTTTTGCCGATAACACGACGTTTTCACTGCTAAAAGCACATTTTGGGCGCGAACAGCACATTTGTGGTGAGAAAAAGAGTGTTTTGTTGAGAAAAAAGCATTTTTGCTGAAAAAAGGTCATTTTAACCCTAACAATGAGGTTTTTTGCTGATGGGATGACTTTTTTGCCAAAAACACGACGTTATTGCTGGTGAAAACAACGTATTGGCTGAAAACACGACGTTTTGGCTGATAAAATGAAGTTTTTGGTGAGAAAATGAGATTTTTGGTGAAAAAAGGTGTTTTTGGCTGAACATTTTTTTTTGGCTGAGAATTTTCTTTTGCCGATAACACGACGTTTTCACTGCTAAAAGCACATTTTGGGCGCGAACAGCACATTTGTGGTGAGAAAAAGAGTGTTTTGCTGAAAAAAGGTCATTTTAACCCTAACAATGAGGTTTTTTGCTGATGGGATGACTTTTTTGCCAAAAACACGACGTTATTGCTGGTGAAAACAACGTATTGGCTGAAAACACGACGTTTTGGCTGATAAAATGAAGTTTTTGGTGAGAAAATGAGATTTTTGGTGAAAAAAGGTGTTTTTGGCTGAACATTTTTGTTTGGCTGAGAATTTTCTTTTGCCGATAACACGACGTTTTCACTGCTAAAAGCACATTTTGGGCGCGAACAGCACATTTGTGGTGAGAAAAAGAGTGTTTTGCTGAGAAAAAAGCATTTTTGCTGAAAAAAGGTCATTTTAACCCTAACAATGAGGTTTTTTGCTGATGGGATGACTTTTTTGCCAAAAACACGACGTTATTGCTGGTGAAAACAACGTATTGGCTGAAAACACGACGTTTTGGCTGATAAAATGAAGTTTTTGGTGAGAAAATGAGATTTTTGGTGAAAAAAGGTGTTTTTGGCTGAACATTTTTGTTTGGCTGAGAATTTTCTTTTGCCGATAACACGACGTTTTCACTGCTAAAAGCACATTTTGGGCGCGAACAGCACATTTGTGGTGAGAAAAAGAGTGTTTTGCTGAGAAAAAAGCATTTTTGCTGAAAAAAGGTCATTTTAACCCTAACAATGAGGTTTTTTGCTGATGGGATGACTTTTTTGCCAAAAACACGACGTTATTGCTGGTGAAAACAACGTATTGGCTGAAAACACGACGTTTTGGCTGATAAAATGAAGTTTTTGGTGAGAAAATGAGATTTTTGGTGAAAAAAGGTGTTTTTGGCTGAACATTTTTTTTTGGCTGAGAATTTTCTTTTGCCGATAACACGACGTTTTCACTGCTAAAAGCACATTTTGGGCGCGAACAGCACATTTGTGGTGAGAAAAAGAGTGTTTTGCTGAGAAAAAAGCATTTTTGCTGAAAAAAGGTCATTTTAACCCTAACAATGAGGTTTTTTGCTGATGGGATGACTTTTTTGCCAAAAACACGACGTTATTGCTGGTGAAAACAACGTATTGGCTGAAAACACGACGTTTTGGCTGATAAAATGAAGTTTTTGGTGAGAAAATGAGATTTTTGGTGAAAAAAGGTGTTTTTGGCTGAACATTTTTTTTTGGCTGAGAATTTTCTTTTGCCGATAACACGACGTTTTCACTGCTAAAAGCACATTTTGGGCGCGAACAGCACATTTGTGGTGAGAAAAAGAGTGTTTTGCTGAGAAAAAAGCATTTTTGCTGAAAAAAGGTCATTTTAACCCTAACAATGAGGTTTTTTGCTGATGGGATGACTTTTTTGCCAAAAACACGACGTTATTGCTGGTGAAAACAACGTACTGGCTGAAAACACGACCTTTTGGCTGATAAAATGAAGTTTTTGGTGAGAAAATGAGATTTTTGGTGAAAAAAGGTGTTTTTGGCTGAACATTTTTTTTTGGCTGAGAATTTTCTTTTGCCGATAACACGACGTTTTCACTGCTAAAAGCACATTTTGGGCGCGAACAGCATATTTGTGGTGAGAAAAAGAGTGTTTTGCTGAGAAAAAAGCATTTTTGCTGAAAAAAGGTCATTTTAACCCTAACAATGAGGTTTTTTGCTGATGGGATGACTTTTTTGCCAAAAACACGACGTTATTGCTGGTGAAAACAACGTATTGGCTGAAAACACGACGTTTTGGCTGATAAAATGAAGTTTTTGGTGAGAAAATGAGATTTTTGGTGAAAAAAGGTGTTTTTGGCTGAACATTTTTTTTTGGCTGAGAATTTTCTTTTGCCGATAACACGACGTTTTCACTGCTAAAAGCACATTTTGGGCGCGAACAGCACATTTGTGGTGAGAAAAAGAGTGTTTTGCTGAGAAAACAGCATTTTTGCTGAAAAAAGGTCGTTTTAACCCTAACAATGAGGTTTTTTGCTGATGGGATGACTTTTTTGCCAAAAACACGACGTTATTGCTGGTGAAAACAACGTATTGGCTGAAAACACGACCTTTTGGCTGATAAAATGAAGTTTTTGGTGAGAAAATGAGATTTTTGGTGAAAAAAGGTGTTTTTGGCTGAACATTTTTTTTTGGCTGAGAATTTTCTTTTGCCGATAACACGACGTTTCCACTGCTAAAAGCACATTTTGGGCGCGAACAGCACATTTGTGGTGAGAAAAAGAGTGTTTTGCTGAGAAAAAAGCATTTTTGCTGAAAAAAGGTCATTTTAACCCTAACAATGAGGTTTTTTGCTGATGGGATGACTTTTTTGCCAAAAACACGACGTTATTGCTGGTGAAAACAACGTATTGGCTGAAAACACGACCTTTTAGCTGATAAAATGAAGTTTTTGGTGAGAAAATGAGATTTTTGGTGAAAAAAGGTGTTTTTGGCTGAACATTTTTTTTTGGCTGAGAATTTTCTTTTGCCGATAACACGACGTTTTCACTGCTAAAAGCACATTTTGGGCGCGAACAGCACATTTGTGGTGAGAAAAAGAGTGTTTTGCTGAAAAAAGGTCATTTTAACCCTAACAATGAGGTTTTTTGCTGATGGGATGACTTTTTTGCCAAAAACACGACGTTATTGCTGGTGAAAACAACGTATTGGCTGAAAACACGACCTTTTGGCTGATAAAATGAAGTTTTTGGTGAGAAAATGAGATTTTTGGTGAAAAAAGGTGTTTTTGGCTGAACATTTTTTTTTGGCTGAGAATTTTCTTTTGCCGATAACACGACGTTTCCACTGCTAAAAGCACATTTTGGGCGCGAACAGCACATTTGTGGTGAGAAAAAGAGTGTTTTGCTGAGAAAAAAGCATTTTTGCTGAAAAAAGGTCATTTTAACCCTAACAATGAGGTTTTTTGCTGATGGGATGACTTTTTTGCCAAAAACACGACGTTATTGCTGGTGAAAACAACGTATTGGCTGAAAACACGACCTTTTAGCTGATAAAATGAAGTTTTTGGTGAGAAAATGAGATTTTTGGTGAAAAAAGGTGTTTTTGGCTGAACATTTTTTTTTGGCTGAGAATTTTCTTTTGCCGATAACACGACGTTTTCACTGCTAAAAGCACATTTTGGGCGCGAACAGCACATTTGTGGTGAGAAAAAGAGTGTTTTGCTGAAAAAAGGTCATTTTAACCCTAACAATGAGGTTTTTTGCTGATGGGATGACTTTTTTGCCAAAAACACGACGTTATTGCTGGTGAAAACAACGTATTGGCTGAAAACACGACGTTTTGGCTGATAAAATGAAGTTTTTGGTGAGAAAATGAGATTTTTGGTGAAAAAAGGTGTTTTTTGCTGAACATTTTTTTTTGGCTGAGAATTTTCTTTTGCCGATAACACGACGTTTTCACTGCTAAAAGCACATTTTGGGCGCGAACAGCACATTTGTGGTGAGAAAAAGAGTGTTTTGCTGAGAAAAAAGCATTTTTGCTGAAAAAAGGTCATTTTAACCCTAACAATGAGGTTTTTTGCTGATGGGATGACTTTTTTGCCAAAAACACGACGTTATTGCTGGTGAAAACAACGTATTGGCTGAAAACACGACGTTTTGGCTGATAAAATGAAGTTTTTGGTGAGAAAATGAGATTTTTGGTGAAAAAAGGTGTTTTTTGCTGAACTTTTCTTTTTGGCTGAGAATTTTCTTTTGCCGATAACACGACGTTTTCACTGCTAAAAGCTTATTTTGGGCGCGAACAGCACATTTGTGGTGAGAAAAAGAGTGTTTTGCTGAGAAAAAAGCATTTTTGCTGAAAAAAGGTCATTTTAACCCTAACAATGAGGTTTTTTGCTGATGGGATGACTTTTTTGCCAAAAACACGACGTTATTGCTGGTGAAAACAACGTATTGGCTGAAAACACGACCTTTTGGCTGATAAAATGAAGTTTTTGGTGAGAAAATGAGATTTTTGGTGAAAAAAGGTGTTTTTGGCTGAACATTTTTTTTTGGCTGAGAATTTTCTTTTGCCGATAACACGACGTTTTCACTGCTAAAAGCACATTTTGGGCGCGAACAGCACATTTGTGGTGAGAAAAAGAGTGTTTTGCTGAGAAAAAAGCATTTTTGCTGAAAAAAGGTCATTTTAACCCTAACAATGAGGTTTTTTGCTGATGGGATGACTTTTTTGCCAAAAACACGACGTTATTGCTGGTGAAAACAACGTATTGGCTGAAAACACGACCTTTTGGCTGATAAAATGAAGTTTTTGGTGAGAAAATGAGATTTTTGGTGAAAAAAGGTGTTTTTGGCTGAACATTTTTTTTTGGCTGAGAATTTTCTTTTGCCGATAACACGACGTTTTCACTGCTAAAAGCACATTTTGGGCGCGAACAGCACATTTGTGGTAAGAAAAAGAGTGTTTTGCTGAGAAAAAAGCATTTTTGCTGAAAAAAGGTCATTTTAACCCTAACAATGAGGTTTTTTGCTGATGGGATGACTTTTTTGCCAAAAACACGACGTTATTGCTGGTGAAAACAACGTATTGGCTGAAAACACGACCTTTTGGCTGATAAAATGAAGTTTTTGGTGAGAAAATGAGATTTTTGGTGAAAAAAGGTGTTTTTGGCTGAACATTTTTTTTTGGCTGAGAATTTTCTTTTGCCGATAACACGACGTTTTCACTGCTAAAAGCACATTTTGGGCGCGAACAGCACATTTGTGGTGAGAAAAAGAGTGTTTTGCTGAGAAAAAAGCATTTTTGCTGAAAAAAGGTCATTTTAACCCTAACAATGAGGTTTTTTGCTGATGGGATGACTTTTTTTGCCAAAAACACGACGTTATTGCTGGTGAAAACAACGTATTGGCTGAAAACACGACGTTTTGGCTGATAAAATGAAGTTTTTGGTGAGAAAATGAGATTTTTGGTGAAAAAAGGTGTTTTTGGCTGAACATTTTTTTTTGGCTGAGAATTTTCTTTTGCCGATAACACGACGTTTTCACTGCTAAAAGCACATTTTGGGCGCGAACAGCACATTTGTGGTGAGAAAAAGAGTGTTTTGCTGAGAAAAAAGCATTTTTGCTGAAAAAAGGTCATTTTAACCCTAACAATGAGGTTTTTTGCTGATGGGATGACTTTTTTGCCAAAAACACGACGTTATTGCTGGTGAAAACAACGTATTGGCTGAAAACACGACGTTTTGGCTGATAAAATGAAGTTTTTGGTGAGAAAATGAGATTTTTGGTGAAAAAAGGTGTTTTTGGCTGAACATTTTTTTTTGGCTGAGAATTTTCTTTTGCCGATAACACGACGTTTTCACTGCTAAAAGCACATTTTGGGCGCGAACAGCACATTTGTGGTGAGAAAAAGAGTGTTTTGCTGAGAAAAAAGCATTTTTGCTGAAAAAAGGTCATTTTAACCCTAACAATGAGGTTTTTTGCTGATGGGATGACTTTTTTGCCAAAAACACGACGTTATTGCTGGTGAAAACAACGTATTGGCTGAAAACACGACGTTTTGGCTGATAAAATGAAGTTTTTGGTGAGAAAATGAGATTTTTGGTGAAAAAAGGTGTTTTTTGCTGAACATTTTTTTTTTGGCTGAGAATTTTCTTTTGCCGATAACACGACGTTTTCACTGCTAAAAGCACATTTTGGGCGCGAACAGCACATTTGTGGTGAGAAAAAGAGTGTTTTGCTGAGAAAAAAGCATTTTTGCTGAAAAAAGGTCATTTTAACCCTAACAATGAGGTTTTTTGCTGATGGGATGACTTTTTTGCCAAAAACACGACGTTATTGCTGGTGAAAACAACGTATTGGCTGAAAACACGACGTGTTGGCTGATAAAATGAAGTTTTTGGTGAGAAAATGAGATTTTTGGTGAAAAAAGGTGTTTTTTGCTGAACATTTTTTTTTGGCTGAGAATTTTCTTTTGCCGATAACACGACGTTTTCACTGCTAAAAGCACATTTTGGGCGCGAACAGCACATTTGTGGTGAGAAAAAGAGTGTTTTGCTGAGAAAAAAGCATTTTTGCTGAAAAAAGGTCATTTTAACCCTAACAATGAGGTTTTTTGCTGATGGGATGACTTTTTTGCCAAAAACACGACGTTATTGCTGGTGAAAACAACGTATTGGCTGAAAACACGACGTTTTGGCTGATAAAATGAAGTTTTTGGTGAGAAAATGAGATTTTTGGTGAAAAAAGGTGTTTTTGGCTGAACATTTTTTTTTGGCTGAGAATTTTCTTTTGCCGATAACACGACGTTTTCACTGCTAAAAGCACATTTTGGGCGCGAACAGCACATTTGTGGTGAGAAAAAGAGTGTTTTGCTGAGAAAAAAGCATTTTTGCTGAAAAAAGGTCATTTTAACCCTAACAATGAGGTTTTTTGCTGATGGGATGACTTTTTTGCCAAAAACACGACGTTATTGCTGGTGAAAACAACGTATTGGCTGAAAACACGACGTTTTGGCTGATAAAATGAAGTTTTTGGTGAGAAAATGAGATTTTTGGTAAAAAAAGGTGTTTTTTGCTGAACATTTTTTTTTGGCTGAGAATTTTCTTTTGCCGATAACACGACGTTTTCACTGCTAAAAGCACATTTTGGGCGCGAACAGCACATTTGTGGTGAGAAAAAGAGTGTTTTGCTGAGAAAAAAGCATTTTTGCTAAAAAAAGGTCATTTTAACCCTAACAATGAGGTTTTTTGCTGATGGGATGACTTTTTTGCCAAAAACACGACGTTATTGCTGGTGAAAACAACGTATTGACTGAAAACACGACGTTTTGGCTGATAAAATGAAGTTTTTGGTGAGAAAATGAGATTTTTGGTGAAAAAAGGTGTTTTTTCCTGAACATTTTTTTTTGGCTGAGAATTTTCTTTTGCCGATAACACGACGTTTTCACTGCTAAAAGCACATTTTGGGCGCGAACAGCACATTTGTGGTGAGAAAAAGAGTGTTTTGCTGAGAAAAAAGCATTTTTGCTGAAAAAAGGTCATTTTAACCCTAACAATGAGGTTTTTTGCTGATGGGATGACTTTTTTGCCAAAAACACGACGTTATTGCTGGTGAAAACAACGTATTGGCTGAAAACACGACGTTTTGGCTGATAAAATGAAGTTTTTGGTGAGAAAATGAGATTTTTGGTGAAAAAAGGTGTTTTTGGATGAAATTTTTTTTTGGCTGAGAATTTTCTTTTGCCGATAATGAGAAAATGAGACTTTTGGTGAAAAAAGGTGTTTTTTGCTGAACATTTTTTTTTGGCTGAGAATTTTCTTTTGCCGATAACACGACGTTTTCACTGCTAAAAGCACATTTTGGGCGCGAACAGCACATTTGTAGTGAGAAAAAGAGTGTTTTGCTGAGAAAAAAGCATTTTTGCTGAAAAAAGGTCATTTTAACCCTAACAATGAGGTTTTTTGCTGATGGGATGACTTTTTTGCCAAAAACACGACATTATTGCTGGTGAAAACAACGTATTGGCTGAAAACACGATGTTTTGGCAGATAAAATGAAGTTTTTGGTGAGAAAATGAGATTTTTGGTGAAAAAAGGTGTTTTTTGCTGAACATTTTTTTTTTGGCTGAGAATTTTCTTTTGCCGATAACACGACGTTTTCACTGCTAAAAGCACATTTTGGGCGCGAACAGCACATTTGTGGTGAGAAAAAGAGTGTTTTGCTGAGAAAAAAGCATTTTTGCTGAAAAAAGGTCATTTTAACCCTAACAATGAGGTTTTTTGCTGATGGGATGACTTTTTTGCCAAAAACACGACGTTATTGCTGGTGAAAACAACGTATTGGCTGAAAACACGACGTTTTGGCTGATAAAATGAAGTTTTTGGTGAGAAAATGAGATTTTTGGTGAAAAAAGGTGTTTTTTGCTGAACATTTTTTTTTGGCTGAGAATTTTCTTTTGCCGATAACACGACGTTTTCACTGCTAAAAGCACATTTTGGGCGCGAACAGCACATTTGTGGTGAGAAAAAGAGTGTTTTGCTGAGAAAAAAGCATTTTTGCTGAAAAAAGGTCATTTTAACCCTAACAATGAGGTTTTTTGCTGATGGGATGACTTTTTTGCCAAAAACACGACGTTATTGCTGGTGAAAACAACGTATTGGCTGAAAACACGATGTTTTGGCTGATAAAATGAAGTTTTTGGTGAGAAAATGAGATTTTTGGTGAAAAAAGGTGTTTTTTGCTGAACATTTTTTTTTGGCTGAGAATTTTCTTTTGCCGATAACACGACGTTTTCACTGCTAAAAGCACATTTTGGGCGCGAACAGCACATTTGTGGTGAGAAAAAGAGTGTTTTGCTGAGAAAAAAGCATTTTGGCTGAAAAAAGGTCATTTTAACCCTAACAATGAGGTTTTTTGCTGATGGGATGACTTTTTCGCCAAAAACACGACGTTATTGCTGGTGAAAACAACGTATTGGCTGAAAACACGACGTTTTGGCTGATAAAATGAAGTTTTTGGTAAGAAAATGAGATTTTTGGTGAAAAAAGGTGTTTTTTGCTGAACATTTTTTTTTGGCTGAGAATTTTATTTTGCCGATAACACAACGTTTTCACTGCTAAAAGCACATTTTGGGCGCGAACAGCACATTTGTGGTGAGAAAAAGAGTGTTTTGCTGAGAAAAAAGCATTTTTGCTGAAAAAAGGTCATTTTAACCCTAACAATGAAGTTTTTTGCTGATGGGATGACTTTTTTGCCAAAAACACGACATTATTGCTGGTGAAAACAACGTATTGGCTGAAAACACGATGTTTTGGCCGATAAAATGAAGTTTTTGGTGAGAAAATGAGATTTTTGGTGAAAAAAGGTGTTTTTTGCTGAACATTTTTTTTTGGCTGAGAATTTTCTTTTGCCGATAACACGACGTTTTCACTGCTAAAAGCACATTTTGGGCGCGAACAGCACATTTGTGGTGAGAAAAAGAGTGTTTTGCTGAGAAAAAAGCATTTTTGCTGAAAAAAGGTCATTTTAACCCTAACAATGAAGTTTTTTGCTGATGGGATGACTTTTTTGCCAAAAACACGACATTATTGCTGGTGAAAACAACGTATTGGCTGAAAACACGATGTTTTGGCCGATAAAATGAAGTTTTTGGTGAGAAAATGAGATTTTTGGTGAAAAAAGGTGTTTTTTCCTGAACATTTTTTTTTGGCTGAGAATTTTCTTTTGCCGATAACACGACGTTTTCACTGCTAAAAGCACATTTTGGGCGCGAACAGCACATTTGTGGTGAGAAAAAGAGTGTTTTGCTGAGAAAAAAGCATTTTTGCTGAAAAAAGGTCATTTTAACCCTAACAATGAGGTTTTTTGCTGATGGGATGACTTTTTTGCCAAAAACACGACGTTATTGCTGGTGAAAACAACGTATTGGCTGAAAACACGATGTTTTGGCTGATAAAATGAAGTTTTTGGTGAGAAAATGAGATTTTTGGTGAAAAAAGGTGTTTTTTGCTGAACATTTTTTTTTGGCTGAGAATTTTCTTTTGCCGATAACACAACGTTTTCACTGCTAAAAGCACATTTTGGGCGCGAACAGCACATTTGTGGTGAGAAAAAGAGTGTTTTGCTGAGAAAAAAGCATTTTTGCTGAAAAAAGGTCATTTTAACCCTAACAATGAAGTTTTTTGCTGATGGGATGACTTTTTTGCCAAAAACACGACATTATTGCTGGTGAAAACAACGTATTGGCTGAAAACACGACGTTTTGGCTGATAAAATGAAGTTTTTGGTGAGAAAATGAGATTTTTGGTGAAAAAAGGTGTTTTTTGCTGAACATTTTTTTTTGGCTGAGAATTTTCTTTTGCCGATAACACAACGTTTTCACTGCTAAAAGCACATTTTGGGCGCGAACAGCACATTTGTGGTGAGAAAAAGAGTGTTTTGCTGAGAAAAAAGCATTTTTGCTGAAAAAAGGTCATTTTAACCCTAACAATGAGGTTTTTTGCTGATGGGATGACTTTTTTGCCAAAAACACGACATTATTGCTGGTGAAAACAACGTATTGGCTGAAAACACGATGTTTTGGCTGATAAAATGAAGTTTTTGGTGAGAAAATGAGATTTTTGGTGAAAAAAGGTGTTTTTTGCTGAACATTTTTTTTTGGCTGAGAATTTTCTTTTGCCGATAACACAACGTTTTCACTGCTAAAAGCACATTTTGGGCGCGAACAGCACATTTGTGGTGAGAAAAAGAGTGTTTTGCTGAGAAAAAAGCATTTTTGCTGAAAAAAGGTCATTTTAACCCTAACAATGAGGTTTTTTGCTGATGGGATGACTTTTTTGCCAAAAACACGACATTATTGCTGGGGAAAACAACGTATTGGCTGAAAACACGACGTTTTGGCTGATAAAATGAAATTTTGGTGAGAAAATGAGATTTTTGGTGAAAAAAGGTGTTTTTTGCTGACAATTTTTTTTTCGCTGAGAATTTTCTTTTGCCGATAACACGACGTTTTCACTGCTAAAAGCACATTTTGGGCGCGAACAGCACATTTGTGGTGAGAAAAAGAGTGTTTTGCTGAGAAAAAAGCATTTTTGCTGAAAAAAGGTCATTTTAACCCTAACAATGAGGTTTTTTGCTGATGGGATGACTTTTTTGCCAAAAACACGACATTATTGCTGGTGAAAACAACGTATTGGCTGAAAACACGACGTTTTGGCTGATAAAATGAAGTTTTTGGTGAGAAAATGAGATTTTTGGTGAAAAAAGGTGTTTTTTGCTGAACATTTTTTTTTGGCTGAGAATTTTCTTTTGCCGATAACACGACGTTTTCACTGCTAAAAGCACATTTTGGGCGCGAACAGCACATTTGTAGTGAGAAAAAGAGTGTTTTGCTGAGAAAAAAGCATTTTTGCTGAAAAAAGGTCATTTTAACCCTAACAATGAGGTTTTTTGCTGATGGGATGACTTTTTTGCCAAAAACACGACATTATTGCTGGTGAAAACAACGTATTGGCTGAAAACACGACGTTTTGGCTGATAAAATGAAGTTTTTGGTGAGAAAATGAGATTTTTGGTGAAAAAAGGTGTTTTTTGCTGAACATTTTTTTTTTTTGAGAATTTTCTTTTGCCGATAACACGACGTTTTCACTGCTAAAAGCACATTTTGGGCGCGAACAGCACATTTGTAGTGAGAAAAAGAGTGTTTTGCTGAGAAAAAAGCATTTTTGCTGAAAAAAGGTCATTTTAACCCTAACAATGAGGTCTTTTGCTGATGGGATGACTTTTTTGCCAAAAACACGACATTATTGCTGGTGAAAACAACGTATTGGCTGAAAACACGACGTTTTGGCTGATAAAATGAAGTTTTTGGTGAGAAAATGAGACTTTTGGTGAAAAAAGGTGTTTTTTGCTGAACATTTTTTTTTGGCTGAGAATTTTCTTTTGCCGATAACACGACGTTTTCACTGCTAAAAGCACATTTTGGGCGCGAACAGCACATTTGTGGTGAGAAAAAGTGTGTTTTGCTGAGAAAAAAGCATTTTTGCTGAAAAAAGGTCATTTTAACCCTAACAATGAGGTTTTTTGCTGATGGGATGACTTTTTTGCCAAAAACACGACATTATTGCTGGTGAAAACAACGTATTGGCTGAAAACACGACGTTTTGGCTGATAAAATGAAGTTTTTGGTGAGAAAATGAGATTTTTGGTGAAAAAAGGTGTTTTTTGGTGAAAAAAGGTGTTTTTTGCTGAACATTTTTTTTTGGCTGAGAATTTTCTTTTGCCGATAACACGACGTTTTTACTGCTAAAAGCACATGTTGGGCGCGAACAGCACATTTGTAGTGAGAAAAAGAGTGTTTTGCTGAGAAAAAAGCATTTTTGCTGAACAAAGGTCATTTTAACCCTAACAATGAGGTTTTTTGCTGATGGGATGACTTTTTTGCCAAAAACACGACATTATTGCTGGTGAAAACAACGTATTGGCTGAAAACACGATGTTTTGGCTGATAAAATGAAGTTTTTGGTGAGAAAATGAGATTTTTGGTGAAAAAAGGTGTTTTTTGCTGAAAATTTTTTTTTGGCTGAGAATTTTCTTTTGCCGATAACACGACGTTTTCACTGCTAAAAGCACATTTTGGGCGCGAACAGCACATTTGTGGTGAGAAAAAGAGTGTTTTGCTGAGAAAAAAGCATTTTTGCTGAAAAAAGGTCATTTTAACCCTAACAACGAGGTTTTTTGTTGATGGGATGACTTTTTTGCCAAAAACACGACATTATTGCTGGTGAAAACAACGTATTGGCTGAAAACACGACGTTTTGGCTGACAAAATGAAGTATTGGTGAGAAAATGAGATTTTTGGTGAAAAAAGGTGTTTTTTGCTGAACATTTTTTTTTGGCTGAGAATTTTGTTTTGCCGATAACACGACGTTTTCACTGCTAAAAGCACATTTTGGGCGCGAATAGCACAGTTGTGGTGAGAAAAAGAGTGTTTTGCTGAGAAAAAAGCATTTTTGCTGAAAAAAGGTCATTTTAACCCTAACAATGAGGTTTTTTGTTGATGGGATGACTTTTTTGCCAAAAACACGACATTATTGCTGGTGAAAACAACGTATTGGCTGAAAACACGACGTTTTGGCTGATAAAATGAAGTTTTTGGTGAGAAAATGAGATTTTTGGTGAAAAAAGGTGTTTTTTGCTGAACATTTTTTTTTTGGCTGAGAAATTTCTTTTGCCGATATTACGACGTTTTCACTGCTAAAAGCACATTTTGGGCGCGAACAGCACATTTGTGGTGAGAAAAAGAGTGTTTTGCTGAAAAAAAGCATTTTTGCTGAAAAAAGGTCATTTTAACCCTAACAATGAGGTTTTTTGCTGGTGGGATGACTTTTTTGCCAAAAACACGACATTATTGCTGGTGAAAACAACGTATTGGCTGAAAACACGACGTTTTGGCTGATAAAATGAAGTTTTTGGTGAGAAAATGAGACTTTTGGTGAAAAAAGGTGTTTTTTGCTGAACATTTTTTTTTGGCTGAGAATTTTCTTTTGCCGATAACACGACGTTTTCACTGCTAAAAGCACATTTTGGGCGCGAACAGCACATTTGTGGTGAGAAAAAGAGTGTTTTGCTGAGAAAAAAGCATTTTTGCTGAAAAAAGGTCATTTTAACCCTAACCATGAGGTTTTTTGCTGATGGGATGACTTTTTTGCCAAAAACACGACATTATTGCTGGTGAAAACAACGTATTGGCTGAAAACACGACGTTTTGGCTGATAAAATGAAGTTTTTGGTGAGAAAATGAGATTTTTGGTGAAAAAAGGTGTTTTTTGGTGAAAAAAGGTGTTTTTTGGTGAAAAAAGGTGTTTTTTGCTGAACATTTTTTTTTGGCTGAGAATTTTCTTTTGCCGATAACACGACGTTTTCACTGCTAAAAGCACATTTTGGGCGCGAACAGCACATTTGTGGTGAGAAAAAGAGTGTTTTGCTGAGAAAAAAGCATTTTTGCTGAAAAAAGGTCATTTTAACCCTAACAATGAGGTTTTTTGCTGATGGGATGACTTTTTTGCCAAAAACACGACATTATTGCTGGTGAAAACAACGTATTGGCTGAAAACACGACGTTTTGGCTGATAAAATGAAGTTTTTGGTGAGAAAATGAGATTTTTGGTGAAAAAAGGTGTTTTTTGCTGAACATTTTTTTTTTGGCTGAGAAATTTCTTTTGCCGATATTACGACGTTTTCACTGCTAAAAGCACATTTTGGGCGCGAACAGCACATTTGTGGTGAGAAAAAGAGTGTTTTGCTGAAAAAAAGCATTTTTGCTGAAAAAAGGTCATTTTAACCCTAACAATGAGGTTTTTTGCTGGTGGGATGACTTTTTTGCCAAAAACACGACATTATTGCTGGTGAAAACAACGTATTGGCTGAAAACACGACGTTTTGGCTGATAAAATGAAGTTTTTGGTGAGAAAATGAGACTTTTGGTGAAAAAAGGTGTTTTTTGCTGAACATTTTTTTTTGGCTGAGAATTTTCTTTTGCCGATAACACGACGTTTTCACTGCTAAAAGCACATTTTGGGCGCGAACAGCACATTTGTGGTGAGAAAAAGAGTGTTTTGCTGAGAAAAAAGCATTTTTGCTGAAAAAAGGTCATTTTAACCCTAACAATGAGGTTTTTTGCTGATGGGATGACTTTTTTGCCAAAAACACGACATTATTGCTGGTGAAAACAACGTATTGGCTGAAAACACGACGTTTTGGCTGATAAAATGAAGTTTTTGGTGAGAAAATGAGATTTTTGGTGAAAAAAGGTGTTTTTTGGTGAAAAAAGGTGTTTTTTGGTGAAAAAAGGTGTTTTTTGCTGAACATTTTTTTTTGGCTGAGAATTTTCTTTTGCCGATAACACGACGTTTTCACTGCTAAAAGCACATTTTGGGCGCGAACAGCACATTTGTGGTGAGAAAAAGAGTGTTTTGCTGAGAAAAAAGCATTTTTGCTGAAAAAAGGTCATTTTAACCCTAACAATGAGGTTTTTTTGCTGATGGGATGACTTTTTTGCCAAAAACACGACATTATTGCTGGTGAAAACAACGTATTGGCTGAAAACACGACGTTTTGGCTGATAAAATGAAGTTTTTGGTGAGAAAATGAGATTTTTGGTGAAAAAAGGTGTTTTTTGGTGAAAAAAGGTGTTTTTTGCTGAACATTTTTTTTTGGCTGAGAATTTTCTTTTGCCGATAACACGACGTTTTTACTGCTAAAAGCACATTTTGGGCGCGAACAGCACATTTGTGGTGAGAAAAAGAGTGTTTTGCTGAGAAAAAAGCATTTTTGCTGAAAAAAGGTCATTTTAACCCTAACAATGAGGTTTTTTGTTGATGGGATGACTTTTTTGCCAAAAACACGACATTATTGCTGGTGAAAACAACGTATTGGCTGAAAACACGATGTTTTGGCTGATAAAATGAAGTTTTTGGTGAGAAAATGAGATTTTTGGTGAAAAAAGGTGTTTTTTGCTGAACATTTTTTATTGGCTGAGAATTTTCTTTTGCCGATAACACAACGTTTTCACTGCTAAAAGCACATTTTGGGCGCGAACAGCACATTTGTGGTGAGAAAAAGAGTGTTTTGCTGAAAAAAAGCATTTTTGCTGAAAAAAGGTCATTTTAACCCTAACAATGAGGTTTTTTGCTGGTGGGATGACTTTTTTGCCAAAAACACGACATTATTGCTGGTGAAAACAACGTATTGGCTGAAAACACGACGTTTTGGCTGATAAAATGAAGTTTTTGGTGAGAAAATGAGACTTTTGGTGAAAAAAGGTGTTTTTTGCTGAACATTTTTTTTTGGCTGAGAATTTTCTTTTGCCGATAACACGACGTTTTCACTGCTAAAAGCACATTTTGGGCGCGAACAGCACATTTGTGGTGAGAAAAAGAGTGTTTTGCTGAGAAAAAAGCATTTTTGCTGAAAAAAGGTCATTTTAACCCTAACAATGAGGTTTTTTTGCTGATGGGATGACTTTTTTGCCAAAAACACGACATTATTGCTGGTGAAAACAACGTATTGGCTGAAAACACGACGTTTTGGCTGATAAAATGAAGTTTTTGGTGAGAAAATGAGATTTTTGGTGAAAAAAGGTGTTTTTTGGTGAAAAAAGGTGTTTTTTGCTGAACATTTTTTTTTGGCTGAGAATTTTCTTTTGCCGATAACACGACGTTTTTACTGCTAAAAGCACATTTTGGGCGCGAACAGCACATTTGTAGTGAGAAAAAGAGTGTTTTGCTGAGAAAAAAGCATTTTTGCTGAAAAAAGGTCATTTTAACCCTAACAATGAGGTTTTTTGCTGATGGGATGACTTTTTTGCCAAAAACACGACATTATTGCTGGTGAAAACAACGTATTGGCTGAAAACACGATGTTTTGGCAGATAAAATGAAGTTTTTGGTGAGAAAATGAGATTTTTGGTGAAAAAAGGTGTTTTTTGCTGAACATTTTTTTTTTGGCTGAGAATTTTCTTTTGCCGATAACACGACGTTTTCACTGCTTAAAGCACATTTTGGGCGCGAACAGCACATTTGTAGTGAGAAAAAGAGTGTTTTGCTGAGAAAAAAGCATTTTTGCTGAAAAAAGGTCATTTTAACCCTAACAATGAGGTTTTTTGCTGATGGGATGACTTTTTTGCCAAAAACACGACATTATTGCTGGTGAAAACAACGTATTGGCTGAAACACGACGTTTTGGCTGATAAAATGAAGTTTTTGGTGAGAAAATGAGATTTTTGGTGAAAAAAGGTGTTTTTTGGTGAAAAAAGGTGTTTTTTGCTGAACATTTTTTTTTGGCTGAGAATTTTCTTTTGCCGATAACACGACGTTTTTACTGCTAAAAGCACATTTTGGGCGCGAAAAGCACATTTGTAGTGAGAAAAAGAGTGTTTTGCTGAGAAAAAAGCATTTTTGCTGAAAAAAGGTCATTTTAACCCTAACAATGAGGTTTTTTGCTGATGGGATGACTTTTTTGCCAAAAACACGACATTATTGCTGGTGAAAACAACGTATTGGCTGAAAACACGATGTTTTGGCTGATAAAATGAAGTTTTTGGTGAGAAAATGAGATTTTTGGTGAAAAAAGGTGTTTTTTGCTGAACATTTTTTTTTGGCTGAGAATTTTCTTTTGCCGATAACACAACGTTTTCACTGCTAAAAGCACATTTTGGGCGCGAACAGCACATTTGTGGTGAGAAAAAGAGTGTTTTGCTGAGAAAAAAGCATTTTTGCTGAAAAAAGGTCATTTTAACCCTAACAATGAGGTTTTTTGCTGATGGGATGACTTTTTTGCCAAAAACACGACATTATTGCTGGTGAAAACAACGTATTGGCTGAAAACACGACGTTTTGGCTGATAAAATGAAGTTTTTGGTGAGAAAATGAGATTTTTGGTGAAAAAAGGTGTTTTTTGCTGAACATTTTTTTTTGGCTGAGAATTTTCTTTTGCCGATAACACGACGTTTTCACTGCTAAAAGCACATTTTGGGCGCGAACAGCACATTTGTAGTGAGAAAAAGAGTGTTTTGCTGAGAAAAAAGCATTTTTGCTGAAAAAAGGTCATTTTAACCCTAACAATGAGGTTTTTTGCTGATGGGATGACTTTTTTGCCAAAAACACGACATTATTGCTGGTGAAAACAACGTATTGGCTGAAAACACGACGTTTTGGCTGATAAAATGAAGTTTTTGGTGAGAAAATGAGATTTTTGGTGAAAAAAGGTGTTTTTTGCTGAACATTTTTTTTTGGCTGAGAATTTTCTTTTGCCGATAACACGACGTTTTCACTGCTAAAAGCACATTTTGGGCGCGAACAGCACATTTGTGGTGAGAAAAAGAGTGTTTTGCTGAGAAAAAAGCATTTTTGCTGAAAAAAGGTCATTTTAACCCTAACAATGAGGTTTTTTGCTGATGGGATGACTTTTTTGCCAAAAACACGACATTATTGCTGGTAAAAACAACGTATTGGCTGAAAACACGACGTTTTGGCTGATAAAATGAAGTTTTTGGTGAGAAAATGAGATTTTTGGTGAAAAAAGGTGTTTTTTGCTGAACATTTTTTTTTGGCTGAGAATTTTGTTTTGCCGATAACACGACGTTTTCACTGCTAAAAGCACATTTTGGGCGCGAACAGCACATTTGTGGTGAGAAAAAGAGTGTTTTGCTGAGAAAAAAGCATTTTTGCTGAAAAAAGGTCATTTTAACCCTAACAATGAGGTTTTTTGCTGATGGGATGACTTTTTTGCCAAAAACACGACATTATTGCTGGGGAAAACAACGTATTGGCTGAAAACACGATGTTTTGGCTGATAAAATGAAGTTTTTGGTGAGAAAATGAGATTTTTGGTGAAAAAAGGTGTTTTTTGCTGAACATTTTTTTTTGGCTGAGAATTTTCTTTTGCCGATAACACAACGTTTTCACTGCTAAAAGCACATTTTGGGCGCGAACAGCACATTTGTGGTGAGAAAAAGAGTGTTTTGCTGAGAAAAAAGCATTTTTGCTGAAAAAAGGTCATTTTAACCCTAACAATGAGGTTTTTTGCTGATGGGATGACTTTTTTGCCAAAAACACGACATTATTGCTGGTGAAAACAACGTATTGGCTGAAAACACGACGTTTTGGCTGATAAAATGAAGTTTTTGGTGAGAAAATGAGATTTTTGGTGAAAAAAGGTGTTTTTTGCTGAACATTTTTTTTTGGCTGAGAATTTTCTTTTGCCGATAACACGACGTTTTCACTGCTAAAAGCACATTTTGGGCGCGAACAGCACATTTGTGGTGAGAAAAAGAGTGTTTTGCTGAGAAAAAAGCATTTTTGCTGAAAAAAGGTCATTTTAACCCTAACAATGAGGTTTTTTGCTGATGGGATGACTGTTTTGCCAAAAACACGACGTTATTGCTGGTGAAAACAACGTATTGGCTGAAAACACGACGTTTTGGCTGATAAAATGAAGTTTTTGGTGAGAAAATGAGATTTTTGGTGAAAAAAGGTGTTTTTTGCTGAACATTTTTTTTTGGCTGAGAATTTTCTTTTGCCGATAACACGACGTTTTCACTGCTAAAAGCACATTTTGGGCGCGAACAGCACATTTGTGGTGAGAAAAAGAGTGTTTTGCTGAGAAAAAAGCATTTTTGCTGAAAAAAGGTCATTTTAACCCTAACAATGAGGTTTTTTGCTGATGGGATGACTTTTTTGCCAAAAACACGACATTATTGCTGGTGAAAACAACGTATTGGCTGAAAACACGACGTTTTGGCTGATAAAATGAAGTTTTTGGTGAGAAAATGAGATTTTTGGTGAAAAAAGGTGTTTTTGGCTGAAAATTTTTTTTTGGCTGAGAATTTTCTTTTGCCGATAACACGACGTTTTCACTGCTAAAAGCACATTTTGGGCGCGAACAGCACATTTGTGGTGAGAAAAAGAGTGTTTTGCTGAAAAAAGGTCATTTTAACCCTAACAATGAGGTTTTTTGCTGATGGGATGACTTTTTTGCCAAAAACACGACATTATTGCTGGTGAAAACAACGTATTGGCTGAAAACACGACGTTTTGGCTGATAAAATGAAGTTTTTGGTGAGAAAATGAGACTTTTGGTGAAAAAAGGTGTTTTTTGCTGAACATTTTTTTTTGGCTGAGAATTTTCTTTTGCCGATAACACGACGTTTTCACTGCTAAAAGCACATTTTGGGCGCGAACAGCACATTTGTGGTGAGAAAAAGTGTGTTTTGCTGAGAAAAAAGCATTTTTGCTGAAAAAAGGTCATTTTAACCCTAACAATGAGGTTTTTTGCTGATGGGATGACTTTTTTGCCAAAAACACGACATTATTGCTGGTGAAAACAACGTATTGGCTGAAAACACGACGTTTTGGCTGATAAAATGAAGTTTTTGGTGAGAAAATGAGATTTTTGGTGAAAAAAGGTGTTTTTTGCTGAACATTTTTTTTGGCTGAGAATTTTCTTTTGCCGATAACACGACGTTTTCACTGCTAAAAGCACATTTTGGGCGCGAACAGCACATTTGTGGTGAGAAAAAGAGTGTTTTGCTGAGAAAAAAGCATTTTTGCTGAAAAAAGGTCATTTTAACCCTAACAATGAGGTTTTTTGCTGATGGGATGACTTTTTTGCCAAAAACACGACATTATTGCTGGTGAAAACAACGTATTGGCTGAAAACACGACGTTTTGGCTGATAAAATGAAGTTTTTGGTGAGAAAATGAGATTTTTGGTGAAAAAAGGTGTTTTTTGCTGAACATTTTTTTTTGGCTGAGAATTTTCTTTTGCCGATAACACGACGTTTTCACTGCTAAAAGCACATTTTGGGCGCGAACAGCACATTTGTGGTGAGAAAAAGAGTGTTTTGCTGAGAAAAAAGCATTTTTGCTGAAAAAAGGTCATTTTAACCCTAACAATGAGGTTTTTTGCTGATGGGATGACTTTTTTGCCAAAAACACGACATTATTGCTGGTGAAAACAACGTATTGGCTTAAAACACGACGTTTTGGCTGATAAAATGAAGTTTTTGGTGAGAAAATGAGATTTTTGGTGAAAAAAGGTGTTTTTGGCTGAAAATTTTTTTTTGGCTGAGAATTTTCTTTTGCCGATAACACGACGTTTTCACTGCTAAAAGCACATTTTGGGCGCGAACAGCACATTTGTGGTGAGAAAAAGAGTGTTTTGCTGAAAAAAGGTCATTTTAACCCTAACAATGAGGTTTTTTGCTGATGGGATGACTTTTTTGCCAAAAACACGACATTATTGCTGGTGAAAACAACGTATTGGCTGAAAACACGACGTTTTGGCTGATAAAATGAAGTTTTTGGTGAGAAAATGAGACTTTTGGTGAAAAAAGGTGTTTTTTGCTGAACATTTTTTTTTGGCTGAGAATTTTCTTTTGCCGATAACACGACGTTTTCACTGCTAAAAGCACATTTTGGGCGCGAACAGCACATTTGTGGTGAGAAAAAGTGTGTTTTGCTGAGAAAAAAGCATTTTTGCTGAAAAAAGGTCATTTTAACCCTAACAATGAGGTTTTTTGCTGATGGGATGACTTTTTTGCCAAAAACACGACGTTATTGCTGGTGAAAACAACGTATTGGCTGAAAACACGACGTTTTGGCTGATAAAATGAAGTTTTTGGTGAGAAAATGAGACTTTTGGTGAAAAAAGGTGTTTTTTGCTGAACATTTTCTTTTGGCTGAGAATTTTCTTTTGCCGATAACACGACGTTTTCACTGCTAAAAGCACATTTTGGGCGCGAACAGCACATTTGTGGTGAGAAAAAGAGTGTTTTGCTGAGAAAAAAGCATTTTTGCTGAAAAAAGGTCATTTTAACCCTAACAATGAGGTTTTTTGCTGATGGGATGACTGTTTTGCCAAAAACACGACGTTATTGCTGGTGAAAACAACGTATTGGCTGAAAACACGACGTTTTGGCTGATAAAATGAAGTTTTTGGTGAGAAAATGAGATTTTTGGTGAAAAAAGGTGTTTTTGGCTGAACATTTTTTTTTGGCTGAGAATTTTCTTTTGCCGATAACACGACGTTTTCACTGCTAAAAGCACATTTTGGGCGCGAACAGCACATTTGTGGTGAGAAAAAGAGTGTTTTGCTGAGAAAAAAGCATTTTTGCTGAAAAAAGGTCATTTTAACCCTAACAATGAGGTTTTTTGCTGATGGGATGACTTTTTTGCCAAAAACACGACATTATTGCTGGTGAAAACAACGTATTGGCTGAAAACACGACGTTTTGGCTGATAAAATGAAGTTTTTGGTGAGAAAATGAGACTTTTGGTGAAAAAAGGTGTTTTTTGCTGAACATTTTCTTTTGGCTGAGAATTTTCTTTTGCCGATAACACGACGTTTTCACTGCTAAAAGCACATTTTGGGCGCGAACAGCACATTTGTGGTGAGAAAAAAGGGTGTTTTGCTGAGAAAAAAGCATTTTTGCTGAAAAAAGGTCATTTTAACCCTAACAATGAGGTTTTTTGCTGATGGGATGACTTTTTTGCCAAAAACACGACGTTATTGCTGGTGAAAACAACGTATTGGCTGAAAACACGACGTTTTGGCTGATAAAATGAAGTTTTTGGTGAGAAAATGAGACTTTTGGTGAAAAAAGGTGTTTTTTGCTGAACATTTTTTTTTGGCTGAGAATTTTCTTTTGCCGATAACACGACGTTTTCACTGCTAAAAGCACATTTTGGGCGCGAACAGCACATTTGTGGTGAGAAAAAGAGTGTTTTGCTGAGAAAAAAGCATTTTTGCTGAAAAAAGGTCATTTTAACCCTAACAATGAGGTTTTTTGCTGATGGGATGACTTTTTTGCCAAAAACACGACGTTATTGCTGGTGAAAATAACGTATTGGCTGAAAACACGACGTTTTGGCTGATAAAATGAAGTTTTTGGTGAGAAAATGAGATTTTTGGTGAAAAAAGGTGTTTTTTGCTGAACATTTTTTTTTGGCTGAGAATTTTCTTTTGCCGATAACACGACGTTTTCACTGCTAAAAGCACATTTTGGGCGCGAACAGCACATTTGTGGTGAGAAAAAGAGTGTTTTGCTGAGAAAAAAGCATTTTTGCTGAAAAAAGGTCATTTTAACCCTAACAATGAGGTTTTTTGCTGATGGGATGACTTTTTTGCCAAAAACACGACATTATTGCTGGTGAAAACAACGTATTGGCTGAAAACACGACGTTTTGGCTGATAAAATGAAGTTTTTGGTGAGAAAATGAGATTTTTGGTGAAAAAAGGTGTTTTTTGCTGAACATTTTTTTTTGCCTGAGAATTTTCCTTTGCCGATAACACGACGTTTTCACTGCTAAAAGCACATTTTGGGCGCGAACAGCACATTTGTGGTGAGAAAAAGAGTGTTTTGCTGAGAAAAAAGCATTTTTGCTGAAAAAAGGTCATTTTAACCCTAACAATGAGGTTTTTTGCTGATGGGATGACTTTTTTGCCAAAAACACGACGTTATTGCTGGTGAAAACAACGTATTTGCTGAAAACACGACGTTTTGGCTGATAAAATGAAGTTTTTGGTGAGAAAATGAGATTTTTGGTGAAAAAAGGTGTTTTTTGCTGAACATTTTTTTTTGGCTGAGAATTTTCTTTTGCCGATAACACGACGTTTTCACTGCTAAAAGCACATTTTGGGCGCGAACAGCACATTTGTGGTGAGAAAAAGAGTGTTTTGCTGAGAAAAAAGCATTTTTGCTGAAAAAAGGTCATTTTAACCCTAACAATGAGGTTTTTGGCTGATGGGAAGACTTTTTTGCCAAAAACACGACATTATTGCTGGTGAAAACAACGTATTGGCTGAAAACACGACGTTTTGGCTGATAAAATGAAGTTTTTGGTGAGAAAATGAGATTTTTGGTGAAAAAAGGTGTTTTTTGCTGACAATTTTTTTTTGGCTGAGAATTTTCTTTTGCCGATAACACGACGTTTTCACTGCTAAAAGCACATTTTGGGCGCGAACAGCACATTTGTGGTGAGAAAAAGAGTGTTTTGCTGAGAAAAAAGCATTTTTGCTGAAAAAAGGTCATTTTAACCCTAACAATGAGGTTTTTTGCTGATGGGATGACTTTTTTGCCAAAAACACGACATTATTGCTGGTGAAAACAACGTATTGGCTGAAAACACGACGTTTTGGCTGATAAAATGAAGTTTTTGGTGAGAAAATGAGATTTTTGGTGAAAAAAGGTGTTTTTTGCTGAACATTTTTTTTTGGCTGAGAATTTTCTTTTGCCGATAACACGACGTTTTCACTGCTAAAAGCACATTTTGGGCGCGAACAGCACATTTGTGGTGAGAAAAAGAGTGTTTTGCTGAGAAAAAAGCATTTTTGCTGAAAAAAGGTCATTTTAACCCTAACAATGAGGTTTTTTGCTGATGGGATGACTTTTTTGCCAAAAACACGACATTATTGCTGGTGAAAACAACGTATTGGCTGAAAACACGACGTTTTGGCTGATAAAATGAAGTTTTTGGTGAGAAAATGAGATTTTTGGTGAAAAAAGGTGTTTTTTGCTGAACATTTTTTTTTGGCTGAGAATTTTCTTTTGCCGATAACACGACGTTTTCACTGCTAAAAGCACATTTTGGGCGCGAACAGCACATTTGTGGTGAGAAAAAGAGTGTTTTGCTGAGAAAAAAGCATTTTTGCTGAAAAAAGGTCATTTTAACCCTAACAATGAGGTTTTTTGCTGATGGGATGACTTTTTTGCCAAAAACACGACGTTATTGCTGGTGAAAACAACGTATTGGCTGAAAACACGACGTTTTGGCTGATAAAATGAAGTTTTTGGTGAGAAAATGAGATTTTTGGTGAAAAAAGGTGTTTTTTGCTGAACATTTTTTTTTGGCTGAGAATTTTCTTTTGCCGATAACACGACGTTTTCACTGCTAAAAGCACATTTTGGGTGCGAACAGCACATTTGTGGTGAGAAAAAGAGTGTTTTGCTGAGAAAAAAGCATTTTTGCTGAAAAAAGGTCATTTTAACCCTAACAATGAGGTTTTTTGCTGATGGGATGACTTTTTTGCCAAAAACACGACGTTATTGCTGGTGAAAACTACGTATTGGCTGAAAACACGACGTTTTGGCTGATAAAATGAAGTTTTTGGTGAGAAAATGAGATTTTTGGTGAAAAAAGGTGTTTTTTGCTGAACATTTTTTTTTGGCTGAGAATTTTCTTTTGCCGATAACACGACGTTTTCACTGCTAAAAGCACATTTTGGGCGCGAACAGCACATTTGTGGTGAGAAAAAGAGTGTTTTGCTAAGAAAAAAGCATTTTTGCTGAAAAAAGGTCATTTTAACCCTAACAATGAGGTTTTTTGCTGATGGGATGACTTTTTTGCCACAAACACGACGTCATTGCTGGTGAAAACAACGTATTGGCTGAAAACACGACGTTTTGGCTGATAAAATGAAGTTTTTGGTGAGAAAATGAGATTTTTGGTGAAAAAAGGTGTTTTTTGCTGAACATTTTTTTTTGGCTGAGAATTTTCTTTTGCCGATAACACGACGTTTTTACTGCTAAAAGCACATTTTGGGCGCGAACAGCACATTTGTAGTGAGAAAAAGAGTGTTTTGCTGAGAAAAAAGCATTTTTGCTGAAAAAAGGTCATTTTAACCCTAACAATGAGGTTTTTTGCTGATGGGATGACTTTTTTGCCAAAAACACGACATTATTGCTGGTGAAAACAACGTATTGGCTGAAAACACGACGTTTTGGCTGATAAAATGAAGTTTTTGGTGAGAAAATGAGATTTTTGGTGAAAAAAGGTGTTTTTTGCTGAACATTTTTTTTTGGCTGAGAATTTTCTTTTGCCGATAACACGACGTTTTCACTGCTAAAAGCACATTTTGGGCGCGAACAGCACATTTGTGGTGAGAAAAAGAGTGTTTTGCTGAGAAAAAAGCATTTTTGCTGAAAAAAGGTCATTTTAACCCTAACAATGAGGTTTTTTGCTGATGGGATGACTTTTTTGCCAAAAACACGACATTATTGCTGGTGAAAACAACGTATTGGCTGAAAACACGACGTTTTGGCTGATAAAATGAAGTTTTTGGTGAGAAAATGAGATTTTTGGTGAAAAAAGGTGTTTTTGGCTGAACATTTTTTTTTGGCTGAGAATTTTCTTTTGCCGATAACACGACGTTTTCACTGCTAAAAGCACATTTTGGGCGCGAACAGCACATTTGTGGTGAGAAAAAGAGTGTTTTGCTGAGAAAAAAGCATTTTTGCTGAAAAAAGGTCATTTTAACCCTAACAATGAGGTTTTTTGCTGATGGGATGACTTTTTTGCCAAAAACACGACATTATTGCTGGTGAAAACAACGTATTGGCTGAAAACACGACGTTTTGGCTGATAAAATGAAGTTTTTGGTGAGAAAATGAGATTTTTGGTGAAAAAAGGTGTTTTTTGCTGAACATTTTTTTTTGGCTGAGAATTTTCTTTTGCCGATAACACGACGTTTTCACTGCTAAAAGCACATTTTGGGCGCGAACAGCACATTTGTGGTGAGAAAAAGAGTGTTTTTCTGAGAAAAAAGCATTTTTGCTGAAAAAAGGTCATTTTAACCCTAACAATGAGGTTTTTTGCTGATGGGATGACTTTTTCGCCAAAAACACGACGTTATTGCTGGTGAAAACAACGTATTGGCTGAAAACACGACGTTTTGGCTGATAAAATGAAGTTTTTGGTGAGAAAATGAGATTTTTGGTGAAAAAAGGTGTTTTTTGCTGAACATTTTTTTTTGGCTGAGAATTTTCTTTTGCCGATAACACGACGTTTTCACTGCTAAAAGCACATTTTGGGCGCGAACAGCACATTTGTGGTGAGAAAAAGAGTGTTTTGCTAAGAAAAAAGCATTTTTGCTGAAAAAAGGTCATTTTAACCCTAACAATGAGGTTTTTTGCTGATGGGATGACTTTTTTGCCAAAAACACGACGTCATTGCTGGTGAAAACAACGTATTGGCTGAAAACACGATGTTTTGGCTGATAAAATGAAGTTTTTGGTGAGAAAATGAGATTTTTGGTGAAAAAAGGTGTTTTTTGCTGAACATTTTTTTTTGGCTGAGAATTTTCTTTTGCCGATAACACGACGTTTTCACTGCTAAAAGCACATTTTGGGCGCGAACAGCACATTTGTGGTGAGAAAAAGAGTGTTTTGCTGAGAAAAAAGCATTTTTGCTGAAAAAAGGTCATTCTAACCCTAACAATGAGGTTTTTTGCTGATGGGATGACTTTTTTGCCAAAAACACGACATTATTGCTGGTGAAAACAACGTATTGGCTGAAAACACGACGTTTTGGCTGATAAAATGAAGTTTTTGGTGAGAAAATGAGATTTTTGGTGAAAAAAGGTGTTTTTGGCTGAACATTTTTTTTTGGCTGAGAATTTTCTTTTGCCGATAACACGACGTTTTCACTGCTAAAAGCACATTTTGGGCGCGAACAGCACATTTGTAGTGAGAAAAAGAGTGTTTTGCTGAGAAAAAAGCATTTTTGCTGAAAAAAGGTCATTTTAACCCTAACAATGAGGTTTTTTGCTGATGGGATGACTTTTTTGCCAAAAACACGACATTATTGCTGGTGAAAACAACGTATTGGCTGAAAACACGACGTTTTGGCTGATAAAATGAAGTTTTTGGTGAGAAAATGAGATTTTTGGTGAAAAAAGGTGTTTTTTGCTGAACATTTTTTTTTGGCTGAGAATTTTCTTTTGCCGATAACACGACGTTTTCACTGCTAAAAGCACATTTTGGGCGCGAACAGCACATTTGTAGTGAGAAAAAGAGTGTTTTGCTGAGAAAAAAACATTTTTGCTGAAAAAAGGTCATTTTAACCCTAACAATGAGGTTTTTTGCTGATGGGATGACTTTTTTGCCAAAAACACGACATTATTGCTGGTGAAAACAACGTATTGGCTGAAAACACGACGTTTTGGCTGATAAAATGAAGTTTTTGGTGAGAAAATGAGACTTTTGGTGAAAAAATGTGTTTTTTGCTGAACATTTTTTTTTTGGCTGAGAATTTTCTTTTGCCGATAACACGACGTTTTCACTGCTAAAAGCACATTTTGGGCGCGAACAGCACATTTGTGGTGAGAAAAAGAGTGTTTTGCTGAGAAAAAAGCATTTTTGCTGAAAAAAGGTCATTTTTACCCTAACAATGAGGTTTTTTGCTGATGGGATGACTTTTTTGCCAAAAACACGACATTATTGCTGGTGAAAACAACGTATTGGCTGAAAACACGACGTTTTGGCTGATAAAATGAAGTTTTTGGTGAGAAAATGAGATTTTTGGTGAAAAAAGGTGTTTTTTGGTGAAAAAAGGTGTTTTTTGCTGAACATTTTTTTTTGGCTGAGAATTTTCTTTTGCCGATAACACGACGTTTTTACTGCTAAAAGCACATTTTGGGCGCGAAAAGCACATTTGTAGTGAGAAAAAGAGTGTTTTGCTGAGAAAAAAGCATTTTTGCTGAAAAAAGGTCATTTTAACCCTAACAATGAGGTTTTTTGCTGATGGGATGACTTTTTTGCCAAAAACACGACATTATTGCTGGTGAAAACAACGTATTGGCTGAATACACGACGTTTTGGCTGATAAAATGAAGTTTTTGGTGAGAAAATGAGATTTTTGGTGAAAAAAGGTGTTTTTTGCTGAACATTTTTTTTTGGCTGAGAATTTTCTTTTGCCGATAACACAACGTTTTCACTGCTAAAAGCACATTTTGGGCGCGAACAGCACATTTGTGGTGAGAAAAAGAGTGTTTTGCTGAAAAAAAGCATTTTTGCTGAAAAAAGGTCATTTTAACCCTAACAATGAGGTTTTTTGTTGATGGGATGACTTTTTTGCCAAAAACACGACATTATTGCTGGTGAAAACAACGTATTGGCTGAAAACACGACGTTTTGGCTGATAAAATGAAGTTTTTGGTGAGAAAATGAGACTTTTGGTGAAAAAAGGTGTTTTTTGCTGAACATTTTTTTTTTGGCTGAGAATTTTCTTTTGCCGATAACACGACGTTTTCACTGCTAAAAGCACATTTTGGGCGCGAACAGCACATTTGTGGTGAGAAAAAGTGTGTTTTGCTGAGAAAAAAGCATTTTTGCTGAAAAAAGGTCATTTTAACCCTAACAATGAGGTTTTTTGCTGATGGGATGACTTTTTTGCCAAAAACACGACATTATTGCTGGTGAAAACACGACGTTTTGGCTGATAAAATGAAGTTTTTGGTGAGAAAATGAGATTTTTGGTGAAAAAAGGTGTTTTTTGGTGAAAAAAGGTGTTTTTTGCTGAACATTTTTTTTTGGCTGAGAATTTTCTTTTGCCGATAACACGACGTTTTTACTGCTAAAAGCACATTTTAGGCGCGAACAGCACATTTGTAGTGAGAAAAAGAGTGTTTTGCTGAGAAAAAAGCATTTTTGCTGAAAAAAGGTCATTTTAACCCTAACAATGAGGTTTTTTGCTGATGGGATGACTTTTTTGCCAAAAACACGACATTATTGCTGGTGAAAACAACGTATTGGCTGAAAACACGATGTTTTGGCTGATAAAATGAAGTTTTTGGTGAGAAAATGAGATTTTTGGTGAAAAAAGGTGTTTTTCGCTGAACATTTTTTTTTTGGCTGAGAATTTTCTTTTGCCGATAACACGACGTTTTCACTGCTAAAAGCACATTTTGGGCGCGAACAGCACATTTGTGGTGAGAAAAAGAGTGTTTTGCTGAGAAAAAAGCATTTTTGCTGAAAAAAGGTCATTTTAACCCTAACAATGAGGTTTTTTGCTGATGGGATGACTTTTTTGCCAAAAACACGACATTATTGCTGCTGAAAACAACGTATTGGCTGAAACACGACGTTTTGGCTGATAAAATGAAGTTTTTGGTGAGAAAATGAGATTTTTGGTGAAAAAAGGTGTTTTTTGGTGAAAAAAGGTGTTTTTTGCTGAACATTTTTTTTTGGCTGAGAATTTTCTTTTGCCGATAACACGACGTTTTTACTGCTAAAAGCACATTTTGGGCGCGAACAGCACATTTGTGGTGAGAAAAAGAGTGTTTTGCTGAGAAAAAAGCATTTTTTTTAAATAGGTCATTTTAACCTTAACAATGAGGTTTTTTGCTGATGGGATGACTTTTTTGCCAAAAACACGACATTATTGCTGGTGAAAACAACGTATTGGCTGAAAACACGACGTTTTGGCTGATAAAATGAAGTTTTTGGTGAGAAAATGAGATTTTTGGTGAAAAAAGGTGTTTTTTGCTGAACATTTTTTTTTGGCTGAGAATTTTCTTTTGCCGATAACACGACGTTTTCACTGCTAAAAGCACATTTTGGGCGCGAACAGCACATTTGTGGTGAGAAAAAGAGTGTTTTGCTGAGAAAAAAGCATTTTTGCTGAAAAAAGGTCATTTTAACCCTAACAATGAGGTTTTTTGCTGATGGGATGACTTTTTTGCCAAAAACACGACATTATTGCTGGTAAAAACAACGTATTGGCTGAAAACACGACGTTTTGGCTGATAAAATGAAGTTTTTGGTGAGAAAATGAGATTTTTGGTGAAAAAAGGTGTTTTTTGCTGAACATTTTTTTTTGGCTGAGAATTTTCTTTTGCCGATAACACGACGTTTTCACTGCTAAAAGCACATTTTGGGCGCGAACAGCACATTTGTGGTGAGAAAAAGAGTGTTTTGCTGAGAAAAAAGCATTTTTGCTGAAAAAAGGTCATTTTAACCCTAACAATGAGGTTTTTTGCTGATGGGATGACTTTTTTGCCAAAAACACAACATTATTGCTGGTGAAAACAACGTATTGGCTGAAAACACGACGTTTTGGCTGATAAAATGAAGTTTTTGGTGAGAAAATGAGATTTTTGATGAAAAAAGGTGTTTTTGGCTGAACATTTTTTTTTGGCTGAGAATTTTCTTTTGCCGATAACACGACGTTTTCACTGCTAAAAGCACATTTTGGGCGCGAACAGCACATTTGTGGTGAGAAAAAGAGTGTTTTGCTGAGAAAAAAGCATTTTTGCTGAAAAAAGGTCATTTTAACCCTAACAATGAGGTTTTTTGCTGATGGGATGACTTTTTTGCCAAAAACACGACATTATTGCTGGTGAAAACAACGTATTGGCTGAAAACACGATGTTTTGGCTGATAAAATGAAGTTTTTGGTGAGAAAATGAGATGTTTGGTGAAAAAAGGTGTTTTTTGCTGAACATTTTTTTTTGGCTGAGAATTTTCTTTTGCCGATAACACGACGTTTTCACTGCTAAAAGCACATTTTGGGCGCGAACAGCACATTTGTAGTGAGAAAAAGAGTGTTTTGCTGAGAAAAAAGCATTTTTGCTGAAAAAAGGTCATTTTAACCCTAACAATGAGGTTTTTTGCTGATGGGATGACTTTTTTGCCAAAAACACGACATTATTGCTGGTGAAAACAACGTATTGGCTGAAAACACGACGTTTTGGCTGATAAAATGAAGTTTTTGGTGAGAAAATGAGATTTTTGGTGAAAAAAGGTGTTTTTTGCTGAACATTTTTTTTTGGCTGAGAATTTTCTTTTGCCGATAACACGACGTTTTCACTGCTAAAAGCACATTTTGGGCGCGAACAGCACATTTGTGGTGAGAAAAAGAGTGTTTTGCTGAGAAAAAAGCATTTTTGCTGAAAAAAGGTCATTTTAACCCTAACAATGAGGTTTTTTGTTGATGGGATGACTTTTTTGCCAAAAACACGACATTATTGCTGGTGAAAACAACGTATTGGCTGAAAACACGACGTTTTGGCTGATAAAATGAAGTTTTTGGTGAGAAAATGAGATTTTTGGTGAAAAAAGGTGTTTTTTGCTGAACATTTTTTTTTTTTGGCTGAGAATTTTCTTTTGCCGATAACACGACGTTTTCACTGCTAAAAGCACATTTTGGGCGCGAACAGCACATTTGTGGTGAGAAAAAGAGTGTTTTGCTGAGAAAAAAGCATTTTTGCTGAAAAAAGGTCATTTTAACCCTAACAATGAGGTTTTTTGCTGATGGGATGACTTTTTTGCCAAAAACACGACATTATTGCTGGTGAAAACAACGTATTGGCTGAAAACACGACGTTTTGGCTGATAAAATGAAGTTTTTGGTGAGAAAATGAGATTTTTGGTGAAAAAAGGTGTTTTTTGGTGAAAAAAGGTGTTTTTTGCTGAACATTTGTTTTTGGCTGAGAATTTTCTTTTGCCGATAACACGACGTTTTTACTGCTAAAAGCACATTTTGGGCGCGAACAGCACATTTGTAGTGAGAAAAAGAGTGTTTTGCTGAGAAAAAAGCATTTTTGCTGAAAAAAGGTCATTTTAACCCTAACAATGAGGTTTTTTGCTGATGGGATGACTTTTTTGCCAAAAACACGACATTATTGCTGGTGAAAACAACGTATTGGCTGAAAACACGATGTTTTGGCTGATAAAATGAAGTTTTTGGTGAGAAAATGAGATTTTTGGTGAAAAAAGGTGTTTTTTGCTGAACATTTTTTTTTGGCTGAGAATTTTCTTTTGCCGATAACACGACGTTTTCACTGCTAAAAGCACATTTTGGGCGCGAACAGCACATTTGTGGTGAGAAAAAGAGTGTTTTGCTGAGAAAAAAGCATTTTTGCTGAAAAAAGGTCATTTTAACCCTAACAATGAGGTTTTTTGTTGATGGGATGACTTTTTTGCCAAAAACACTACATTATTGCTGGTGAAAACAACGTATTGGCTGAAAACACGACGTTTTGGCTGATAAAATGAAGTTTTTGGTGAGAAAATGAGATTTTTGGTGAAAAAAGGTGTTTTTTGCTGAACATTTTTTTTTTGGCTGAGAATTTTCTTTTGCCGATAACACGACGTTTTCACTGCTAAAAGCACATTTTGGGCGCGAACAGCACATTTGTGGTGAGAAAAAGAGTGTTTTGCTGAGAAAAAAGCATTTTTGCTGAAAAAAGGTCATTTTAACCCTAACAATGAGGTTTTTTGCTGATGGGATGACTTTTTTGCCAAAAACACGACATTATTGCTGGTGAAAACAACGTATTGGCTGAAAACACGACGTTTTGGCTGATAAAATGAAGTTTTTGGTGAGAAAATGAGATTTTTGGTGAAAAAAGGTGTTTTTTGGTGAAAAAAGGTGTTTTTTGCTGAACATTTTTTTTTGGCTGAGAATTTTCTTTTGCCGATAACACGACGTTTTTACTGCTAAAAGCACATTTTGGGCGCGAACAGCACATTTGTAGTGAGAAAAAGAGTGTTTTGCTGAGAAAAAAGCATTTTTGCTGAAAAAAGGTCATTTTAACCCTAACAATGAGGTTTTTTGCTGATGGGATGACTTTTTTGCCAAAAACACGACATTATTGCTGGTGAAAACAACGTATTGGCTGAAAACACGATGTTTTGGCTGATAAAATGAAGTTTTTGGTGAGAAAATGAGATTTTTGGTGAAAAAAGGTGTTTTTCGCTGAACATTTTTTTTTTGGCTGAGAATTTTCTTTTGCCGATAACACGACGTTTTCACTGCTAAAAGCACATTTTGGGCGCGAACAGCACATTTGTGGTGAGAAAAAGAGTGTTTTGCTGAGAAAAAAGCATTTTTGCTGAAAAAAGGTCATTTTAACCCTAACAATGAGGTTTTTTGCTGATGGGATGACTTTTTTGCCAAAAACACGACATTATTGCTTGTGAAAACAACGTATTGGCTGAAAACACGACGTTTTGGCTGATAAAATGAAGTTTTTGGTGAGAAAATGAGATTTTTGGTGAAAAAAGGTGTTTTTTGCTGAACATTTTTTTTTGGCTGAGAATTTTCTTTTGCCGATAACACGACGTTTTCACTGCTAAAAGCACATTTTGGGCGCGAACAGCACATTTGTAGTGAGAAAAAGAGTGTTTTGCTGAGAAAAAAGCATTTTTGCTGAAAAAAGGTCATTTTAACCCTAACAATGAGGTTTTTTGCTGATGGGATGACTTTTTTGCCAAAAACACGACATTATTGCTGGTAAAAACAACGTATTGGCTGAAAACACGACGTTTTGGCTGATAAAATGAAGTTTTTGGTGAGAAAATAAGATTTTTGGTGAAAAAAGGTGTTTTTTGCTGAACATTTTTTTTTGGCTGAGAATTTTCTTTTGCCGATAACACGACGTTTTCACTGCTAAAAGCACATTTTGGGCGCGAACAGCACATTTGTGGTGAGAAAAAGAGTGTTTTGCTGAGAAAAAAGCATTTTTGCTGAAAAAAGGTCATTTTAACCCTAACAATGAGGTTTTTTGCTGATGGGATGACTTTTTTGCCAAAAACACAACATTATTGCTGGTGAAAACAACGTATTGGCTGAAAACACGACGTTTTGGCTGATAAAATGAAGTTTTTGGTGAGAAAATGAGATTTTTGCTGAAAAAAGGTCATTTTAACCCTAACAATGAGGTTTTTTGCTGATGGGATGACTTTTTTGCCAAGAACACGACATTATTGCTGGTGAAAACAACGTATTGGCTGAAAACACGACGTTTTGGCTGATAAAATGAAGTTTTTGGTGAGAAAATGAGATTTTTGGTGAAAAAAGGTGTTTTTTGCTGAACATTTTTTTTTGGCTGAGAATTTTCTTTTGCCGATAACACGACGTTTTCACTGCTAAAAGCACATTTTGGGCGCGAACAGCACATTTGTGGTGAGAAAAAGAGTGTTTTGCTGAGAAAAAAGCATTTTTGCTGAAAAAAGGTCATTTTAACCCTAACAATGAGGTTTTTTGCTGATGGGATGACTTTTTTGCCAAAAACACGACATTATTGCTGGTGAAAACAACGTATTGGCTGAAAACACGACGTTTTGGCTGATAAAATGAAGTTTTTGGTGAGAAAATGAGATTTTTGGTGAAAAAAGGTGTTTTTTGCTGAAACTTTTTTTTTGGCTGAGAATTTTCTTTTGCCGATAACACGACGTTTTCACTGCTAAAAGCACATTTTGGGCGCGAACAGCACATTTGTGGTGAGAAAAAGAGTGTTTTGCTGAGAAAAAAGCATTTTTGCTGAAAAAAGGTCATTTTAACCCTAACAATGAGGTTTTTTGCTGATGGGATGACTTTTTTGCCAAAAACACGACATTATTGCTGGTGAAAACAACGTATTGGCTGAAAACACGACGTTTTGGCTGATAAAATGAAGTTTTTGGTGAGAAAATGAGATTTTTGGTGAAAAAAGGTGTTTTTGGCTGAACATTTTTTTTTGGCTGAGAATTTTCTTTTGCCGATAACACGACGTTTTCACTGCTAAAAGCACATTTTGGGCGCGAACAGCACATGTGTGGTGAGAAAAAGAGTGTTTTGCTGAGAAAAAAGCATTTTTGCTGAAAAAAGGTCATTTTAACCCTAACAATGAGGTTTTTTGCTGATGGGATGACTTTTTTGCCAAGAACACGACATTATTGCTGGTGAAAACAACGTATTGGCTGAAAACACGACGTTTTGGCTGATAAAATGAAGTTTTTGGTGAGAAAATGAGATTTTTGGTGAAAAAAGGTGTTTTTTGCTGAACATTTTTTTTTGGCTGAGAATTTTCTTTTGCCGATAACACGACGTTTTCACTGCTAAAAGCACATTTTGGGCGCGAACAGCACATTTGTGGTGAGAAAAAGAGTGTTTTGCTGAGAAAAAAAGCATTTTTGCTGAAAAAAGGTCATTTTAACCCTAACAATGAGGTTTTTTGCTGATGGGATGACTTTTTTGCCAAAAACACGACATTATTGCTGGTGAAAACAACGTATTGGCTGAAAACACGACGTTTTGGCTGATAAAATGAAGTTTTTGGTGAGAAAATGAGATTTTTGGTGAAAAAAGGTGTTTTTTGCTGAACATTTTTTTTTGGCTGAGAATTTTCTTTTGCCGATAACACGACGTTTTCACTGCTAAAAGCACATTTTGGGCGCGAACAGCACATGTGTGGTGAGGAAAAGAGTGTTTTGCTGAGAAAAAAGCATTTTTGCTGAAAAAAGGTCATTTTAACCCTAACAATGAGGTTTTTTGCTGATGGGATGACTTTTTTGCCAAAAACACGACATTATTGCTGGTAAAAACAACGTATTGGCTGAAAACACGACGTTTTGGCTGATAAAATGAAGTTTTTGGTGAGAAAATGAGATTTTTGGTGAAAAAAGGTGTTTTTTGCTGAACATTTTTTTTTGGCTGAGAATTTTCTTTTGCCGATAACACGACGTTTTCACTGCTAAAAGCACATTTTGGGCGCGAACAGCACATTTGTGGTGAGAAAAAGAGTGTTTTGCTGAGAAAAAAGCATTTTTGCTGAAAAAAGGTCATTTTAACCCTAACAATGAGGTTTTTTGCTGATGGGATGACTTTTTTGCCAAAAACACTACATTATTGCTGGTGAAAACAACGTATTGGCTGAAAACACGACGTTTTGGCTGATAAAATGAAGTTTTTGGTGAGAAAATGAGATTTTTGGTGAAAAAAGGTGTTTTTTGCTGAAACTTTTTTTTTGGCTGAGAATTTTCTTTTGCCGATAACACGACGTTTTCACTGCTAAAAGCACATTTTGGGCGCGAACAGCACATTTGTGGTGAGAAAAAGAGTGTTTTGCTGAGAAAAAAGCATTTTTGCTGAAAAAAGGTCATTTTAACCCTAACAATGAGGTTTTTTGCTGATGGGATGACTTTTTTGCCAAAAACACGACATTATTGCTGGTGAAAACAACGTATTGGCTGAAAACACGACGTTTTGGCTGATAAAATGAAGTTTTTGGTGAGAAAATGAGATTTTTGGTGAAAAAAGGTGTTTTTGGCTGAACATTTTTTTTTGCCTGAGAATTTTCTTTTGCCGATAACACGACGTTTTCACTGCTAAAAGCACATTTTGGGCGCGAACAGCACATTTGTGGTGAGAAAAAGAGTGTTTTGCTGAGAAAAAAGCATTTTTGCTGAAAAAAGGTCATTTTAACCCTAACAATGAGGTTTTTTGCTGATGGGATGACTTTTTTGCCAAAAACACGACATTATTGCTGGTGAAAACAACGTATTGGCTGAAAACACGACGTTTTGGCTGATAAAATGAAGTTTTTGGTGAGAAAATGAGATTTTTGGTGAAAAAAGGTGTTTTTTGCTGAACATTTTTTTTTGGCTGAGAATTTTCTTTTGCCGATAACACGACGTTTTCACTGCTAAAAGCACATTTTGGGCGCGAACAGCACATTTGTGGTGAGAAAAAGAGTGTTTTGCTGAGAAAAAAAGCATTTTTGCTGAAAAAAGGTCATTTTAACCCTAACAATGAGGTTTTTTGCTGATGGGATGACTTTTTTGCCAAAAACACGACATTATTGCTGGTGAAAACAACGTATTGGCTGAAAACACGACGTTTTGGCTGATAAAATGAAGTTTTTGGTGAGAAAATGAGATTTTTGGTGAAAAAAGGTGTTTTTTGATGAACATTTTTTTTTGGCTGAGAATTTTCTTTTGCCGATAACACGACGTTTTCACTGCTAAAAGCACATTTTGGGCGCGAACAGCACATGTGTGGTGAGAAAAAGAGTGTTTTGCTGAGAAAAAAGCATTTTTGCTGAAAAAAGGTCATTTTAACCCTAACAATGAGGTTTTTTGCTGATGGGATGACTTTTTTGCCAAGAACACGACATTATTGCTGGTGAAAACAACGTATTGGCTGACAACACGACGTTTTGGCTGATAAAATGAAGTTTTTGGTGAGAAAATGAGATTTTTGGTGAAAAAAGGTGTTTTTTGCTGAACATTTTTTTTTGGCTGAGAATTTTCTTTTGCCGATAACACGACGTTTTCACTGCTAAAAGCACATTTTGGGCGCGAACAGCACATTTGTGGTGAGAAAAAGAGTGTTTTGCTGAGAAAAAAAGCATTTTTGCTGAAAAAAGGTCATTTTAACCCTAACAATGAGGTTTTTTGCTGATGGGATGACTTTTTTGCCAAAAACACGACATTATTGCTGGTGAAAACAACGTATTGGCTGAAAACACGACGTTTTGGCTGATAAAATGAAGTTTTTGGTGAGAAAATGAGATTTTTGGTGAAAAAAGGTGTTTTTTGCTGAACATTTTTTTTTGGCTGAGAATTTTCTTTTGCCGATAACACGACGTTTTCACTGCTAAAAGCACATTTTGGGCGCGAACAGCACATGTGTGGTGAGAAAAAGAGTGTTTTGCTGAGAAAAAAGCATTTTTGCTGAAAAAAGGTCATTTTAACCCTAACAATGAGGTTTTTTGCTGATGGGATGACTTTTTTGCCAAAAACACGACATTATTGCTGGTGAAAACAACGTATTGGCTGAAAACACGACGTTTTGGCTGATAAAATGAAGTTTTTGGTGAGAAAATGAGATTTTTGGTGAAAAAAGGTGTTTTTTGCTGAACATTTTTTTTTGGCTGAGAATTTTCTTTTGCCGATAACACGACGTTTTCACTGCTAAAAGCACATTTTGGGCGCGAACAGCACATTTGTGGTGAGAAAAAGAGTGTTTTGCTGAGAAAAAAGCATTTTTGCTGAAAAAAGGTCATTTTAACCCTAACAATGAGGTTTTTTGCTGATGGGATGACTTTTTTGCCAAAAACACGACATTATTGCTGGTGAAAACAACGTATTGGCTGAAAACACGACGTTTTGGCTGATAAAATGAAGTTTTTGGTGAGAAAATGAGATTTTTGGTGAAAAAAGGTGTTTTTGGCTGAACATTTTTTTTTCGGCTGAGAATTTTCTTTTGCCGATAACACGACGTTTTCACTGCTAAAAGCACATTTTGGGCGCGAACAGCACATTTGTGGTGAGAAAAAGAGTGTTTTGCTGAGAAAAAAGCATTTTTGCTGAAAAAAGGTCATTTTAACCCTAACAATGAGGTTTTTTGCTGATGGGATGACTTTTTTGCCAAAAACACGACATTATTGCTGGTGAAAACAACGTATTGGCTGAAAACACGACGTTTTGGCTGATAAAATGAAGTTTTTGGTGAGAAAATGAGATTTTTGGTGAAAAAAGGTGTTTTTGGCTGAAAATTTTTTTTTTGGCTGAGAATTTTCTTTTGCCGATAACACGACGTTTTCACTGCTAAACGCACATTTTGGGCGCGAACAGCACATTTGTGGTGAGAAAAAGAGTGTTTTGCTGAGAAAAAAGCATTTTCGCTGAAAAAAGGTCATTTTAACCCTAACAATGAGGTTTTTTGCTGATGGGATGACTTTTTTGCCAAAAACACGACATTATTGCTGGTGAAAACAACGTATTGGCTGAAAACACGACGTTTTGGCTGATAAAATGAAGTTTTTGGTGAGAAAATGAGATTTTTGGTGAAAAAAGGTGTTTTTGGCTGAAAATTTTTTTTTTGGCTGAGAATTTTCTTTTGCCGATAACACGACGTTTTCACTGCTAAACGCACATTTTGGGCGCGAACAGCACATTTGTGGTGAGAAAAAGAGTGTTTTGCTGAGAAAAAAGCATTTTCGCTGAAAAAAGGTCATTTTAACCCTAACAATGAGGTTTTTTGCTGATGGGATGACTTTTTTGCCAAAAACACGACATTATTGCTGGTGAAAACAACGTATTGGCTGAAAACACGACGTTTTGGCTGATAAAATGAAGTTTTTGGTGAGAAAATGAGATTTTTGGTGAAAAAAGGTGTTTTTGGCTGAACATTTTTTTTTGGCTGAGAATTTTCTTTTGCCGATGACACGACGTTTTCACTGCTAAAAGCACATTTTGGGCGCGAACAGCACATTTGTGGTGAGAAAAAGAGTGTTTTGCTGAGAAAAAAGCATTTTTGCTGAAAAAAGGTCATTTTAACCCTAACAATGAGGTTTTTTGCTGATGGGATGACTTTTTTGCCAAAAACACGACATTATTGCTGGTGAAAACAACGTATTGGCTGAAAACACGACGTTTTGGCTGATAAAATGAAGTTTTTGGTGAGAAAATGAGATTTTTGGTGAAAAAAGGTGTTTTTTGCTGAACATTTTTTTTTGGCTGAGAATTTTCTTTTGCCGATAACACGACGTTTTCACTGCTAAAAGCACATTTTGGGCGCGAACAGCACATTTGTGGTGAGAAAAAGAGTGTTTTGCTGAGAAAAAAGCATTTTTGCTGAAAAAAGGTCATTTTAACCCTAACAATGAGGTTTTTTGCTGATGGGATGACTTTTTTGCCAAAAACACGACATTATTGCTGGTGAAAACAACGTATTGGCTGAAAACACGACGTTTTGGCTGATAAAATGAAGTTTTTGGTGAGAAAATGAGATTTTTGGTGAAAAAAGGTGTTTTTGGCTGAACATTTTTTTTTGGCTGAGAATTTTCTTTTGCCGATAACACGACGTTTTCACTGCTAAAAGCACATTTTGGGCGCGAACAGCACATTTGTGGTGAGAAAAAGAGTGTTTTGCTGAGAAAAAAGCATTTTTGCTGAAAAAAGGTCATTTTAACCCTAACAATGAGGTTTTTTGCTGATGGGATGACTTTTTTGCCAAAAACACGACATTATTGCTGGTGAAAACAACGTATTGGCTGAAAACACGACGTTTTGGCTGATAAAATGAAGTTTTTGGTGAGAAAATGAGATTTTTGGTGAAAAAAGGTGTTTTTTGCTGAACATTTTTTTTTGGCTGAGAATTTTCTTTTGCCGATAACACGACGTTTTCACTGCTAAAAGCACATTTTGGGCGCGAACAGCACATGTGTGGTGAGAAAAAGAGTGTTTTGCTGAGAAAAAAGCATTTTTGCTGAAAAAAGGTCATTTTAACCCTAACAATGAGGTTTTTTGCTGATGGGATGACTTTTTTGCCAAAAACACGACATTATTGCTGGTGAAAACAACGTATTGGCTGAAAACACGACGTTTTGGCTGATAAAATGAAGTTTTTGGTGAGAAAATGAGATTTTTGGTGAAAAAAGGTGTTTTTTGCTGAACATTTTTTTTTGGCTGAGAATTTTCTTTTGCCGATAACACGACGTTTTCACTGCTAAAAGCACATTTTGGGCGCGAACAGCACATTTGTGGTGAGAAAAAGAGTGTTTTGCTGAGAAAAAAGCATTTTTGCTGAAAAAAGGTCATTTTAACCCTAACAATGAGGTTTTTTGCTGATGGGATGACTTTTTTGCCAAAAACACGACATTATTGCTGGTGAAAACAACGTATTGGCTGAAAACACGACGTTTTGGCTGATAAAATGAAGTTTTTGGTGAGAAAATGAGATTTTTGGTGAAAAAAGGTGTTTTTGGCTGAACATTTTTTTTTCGGCTGAGAATTTTCTTTTGCCGATAACACGACGTTTTCACTGCTAAAAGCACATTTTGGGCGCGAACAGCACATTTGTGGTGAGAAAAAGAGTGTTTTGCTGAGAAAAAAGCATTTTTGCTGAAAAAAGGTCATTTTAACCCTAACAATGAGGTTTTTTGCTGATGGGATGACTTTTTTGCCAAAAACACGACATTATTGCTGGTGAAAACAACGTATTGGCTGAAAACACGACGTTTTGGCTGATAAAATGAAGTTTTTGGTGAGAAAATGAGATTTTTGGTGAAAAAAGGTGTTTTTGGCTGAAAATTTTTTTTTTGGCTGAGAATTTTCTTTTGCCGATAACACGACGTTTTCACTGCTAAACGCACATTTTGGGCGCGAACAGCACATTTGTGGTGAGAAAAAGAGTGTTTTGCTGAGAAAAAAGCATTTTCGCTGAAAAAAGGTCATTTTAACCCTAACAATGAGGTTTTTTGCTGATGGGATGACTTTTTTGCCAAAAACACGACATTATTGCTGGTGAAAACAACGTATTGGCTGAAAACACGACGTTTTGGCTGATAAAATGAAGTTTTTGGTGAGAAAATGAGATTTTTGGTGAAAAAAGGTGTTTTTGGCTGAAAATTTTTTTTTTGGCTGAGAATTTTCTTTTGCCGATAACACGACGTTTTCACTGCTAAACGCACATTTTGGGCGCGAACAGCACATTTGTGGTGAGAAAAAGAGTGTTTTGCTGAGAAAAAAGCATTTTCGCTGAAAAAAGGTCATTTTAACCCTAACAATGAGGTTTTTTGCTGATGGGATGACTTTTTTGCCAAAAACACGACATTATTGCTGGTGAAAACAACGTATTGGCTGAAAACACGACGTTTTGGCTGATAAAATGAAGTTTTTGGTGAGAAAATGAGATTTTTGGTGAAAAAAGGTGTTTTTGGCTGAACATTTTTTTTTGGCTGAGAATTTTCTTTTGCCGATGACACGACGTTTTCACTGCTAAAAGCACATTTTGGGCGCGAACAGCACATTTGTGGTGAGAAAAAGAGTGTTTTGCTGAGAAAAAAGCATTTTTGCTGAAAAAAGGTCATTTTAACCCTAACAATGAGGTTTTTTGCTGATGGGATGACTTTTTTGCCAAAAACACGACATTATTGCTGGTGAAAACAACGTATTGGCTGAAAACACGACGTTTTGGCTGATAAAATGAAGTTTTTGGTGAGAAAATGAGATTTTTGGTGAAAAAAGGTGTTTTTTGCTGAACATTTTTTTTTGGCTGAGAATTTTCTTTTGCCGATAACACGACGTTTTCACTGCTAAAAGCACATTTTGGGCGCGAACAGCACATTTGTGGTGAGAAAAAGAGTGTTTTGCTGAGAAAAAAGCATTTTTGCTGAAAAAAGGTCATTTTAACCCTAACAATGAGGTTTTTTGCTGATGGGATGACTTTTTTGCCAAAAACACGACATTATTGCTGGTGAAAACAACGTATTGGCTGAAAACACGACGTTTTGGCTGATAAAATGAAGTTTTTGGTGAGAAAATGAGATTTTTGGTGAAAAAAGGTGTTTTTGGCTGAACATTTTTTTTTGGCTGAGAATTTTCTTTTGCCGATAACACGACGTTTTCACTGCTAAAAGCACATTTTGGGCGCGAACAGCACATTTGTGGTGAGAAAAAGAGTGTTTTGCTGAGAAAAAAGCATTTTTGCTGAAAAAAGGTCATTTTAACCCTAACAATGAGGTTTTTTGCTGATGGGATGACTTTTTTGCCAAAAACACGACATTATTGCTGGTGAAAACAACGTATTGGCTGAAAACACGACGTTTTGGCTGATAAAATGAAGTTTTTGGTGAGAAAATGAGATTTTTGGTGAAAAAAGGTGTTTTTTGCTGAACATTTTTTTTTGGCTGAGAATTTTCTTTTGCCGATAACACGACGTTTTCACTGCTAAAAGCACATTTTGGGCGCGAACAGCACATGTGTGGTGAGAAAAAGAGTGTTTTGCTGAGAAAAAAGCATTTTTGCTGAAAAAAGGTCATTTTAACCCTAACAATGAGGTTTTTTGCTGATGGGATGACTTTTTTGCCAAAAACACGACATTATTGCTGGTGAAAACAACGTATTGGCTGAAAACACGACGTTTTGGCTGATAAAATGAAGTTTTTGGTGAGAAAATGAGATTTTTGGTGAAAAAAGGTGTTTTTTGCTGAACATTTTTTTTTGGCTGAGAATTTTCTTTTGCCGATAACACGACGTTTTCACTGCTAAAAGCACATTTTGGGCGCGAACAGCACATTTGTGGTGAGAAAAAGAGTGTTTTGCTGAGAAAAAAGCATTTTTGCTGAAAAAAGGTCATTTTAACCCTAACAATGAGGTTTTTTGCTGATGGGATGACTTTTTTGCCAAAAACACGACATTATTGCTGGTGAAAACAACGTATTGGCTGAAAACACGACGTTTTGGCTGATAAAATGAAGTTTTTGGTGAGAAAATGAGATTTTTGGTGAAAAAAGGTGTTTTTGGCTGAACATTTTTTTTTCGGCTGAGAATTTTCTTTTGCCGATAACACGACGTTTTCACTGCTAAAAGCACATTTTGGGCGCGAACAGCACATTTGTGGTGAGAAAAAGAGTGTTTTGCTGAGAAAAAAGCATTTTTGCTGAAAAAAGGTCATTTTAACCCTAACAATGAGGTTTTTTGCTGATGGGATGACTTTTTTGCCAAAAACACGACATTATTGCTGGTGAAAACAACGTATTGGCTGAAAACACGACGTTTTGGCTGATAAAATGAAGTTTTTGGTGAGAAAATGAGATTTTTGGTGAAAAAAGGTGTTTTTGGCTGAAAATTTTTTTTTTGGCTGAGAATTTTCTTTTGCCGATAACACGACGTTTTCACTGCTAAACGCACATTTTGGGCGCGAACAGCACATTTGTGGTGAGAAAAAGAGTGTTTTGCTGAGAAAAAAGCATTTTCGCTGAAAAAAGGTCATTTTAACCCTAACAATGAGGTTTTTTGCTGATGGGATGACTTTTTTGCCAAAAACACGACATTATTGCTGGTGAAAACAACGTATTGGCTGAAAACACGACGTTTTGGCTGATAAAATGAAGTTTTTGGTGAGAAAATGAGATTTTTGGTGAAAAAAGGTGTTTTTGGCTGAAAATTTTTTTTTTGGCTGAGAATTTTCTTTTGCCGATAACACGACGTTTTCACTGCTAAACGCACATTTTGGGCGCGAACAGCACATTTGTGGTGAGAAAAAGAGTGTTTTGCTGAGAAAAAAGCATTTTCGCTGAAAAAAGGTCATTTTAACCCTAACAATGAGGTTTTTTGCTGATGGGATGACTTTTTTGCCAAAAACACGACATTATTGCTGGTGAAAACAACGTATTGGCTGAAAACACGACGTTTTGGCTGATAAAATGAAGTTTTTGGTGAGAAAATGAGATTTTTGGTGAAAAAAGGTGTTTTTGGCTGAACATTTTTTTTTGGCTGAGAATTTTCTTTTGCCGATGACACGACGTTTTCACTGCTAAAAGCACATTTTGGGCGCGAACAGCACATTTGTGGTGAGAAAAAGAGTGTTTTGCTGAGAAAAAAGCATTTTTGCTGAAAAAAGGTCATTTTAACCCTAACAATGAGGTTTTTTGCTGATGGGATGACTTTTTTGCCAAAAACACGACATTATTGCTGGTGAAAACAACGTATTGGCTGAAAACACGACGTTTTGGCTGATAAAATGAAGTTTTTGGTGAGAAAATGAGATTTTTGGTGAAAAAAGGTGTTTTTTGCTGAACATTTTTTTTTGGCTGAGAATTTTCTTTTGCCGATAACACGACGTTTTCACTGCTAAAAGCACATTTTGGGCGCGAACAGCACATTTGTGGTGAGAAAAAGAGTGTTTTGCTGAGAAAAAAGCATTTTTGCTGAAAAAAGGTCATTTTAACCCTAACAATGAGGTTTTTTGCTGATGGGATGACTTTTTTGCCAAAAACACGACATTATTGCTGGTGAAAACAACGTATTGGCTGAAAACACGACGTTTTGGCTGATAAAATGAAGTTTTTGGTGAGAAAATGAGATTTTTGGTGAAAAAAGGTGTTTTTTGCTGAACATTTTTTTTTGGCTGAGAATTTTCTTTTGCCGATAACACGACGTTTTCACTGCTAAAAGCACATTTTGGGCGCGAACAGCACATTTGTGGTGAGAAAAAGAGTGTTTTGCTGAGAAAAAAGCATTTTTGCTGAAAAAAGGTCATTTTAACCCTAACAATGAGGTTTTTTGCTGATGGGATGACTTTTTTGCCAAAAACACGACATTATTGCTGGTGAAAACAACGTATTGGCTGAAAACACGACGTTTTGGCTGATAAAATGAAGTTTTTGGTGAGAAAATGAGATTTTTGGTGAAAAAAGGTGTTTTTGGCTGAACATTTTTTTTTCGGCTGAGAATTTTCTTTTGCCGATAACACGACGTTTTCACTGCTAAAAGCACATTTTGGGCGCGAACAGCACATTTGTGGTGAGAAAAAGAGTGTTTTGCTGAGAAAAAAGCATTTTTGCTGAAAAAAGGTCATTTTAACCCTAACAATGAGGTTTTTTGCTGATGGGATGACTTTTTTGCCAAAAACACGACATTATTGCTGGTGAAAACAACGTATTGGCTGAAAACACGACGTTTTGGCTGATAAAATGAAGTTTTTGGTGAGAAAATGAGATTTTTGGTGAAAAAAGGTGTTTTTTGCTGAACATTTTTTTTTGGCTGAGAATTTTCTTTTGCCGATAACACGACGTTTTCACTGCTAAAAGCACATTTTGGGCGCGAACAGCACATTTGTGGTGAGAAAAAGAGTGTTTTGCTGAGAAAAAAGCATTTTTGCTGAAAAAAGGTCATTTTAACCCTAACAATGAGGTTTTTTGCTGATGGGATGACTTTTTTGCCAAAAACACGACATTATTGCTGGTGAAAACAACGTATTGGCTGAAAACACGACGTTTTGGCTGATAAAATGAAGTTTTTGGTGAGAAAATGAGATTTTTGGTGAAAAAAGGTGTTTTTTGCTGAACATTTTTTTTTGGCTGAGAATTTTCTTTTGCCGATAACACGACGTTTTCACTGCTAAAAGCACATTTTGGGCGCGAACAGCACATTTGTGGTGAGAAAAAGAGTGTTTTGCTGAGAAAAAAGCATTTTTGCTGAAAAAAGGTCATTTTAACCCTAACAATGAGGTTTTTTGCTGATGGGATGACTTTTTTGCCAAAAACACGACATTATTGCTGGTGAAAACAACGTATTGGCTGAAAACACGACGTTTTGGCTGATAAAATGAAGTTTTTGGTGAGAAAATGAGATTTTTGGTGAAAAAAGGTGTTTTTGGCTGAACATTTTTTTTTCGGCTGAGAATTTTCTTTTGCCGATAACACGACGTTTTCACTGCTAAAAGCACATTTTGGGCGCGAACAGCACATTTGTGGTGAGAAAAAGAGTGTTTTGCTGAGAAAAAAGCATTTTTGCTGAAAAAAGGTCATTTTAACCCTAACAATGAGGTTTTTTGCTGATGGGATGACTTTTTTGCCAAAAACACGACATTATTGCTGGTGAAAACAACGTATTGGCTGAAAACACGACGTTTTGGCTGATAAAATGAAGTTTTTGGTGAGAAAATGAGATTTTTGGTGAAAAAAGGTGTTTTTTGCTGAACATTTTTTTTTGGCTGAGAATTTTCTTTTGCCGATAACACGACGTTTTCACTGCTAAAAGCACATTTTGGGCGCGAACAGCACATTTGTGGTGAGAAAAAGAGTGTTTTGCTGAGAAAAAAGCATTTTTGCTGAAAAAAGGTCATTTTAACCCTAACAATGAGGTTTTTTGCTGATGGGATGACTTTTTTGCCAAAAACACGACATTATTGCTGGTGAAAACAACGTATTGGCTGAAAACACGACGTTTTGGCTGATAAAATGAAGTTTTTGGTGAGAAAATGAGATTTTTGGTGAAAAAAGGTGTTTTTTGCTGAACATTTTTTTTTGGCTGAGAATTTTCTTTTGCCGATAACACGACGTTTTCACTGCTAAAAGCACATTTTGGGCGCGAACAGCACATTTGTGGTGAGAAAAAGAGTGTTTTGCTGAGAAAAAAGCATTTTTGCTGAAAAAGGTCATTTTAACCCAAACAATGAGGTTTTTTGCTGATGGGATGACTTTTTTTTCCAAAAACACGACATTATTGCTGGTGAAAACAACGTATTGGCTGAAAACACGACGTTTTGGCTGATAAAATGAAGTTTTTGGTGAGAAAATGAGATTTTTGGTGAAAAAAGGTGTTTTTTGCTGAACATTTTTTTTTGGCTGAGAATTTTCTTTTGCCGATAACACGACGTTTTCACTGCTAAAAGCACATTTTGGGCGCGAACAGCACATTTGTGGTGAGAAAAAGAGTGTTTTGCTGAGAAAAAAGCATTTTTGCTGAAAAAGGTCATTTTAACCCAAACAATGAGGTTTTTTGCTGATGGGATGACTTTTTTGCCAAAAACACGACATTATTGCTGGTGAAAACAACGTATTGGCTGAAAACACGACGTTTCGGCTGATAAAATGAAGTTTTTGGTGAGAAAATGAGATTTTTGGTGAAAAAAGGTGTTTTTTGCTGAACATTTTTTTTTGGCTGAGAATTTTCTTTTGCCGATAACACGACGTTTTCACTTCTAAAAGCACATTTTGGGCGCGAACAGCACATTTGTGGTGAGAAAAAGAGTGTTTTGCTGAGAAAAAAGCATTTTTGCTGAAAAAAGGTCATTTTAACCCTAACAATGAGGTTTTTTGCTGATGGGATGACTTTTTTGCCAAAAACACGACATTATTGCTGGTGAAAACAACGTATTGGCTGAAAACACGACGGTTTGGCTGATAAAATGAAGTTTTTGGTGAGAAAATGAGATTTTTGGTGAAAAAAGGTGTTTTTTGCTGAACATTTTTTTTTGGCTGAGAATTTTCTTTTGCCGATAACACGACGTTTTCACTTCTAAAAGCACATTTTGGGCGCGAACAGCACATTTGTGGTGAGAAAAAGAGTGTTTTGCTGAGAAAAAAGCATTTTTGCTGAAAAAAGGTCATTTTAACCCTAACAATGAGGTTTTTTGCTGATGGGATGACTTTTTTGCCAAAAACACGACATTATTGCTGGTGAAAACAACGTATTGGCTGAAAACACGACGTTTTGGCTGATAAAATGAAGTTTTTGGTGAGAAAATGAGATTTTTGGTGAAAAAAGGTGTTTTTTGCTGAACATTTTTTTTTGGCTGAGAATTTTCTTTTGCCGATAACACGACGTTTTCACTTCTAAAAGCACATTTTGGGCGCGAACAGCACATTTGTGGTGAGAAAAAGAGTGTTTTGCTGAGAAAAAAGCATTTTTGCTGAAAAAAGGTCATTTTAACCCTAACAATGAGGTTTTTTGCTGATGGGATGACTTTTTTGCCAAAAACACGACATTATTGCTGGTGAAAACAACGTATTGGCTGAAAACACGACGGTTTGGCTGATAAAATGAAGTTTTTGGTGAGAAAATGAGATTTTTGGTGAAAAAAGGTGTTTTTTGCTGAACATTTTTTTTTGGCTGAGAATTTTCTTTTGCCGATAACACGACGTTTTCACTTCTAAAAGCACATTTTGGGCGCGAACAGCACATTTGTGGTGAGAAAAAGAGTGTTTTGCTGAGAAAAAAGCATTTTTGCTGAAAAAAGGTCATTTTAACCCTAACAATGAGGTTTTTTGCTGATGGGATGACTTTTTTGCCAAAAACACGACATTATTGCTGGTGAAAACAACGTATTGGCTGAAAACACGACGGTTTGGCTGATAAAATGAAGTTTTTGGTGAGAAAATGAGATTTTTGGTGAAAAAAGGTGTTTTTTGCTGAACATTTTTTTTTGGCTGAGAATTTTCTTTTGCCGATAACACGACGTTTTCACTGCTAAAAGCACATTTTGGGCGCGAACAGCACATTTGTGGTGAGAAAAAGAGTGTTTTGCTGAGAAAAAAGCATTTTTGCTGAAAAAAGGTCATTTTAACCCTAACAATGAGGTTTTTTGCTGATGGGATGACTTTTTTGCCAAAAACACGACATTATTGCTGGTGAAAACAACGTATTGGCTGAAAACACGACGTTTTGGCTGATAAAATGAAGTTTTTGGTGAGAAAATGAGATTTTTGGTGAAAAAAGGTGTTTTTTGCTGAACATTTTTTTTTGGCTGAGAATTTTCTTTTGCCGATAACACGACGTTTTCACTGCTAAAAGCACATTTTGGGCGCGAACAGCACATTTGTGGTGAGAAAAAGAGTGTTTTGCTGAGAAAAAAGCATTTTTGCTGAAAAAAGGTCATTTTAACCCTAACAATGAGGTTTTTTGCTGATGGGATGACTTTTTTGCCAAAAACACGACATTATTGCTGGTGAAAACAACGTATTGGCTGAAAACACGACGTTTTGGCTGATAAAATGAAGTTTTTGGTGAGAAAATGAGATTTTTGGTGAAAAAAGGTGTTTTTTGCTGAACATTTTTTTTTGGCTGAGAATTTTCTTTTGCCGATAACACGACGTTTTCACTGCTAAAAGCACATTTTGGGCGCGAACAGCACATTTGTGGTGAGAAAAAGAGTGTTTTGCTGAGAAAAAAGCATTTTTGCTGAAAAAAGGTCATTTTAACCCTAACAATGAGGTTTTTTGCTGATGGGATGACTTTTTTGCCAAAAACACGACATTATTGCTGGTGAAAACAACGTATTGGCTGAAAACACGACGTTTTGGCTGATAAAATGAAGTTTTTGGTGAGAAAATGAGATTTTTGGTGAAAAAAGGTGTTTTTTGCTGAACATTTTTTTTTGGCTGAGAATTTTCTTTTGCCGATAACACGACGTTTTCACTGCTAAAAGCACATTTTGGGCGCGAACAGCACATTTGTGGTGAGAAAAAGAGTGTTTTGCTGAGAAAAAAGCATTTTTGCTGAAAAAAGGTCATTTTAACCCTAACAATGAGGTTTTTTGCTGATGGGAGGACTTTTTTGCCAAAAACACGACATTATTGCTGGTGAAAACAACGTATTGGCTGAAAACACGACGTTTTGGCTGATAAAATGAAGTTTTTGGTGAGAAAATGAGATTTTTGGTGAAAAAAGGTGTTTTTTGCTGAACATTTTTTTTTGGCTGAGAATTTTCTTTTGCCGATAACACGACGTTTTCACTGCTAAAAGCACATTTTGGGCGCGAACAGCACATTTGTGGTGAGAAAAAGAGTGTTTTGCTGAGAAAAAAGCATTTTTGCTGAAAAAAGGTCATTTTAACCCTAACAATGAGGTTTTTTGCTGATGGGATGACTTTTTTGCCAAAAACACGACATTATTGCTGGTGAAAACAACGTATTGGCTGAAAACACGACGTTTTGGCTGATAAAATGAAGTTTTTGGTGAGAAAATGAGATTTTTGGTGAAAAAAGGTGTTTTTTGCTGAACATTTTTTTTTGGCTGAGAATTTTCTTTTGCCGATAACACGACGTTTTCACTGCTAAAAGCACATTTTGGGCGCGAACAGCACATTTGTGGTGAGAGAAAGAGTGTTTTGCTGAGAAAAAAGCATTTTTGCTGAAAAAAGGTCATTTTAACCCTAACAATGAGGTTTTTTGCTGATGGGATGACTTTTTTGCCAAAAACACGACATTATTGCTGGTGAAAACAACGTATTGGCTGAAAACACGACGTTTTGGCTGATAAAATGAAGTTTTTGGTGAGAAAATGAGATTTTTGGTGAAAAAAGGTGTTTTTTGCTGAACATTTTTTTTTGGCTGAGAATTTTCTTTTGCCGATAACACGACGTTTTCACTGCTAAAAGCACATTTTGGGCGCGAACAGCACATTTGTGGTGAGAAAAAGAGTGTTTTGCTGAGAAAAAAGCATTTTTGCTGAAAAAAGGTCATTTTAACCCTAACAATGAGGTTTTTTGCTGATGGGATGACTTTTTTGCCAAAAACACGACATTATTGCTGGTGAAAACAACGTATTGGCTGAAAACACGACGTTTTGGCTGATAAAATGAAGTTTTTGGTGAGAAAATGAGATTTTTGGTGAAAAAAGGTGTTTTTTGCTGAACATTTTTTTTTGGCTGAGAATTTTCTTTTGCCGATAACACGACGTTTTCACTGCTAAAAGCACATTTTGGGCGCGAACAGCACATTTGTGGTGAGAAAAAGAGTGTTTTGCTGAGAAAAAAGCATTTTTGCTGAAAAAAGGTCATTTTAACCCTAACAATGAGGTTTTTTGCTGATGGGATGACTTTTTTGCCAAAAACACGACATTATTGCTGGTGAAAACAACGTATTGGCTGAAAACACGACGTTTTGGCTGATAAAATGAAGTTTTTGGTGAGAAAATGAGATTTTTGGTGAAAAAAGGTGTTTTTTGCTGAACATTTTTTTTTGGCTGAGAATTTTCTTTTGCCGATAACACGACGTTTTCACTGCTAAAAGCACATTTTGGGCGCGAACAGCACATTTGTGGTGAGAAAAAGAGTGTTTTGCTGAGAAAAAAGCATTTTTGCTGAAAAAAGGTCATTTTAACCCTAACAATGAGGTTTTTTGCTGATGGGATGACTTTTTTGCCAAAAACACGACATTATTGCTGGTGAAAACAACGTATTGGCTGAAAACACGACGTTTTGGCTGATAAAATGAAGTTTTTGGTGAGAAAATGAGATTTTTGGTGAAAAAAGGTGTTTTTTGCTGAACATTTTTTTTTGGCTGAGAATTTTCTTTTGCCGATAACACGACGTTTTCACTGCTAAAAGCACATTTTGGGTGCGAACAGCACATTTGTGGTGAGAAAAAGAGTGTTTTGCTGAGAAAAAAGCATTTTTGCTGAAAAAAGGTCATTTTAACCCTAACAATGAGGTTTTTTGCTGATGGGATGACTTTTTTGCCAAAAACACGACATTATTGCTGGTGAAAACAACGTATTGGCTGAAAACACGACGTTTTGGCTGATAAAATGAAGTTTTTGGTGAGAAAATGAGATTTTTGGTGAAAAAAGGTGTTTTTTGCTGAACATTTTTTTTTGGCTGAGAATTTTCTTTTGCCGATAACACGACGTTTTCACTGCTAAAAGCACATTTTGGGCGCGAACAGCACATTTGTGGTGAGAAAAAGAGTGTTTTGCTGAGAAAAAAGCATTTTTGCTGAAAAAAGGTCATTTTAACCCTAACAATGAGGTTTTTTGCTGATGGGATGACTTTTTTGCCAAAAACACGACATTATTGCTGGTGAAAACAACGTATTGGCTGAAAACACGACGTTTTGGCTGATAAAATGAAGTTTTTGGTGAGAAAATGAGATTTTTGGTGAAAAAAGGTGTTTTTTGCTGAACATTTTTTTTTGGCTGAGAATTTTCTTTTGCCGATAACACGACGTTTTCACTGCTAAAAGCACATTTTGGGCGCGAACAGCACATTTGTGGTGAGAAAAAGAGTGTTTTGCTGAGAAAAAAGCATTTTTGCTGAAAAAAGGTCATTTTAACCCTAACAATGAGGTTTTTTGCTGATGGGATGACTTTTTTGCCAAAAACACGACATTATTGCTGGTGAAAACAGCGTATTGGCTGAAAACACGACGTTTTGGCTGATAAAATGAAGTTTTTGGTGAGAAAATGAGATTTTTGGTGAAAAAAGGTGTTTTTTGCTGAACATTTTTTTTTGGCTGAGAATTTTCTTTTGCCGATAACACGACGTTTTCACTGCTAAAAGCACATTTTGGGCGCGAACAGCACATTTGTGGTGAGAAAAAGAGTGTTTTGCTGAGAAAAAAGCATTTTTGCTGAAAAAAGGTCATTTTAACCCTAACAATGAGGTTTTTTGCTGATGGGATGACTTTTTTGCCAAAAACACGACATTATTGCTGGTGAAAACAACGTATTGGCTGAAAACACGACGTTTTGGCTGATAAAATGAAGTTTTTGGTGAGAAAATGAGATTTTTGGTGAAAAAAGGTGTTTTTGGCTGAACATTTTTTTTTGGCTGAGAATTTTCTTTTGCCGATAACACGACGTTTTCACTGCTAAAAGCACATTTTGGGCGCGAACAGCACATTTGTGGTGAGAAAAAGAGTGTTTTGCTGAGAAAAAAGCATTTTTGCTGAAAAAAGGTCATTTTAACCCTAACAATGAGGTTTTTTGCTGATGGGATGACTTTTTTGCCAAAAACACGACATTATTGCTGGTGAAAACAACGTATTGGCTGAAAACACGACGTTTTGGCTGATAAAATGAAGTTTTTGGTGAGAAAATGAGATTTTTGGTGAAAAAAGGTGTTTTTTGCTGAACATTTTTTTTGGCTGAGAATTTTCTTTTGCCGATAACACGACGTTTTCACTGCTAAAAGCACATTTTGGGTGCGAACAGCACATTTGTGGTGAGAAAAAGAGTGTTTTGCTGAGAAAAAAGCATTTTTGCTGAAAAAAGGTCATTTTAACCCTAACAATGAGGTTTTTTGCTGATGGGATGACTTTTTTGCCAAAAACACGACATTATTGCTGGTGAAAACAACGTATTGGCTGAAAACACGACGTTTTGGCTGATAAAATGAAGTTTTTGGTGAGAAAATGAGATTTTTGGTGAAAAAAGGTGTTTTTGGCTGAACATTTTTTTTTGGCTGAGAATTTTCTTTTGCCGATAACACGACGTTTTCACTGCTAAAAGCACATTTTGGGCGCGAACAGCACATTTGTGGTGAGAAAAAGAGTGTTTTGCTGAGAAAAAAGCATTTTTGCTGAAAAAATGTCATTTTAACCCTAACAATGAGGTTTTTTGCTGATGGGATGACTTTTTTGCCAAAAACACGACATTATTGCTGATGAAAACAACGTATTGGCTGAAAACACGACGTTTTGGCTGATAAAATGAAGTTTTTGGTGAGAAAATGAGATTTTTGGTGAAAAAAGGTGTTTTTTGCTGAACATTTTTTTTTGGCTGAGAATTTTCTTTTGCCGATAACACGACGTTTTCACTGCTAAAAGCACATTTTGGGCGCGAACAGCACATTTGTGGTGAGAAAAAGAGTGTTTTGCTGAGAAAAAAGCATTTTTGCTGAAAAAAGGTCATTTTAACCCTAACAATGAGGTTTTTTGCTGATGGGATGACTTTTTTGCCAAAAACACGACATTATTGCTGGTGAAAACAACGTATTGGCTGAAAACACGACGTTTTGGCTGATAAAATGAAGTTTTTGGTGAGAAAATGAGATTTTTGGTGAAAAAAGGTGTTTTTTGCTGAACATTTTTTTTTGGCTGAGAATTTTCTTTTGCCGATGACACGACGTTTTCACTGCTAAAAGCACATTTTGGGCGCGAACAGCACATTTGTGGTGAGAAAAAGAGTGTTTTGCTGAGAAAAAAGCATTTTTGCTGAAAAAAGGTCATTTTAACCCTAACAATGAGGTTTTTTGCTGATGGGATGACTTTTTTGCCAAAAACACGACATTATTGCTGGTGAAAACAACGTATTGGCTGAAAACACGACGTTTTGGCTGATAAAATGAAGTTTTTGGTGAGAAAATGAGATTTTTGGTGAAAAAAGGTGTTTTTTGCTGAACATTTTTTTTTGGCTGAGAATTTTCTTTTGCCGATGACACGACGTTTTCACTGCTAAAAGCACATTTTGGGCGTGAACAGCACATTTGTGGTGAGAAAAAGAGTGTTTTGCTGAGAAAAAAGCATTTTTGCTGAAAAAAGGTCATTTTAACCCTAACAATGAGGTTTTTTGCTGATGGGATGACTTTTTTGCCAAAAACACGACATTATTGCTGGTGAAAACAACGTATTGGCTGAAAACACGACGTTTTGGCTGATAAAATGAAGTTTTTGGTGAGAAAATGAGATTTTTGGTGAAAAAAGGTGTTTTTTGCTGAACATTTTTTTTTGGCTGAGAATTTTCTTTTGCCGATGACACGACGTTTTCACTGCTAAAAGCACATTTTGGGCGCGAACAGCACATTTGTGGTGAGAAAAAGAGTGTTTTGCTGAGAAAAAAGCATTTTTGCTGAAAAAAGGTCATTTTAACCCTAACAATGAGGTTTTTTGCTGATGGGATGACTTTTTTGCCAAAAACACGACATTATTGCTGGTGAAAACAACGTATTGGCTGAAAACACGACGTTTTGGCTGATAAAATGAAGTTTTTGGTGAGAAAATGAGATTTTTGGTGAAAAAAGGTGTTTTTTGCTGAACATTTTTTTTTGGCTGAGAATTTTCTTTTGCCGATGACACGACGTTTTCACTGCTAAAAGCACATTTTGGGCGCGAACAGCACATTTGTGGTGAGAAAAAGAGTGTTTTGCTGAGAAAAAAGCATTTTTGCTGAAAAAAGGTCATTTTAACCCTAACAATGAGGTTTTTTGCTGATGGGATGACTTTTTTGCCAAAAACACGACATTATTGCTGGTGAAAACAACGTATTGGCTGAAAACACGACGTTTTGGCTGATAAAATGAAGTTTTTGGTGAGAAAATGAGATTTTTGGTGAAAAAAGGTGTTTTTTGCTGAACATTTTTTTTTGGCTGAGAATTTTCTTTTGCCGATAACACGACGTTTTCACTGCTAAAAGCACATTTTGGGCGCGAACAGCACATTTGTGGTGAGAAAAAGAGTGTTTTGCTGAGAAAAAAGCATTTTTGCTGAAAAAAGGTCATTTTAACCCTAACAATGAGGTTTTTTGCTGATGGGATGACTTTTTTGCCAAAAACACGACATTATTGCTGGTGAAAACAACGTATTGGCTGAAAACACGACGTTTTGGCTGATAAAATGAAGTTTTTGGTGAGAAAATGAGATTTTTGGTGAAAAAAGGTGTTTTTTGCTGAACATTTTTTTTTGGCTGAGAATTTTCTTTTGCCGATAACACGACGTTTTCACTGCTAAAAGCACATTTTGGGCGCGAACAGCACATTTGTGGTGAGAAAAAGAGTGTTTTGCTGAGAAAAAAGCATTTTTGCTGAAAAAAGGTCATTTTAACCCTAACAATGAGGTTTTTTGCTGATGGGATGACTTTTTTGCCAAAAACACGACATTATTGCTGGTGAAAACAACGTATTGGCTGAAAACACGACGTTTTGGCTGATAAAATGAAGTTTTTGGTGAGAAAATGAGATTTTTGGTGAAAAAAGGTGTTTTTTGCTGAACATTTTTTTTTGGCTGAGAATTTTCTTTTGCCGATAACACGACGTTTTCACTGCTAAAAGCACATTTTGGGCGCGAACAGCACATTTGTGGTGAGAAAAAGAGTGTTTTGCTGAGAAAAAAGCATTTTTGCTGAAAAAAGGTCATTTTAACCCTAACAATGAGGTTTTTTGCTGATGGGATGACTTTTTTGCCAAAAACACGACATTATTGCTGGTGAAAACAACGTATTGGCTGAAAACACGACGTTTTGGCTGATAAAATGAAGTTTTTGGTGAGAAAATGAGATTTTTGGTGAAAAAAGGTGTTTTTTGCTGAACATTTTTTTTTGGCTGAGAATTTTCTTTTGCCGATAACACGACGTTTTCACTGCTAAAAGCACATTTTGGGCGCGAACAGCACATTTGTGGTGAGAAAAAGAGTGTTTTGCTGAGAAAAAAGCATTTTTGCTGAAAAAAGGTCATTTTAACCCTAACAATGAGGTTTTTTGCTGATGGGATGACTTTTTTGCCAAAAACACGACATTATTGCTGGTTAAAACAACGTATTGGCTGAAAACACGACGTTTTGGCTGATAAAATGAAGTTTTTGGTGAGAAAATGAGATTTTTGGTGAAAAAAGGTGTTTTTTGCTGAACATTTTTTTTTGGCTGAGAATTTTCTTTTGCCGATAACACGACGTTTTCACTGCTAAAAGCACATTTTGGGCGCGAACAGCACATTTGTGGTGAGAAAAAGAGTGTTTTGCTGAGAAAAAAGCATTTTTGCTGAAAAAAGGTCATTTTAACCCTAACAATGAGGTTTTTTGCTGATGGGATGACTTTTTTTGCCAAAAACACGACATTATTGCTGGTGAAAACAACGTATTGGCTGAAAACACGACGTTTTGGCTGATAAAATGAAGTTTTTGGTGAGAAAATGAGATTTTTGGTGAAAAAAGGTGTTTTTGGCTGAACATTTTTTTTTGGCTGAGAATTTTCTTTTGCCGATAACACGACGTTTTCACTGCTAAAAGCACATTTTGGGCGCGAACAGCACATTTGTGGTGAGAAAAAGAGTGTTTTGCTGAGAAAAAAGCATTTTTGCTGAAAAAAGGTCATTTTAACCCTAACAATGAGGTTTTTTGCTGATGGGATGACTTTTTTTGCCAAAAACACGACATTATTGCGGGTGAAAACAACGTATTGGCTGAAAACACGACGTTTTGGCTGATAAAATGAAGTTTTTGGTGAGAAAATGAGATTTTTGGTGAAAAAAGGTGTTTTTTGCTGAACATTTTTTTTTGGCTGAGAATTTTCTTTTGCCGATAACACGACGTTTTCACTGCTAAAAGCACATTTTGGGCGCGAACAGCACATTTGTGGTGAGAAAAAGAGTGTTTTGCTGAGAAAAAAGCATTTTTGCTGAAAAAAGGTCATTTTAACCCTAACAATGAGGTTTTTTGCTGATGGGATGACTTTTTTGCCAAAAACACGACATTATTGCTGGTGAAAACAACGTATTGGCTGAAAACACGACGTTTTGGCTGATAAAATGAAGTTTTTGGTGAGAAAATGAGATTTTTGGTGAAAAAAGGTGTTTTTTGCTGAACATTTTTTTTTGGCTGAGAATTTTCTTTTGCCGATAACACGACGTTTTCACTGCTAAAAGCACATTTTGGGCGCGAACAGCACATTTGTGGTGAGAAAAAGAGTGTTTTGCTGAGAAAAAAGCATTTTTGCTGAAAAAAGGTCATTTTAACCCTAACAATGAGGTTTTTTGCTGATGGGATGACTTTTTTTGCCAAAAACACGACATTATTGCTGGTGAAAACAACGTATTGGCTGAAAACACGACGTTTTGGCTGATAAAATGAAGTTTTTGGTGAGAAAATGAGATTTTTGGTGAAAAAAGGTGTTTTTTGCTGAACATTTTTTTTTGGCTGAGAATTTTCTTTTGCCGATAACACGACGTTTTCACTGCTAAAAGCACATTTTGGGCGCGAACAGCACATTTGTGGTGAGAAAAAGAGTGTTTTGCTGAGAAAAAAGCATTTTTGCTGAAAAAAGGTCATTTTAACCCTAACAATGAGGTTTTTTGCTGATGGGATGACTTTTTTTGCCAAAAACACGACATTATTGCGGGTGAAAACAACGTATTGGCTAAAAACACGACGTTTTGGCTGATAAAATGAAGTTTTTGGTGAGAAAATGAGATTTTTGGTGAAAAAAGGTGTTTTTTGCTGAACATTTTTTTTTGGCTGAGAATTTTCTTTTGCCGATAACACGACGTTTTCACTGCTAAAAGCACATTTTGGGCGCGAACAGCACATTTGTGGTGAGAAAAAGAGTGTTTTGCTGAGAAAAAAGCATTTTTGCTGAAAAAAGGTCATTTTAACCCTAACAATGAGGTTTTTTGCTGATGGGATGACTTTTTTGCCAAAAACACGACATTATTGCTGGTGAAAACAACGTATTGGCTGAAAACACGACGTTTTGGCTGATAAAATGAAGTTTTTGGTGAGAAAATGAGATTTTTGGTGAAAAAAGGTGTTTTTTGCTGAACATTTTTTTTTGGCTGAGAATTTTCTTTTGCCGATAACACGACGTTTTCACTGCTAAAAGCACATTTTGGGCGCGAACAGCACATTTGTGGTGAGAAAAAGAGTGTTTTGCTGAGAAAAAAGCATTTTTGCTGAAAAAAGGTCATTTTAACCCTAACAATGAGGTTTTTTGCTGATGGGATGACTTTTTTGCCAAAAACACGACATTATTGCTGGTGAAAACAACGTATTGGCTGAAAACACGACGTTTTGGCTGATAAAATGAAGTTTTTGGTGAGAAAATAAGATTTTTGGTGAAAAAAAGGTGTTTTTTGCTGAACATTTTTTTTTTGGCTGAGAATTTTCTTTTGCCGATAACACGACTATTTCACTGCTAAAAACACATTTTGGGCGCGAACAGCACATTTGTGGTGAGAAAAAGAGTGTTTTGCTGAGAAAAAAGCATTTTTGCTGAAAAAAGGTCATTTTAACCCTAACAATGAGGTTTTTTGCTGATGGGATGACTTTTTTGCCAAAAACACGACATTATTGCTGGTGAAAACAACGTATTGGCTGAAAACACGACGTTTTGGCTGATAAAATGAAGTTTTTGGTGAGAAAATGAGATTTTTGGTGAAAAAAGGTGTTTTTTGCTGAACATTTTTTTTTGGCTGAGAATTTTCTTTTGCCGATAACACGACGTTTTCACTGCTAAAAGCACATTTTGGGCGCGAACAGCACATTTGTGGTGAGAAAAAGAGTGTTTTGCTGAGAAAAAAGCATTTTTGCTGAAAAAAGGTCATTTTAACCCTAACAATGAGGTTTTTTGCTGATGGGATGACTTTTTTGCCAAAAACACGACATTATTGCTGGTGAAAACAACGTATTGGCTGAAAACACGACGTTTTGGCTGATAAAATGAAGTTTTTGGTGAGAAAATGAGATTTTTGGTGAAAAAAGGTGTTTTTGGCTGAACATTTTTTTTTGGCTGAGAATTTTCTTTTGCCGATAACACGACGTTTTCACTGCTAAAAGCACATTTTGGGCGCGAACAGCACATTTGTGGTGAGAAAAAGAGTGTTTTGCTGAGGAAAAAGCATTTTTGCTGAAAAAAGGTCATTTTAACCCTAACAATGAGGTTTTTTGCTGATGGGATGACTTTTTTTGCCAAAAACACGACATTATTGCTGGTGAAAACAACGTATTGGCTGAAAACACGACGTTTTGGCTGATAAAATGAAGTTTTTGGTGAGAAAATGAGATTTTTGGTGAAAAAAGGTGTTTTTTGCTGAACATTTTTTTTTGGCTGAGAATTTTCTTTTGCCGATAACACGACGTTTTCACTGCTAAAAGCACATTTTGGGCGCGAACAGCACATTTGTGGTGAGAAAAAGAGTGTTTTGCTGAGAAAAAAGCATTTTTGCTGAAAAAAGGTCATTTTAACCCTAACAATGAGGTTTTTTGCTGATGGGATGACTTTTTTGCCAAAAACACGACATTATTGCTGGTGAAAACAACGTATTGGCTGAAAACACGACGTTTTGGCTGATAAAATGAAGTTTTTGGTGAGAAAATGAGATTTTTGGTGAAAAAAGGTGTTTTTTGCTGAACATTTTTTTTTGGCTGAGAATTTTCTTTTGCCGATAACACGACGTTTTCACTGCTAAAAGCACATTTTGGGCGCGAACAGCACATTTGTGGTGAGAAAAAGAGTGTTTTGCTGAGGAAAAAGCATTTTTGCTGAAAAAAGGTCATTTTAACCCTAACAATGAGGTTTTTTGCTGATGGGATGACTTTTTTTGCCAAAAACACGACATTATTGCTGGTGAAAACAACGTATTGGCTGAAAACACGACGTTTTGGCTGATAAAATGAAGTTTTTGGTGAGAAAATGAGATTTTTGGTGAAAAAAGGTGTTTTTTGCTGAACATTTTTTTTTTGGCTGAGAATTTTCTTTTGCCGATAACACGACGTTTTCACTGCTAAAAGCACATTTTGGGCGCGAACAGCACATTTGTGGTGAGAAAAAGAGTGTTTTGCTGAGAAAAAAGCATTTTTGCTGAAAAAAGGTCATTTTATCCCTAACAATGAGGTTTTTTGCTGATGGGATGACTTTTTTGCCAAAAACACGACAATATTGCTGGTGAAAACAACGTATTGGCTGAAAACACGACGTTTTGGCTGATAAAATGAAGTTTTTGGTGAGAAAATGAGATTTTTGGTGAAAAAAGGTGTTTTTTGCTGAACATTTTTTTTTGGCTGAGAATTTTCTTTTGCCGATAACACGACGTTTTCACTGCTAAAAGCACATTTTGGGCGCGAACAGCACATTTGTGGTGAGAAAAAGAGTGTTTTGCTGAGAAAAAAGCATTTTTGCTGAAAAAAGGTCATTTTAACCCTAACAATGAGGTTTTTTGCTGATGGGATGACTTTTTTGCCAAAAACACGACATTATTGCTGGTGAAAACAACGTATTGGCTGAAAACACGACGTTTTGGCTGATAAAATGAAGTTTTTGGTGAGAAAATGAGATTTTTGGTGAAAAAAGGTGTTTTTTGCTGAACATTTTTTTTTGGCTGAGAATTTTCTTTTGCCGATAACACGACGTTTTCACTGCTAAAAGCACATTTTGGGCGCGAACAGCACATTTGTGGTGAGAAAAAGAGTGTTTTGCTGAGGAAAAAGCATTTTTGCTGAAAAAAGGTCATTTTAACCCTAACAATGAGGTTTTTTGCTGATGGGATGACTTTTTTTGCCAAAAACACGACATTATTGCTGGTGAAAACAACGTATTGGCTGAAAACACGACGTTTTGGCTGATAAAATGAAGTTTTTGGTGAGAAAATGAGATTTTTGGTGAAAAAAGGTGTTTTTTGCTGAACATTTTTTTTTGGCTGAGAATTTTCTTTTGCCGATAACACGACGTTTTCACTGCTAAAAGCACATTTTGGGCGCGAACAGCACATTTGTGGTGAGAAAAAGAGTGTTTTGCTGAGAAAAAAGCATTTTTGCTGAAAAAAGGTCATTTTAACCCTAACAATGAGGTTTTTTGCTGATGGGATGACTTTTTTGCCAAAAACACGACAATATTGCTGGTGAAAACAACGTATTGGCTGAAAACACGACGTTTTGGCTGATAAAATGAAGTTTTTGGTGAGAAAATGAGATTTTTGGTGAAAAAAGGTGTTTTTTGCTGAACATTTTTTTTTGGCTGAGAATTTTCTTTTGCCGATAACACGACGTTTTCACTGCTAAAAGCACATTTTGGGCGCGAACAGCACATTTGTGGTGAGAAAAAGAGTGTTTTGCTGAGAAAAAAGCATTTTTGCTGAAAAAAGGTCATTTTAACCCTAACAATGAGGTTTTTTGCTGATGGGATGACTTTTTTGCCAAAAACACGACATTATTGCTGGTGAAAACAACGTATTGGCTGAAAACACGACGTTTTGGCTGATAAAATGAAGTTTTTGGTGAGAAAATGAGATTTTTGGTGAAAAAAGGTGTTTTTTGCTGAACATTTTTTTTTGGCTGAGAATTTTCTTTTGCCGATAACACGACGTTTTCACTGCTAAAAGCACATTTTGGGCGCGAACAGCACATTTGTGGTGAGAAAAAGAGTGTTTTGCTGAGAAAAAAGCATTTTTGCTGAAAAAAGGTCATTTTAACCCTAACAATGAGGTTTTTTGCTGATGGGATGACTTTTTTGCCAAAAACACGACATTATTGCTGGTGAAAACAACGTATTGGCTGAAAACACGACGTTTTGGCTGATAAAATGAAGTTTTTGGTGAGAAAATGAGATTTTTGGTGAAAAAAGGTGTTTTTTGCTGAACATTTTTTTTTGGCTGAGAATTTTCTTTTGCCGATAACACGACGTTTTCACTGCTAAAAGCACATTTTGGGCGCGAACAGCACATTTGTGGTGAGAAAAAGAGTGTTTTGCTGAGAAAAAAGCATTTTTGCTGAAAAAAGGTCATTTTAACCCTAACAATGAGGTTTTTTGCTGATGGGATGACTTTTTTTGCCAAAAACACAACATTATTGCTGGTGAAAACAACGTATTGGCTGAAAACACGACGTTTTGGCTGATAAAATGAAGTTTTTGGTGAGAAAATGAGATTTTTGGTGAAAAAAGGTGTTTTTTGCTGAACATTTTTTTTTGGCTGAGAATTTTCTTTTGCCGATAACACGACGTTTTCACTGCTAAAAGCACATTTTGGGCGAGAACAGCACATTTGTGGTGAGAAAAAGAGTGTTTTGCTGAGAAAAAAGCATTTTTGCTGAAAAAAGGTCATTTTAACCCTAACAATGAGGTTTTTTGCTGATGGGATGACTTTTTTGCCAAAAACACGACATTATTGCTGGTGAAAACAACGTATTGGCTGAAAACACGACGTTTTGGCTGATAAAATGAAGTTTTTGGTGAGAAAATGAGATTTTTGGTGAAAAAAGGTGTTTTTTGCTGAACATTTTTTTTTGGCTGAGAATTTTCTTTTGCCGATAACACGACGTTTTCACTGCTAAAAGCACATTTTGGGCGCGAACAGCACATTTGTGGTGAGAAAAAGAGTGTTTTGCTGAGAAAAAAGCATTTTTGCTGAAAAAAGGTCATTTTAACCCTAACAATGAGGTTTTTTGCTGATGGGATGACTTTTTTTGCCAAAAACACAACATTATTGCTGGTGAAAACAACGTATTGGCTGAAAACACGACGTTTTGGCTGATAAAATGAAGTTTTTGGTGAGAAAATGAGATTTTTGGTGAAAAAAGGTGTTTTTTGCTGAACATTTTTTTTTGGCTGAGAATTTTCTTTTGCCGATAACACGACGTTTTCACTGCTAAAAGCACATTTTGGGCGCGAACAGCACATTTGTGGTGAGAAAAAGAGTGTTTTGCTGAGAAAAAAGCATTTTTGCTGAAAAAAGGTCATTTTAACCCTAACAATGAGGTTTTTTGCTGATGGGATGACTTTTTTGCCAAAAACACGACATTATTGCTGGTGAAAACAACGTATTGGCTGAAAACACGACGTTTTGGCTGATAAAATGAAGTTTTTGGTGAGAAAATGAGATTTTTGGTGAAAAAAGGTGTTTTTTGCTGAACATTTTTTTTTGGCTGAGAATTTTCTTTTGCCGATAACACGACGTTTTCACTGCTAAAAGCACATTTTGGGCGCGAACAGCACATTTGTGGTGAGAAAAAGAGTGTTTTGCTGAGAAAAAAGCATTTTTGCTGAAAAAAGGTCATTTTAACCCTAACAATGAGGTTTTTTGCTGATGGGATGACTTTTTTGCCAAAAACACGACATTATTGCTGGTGAAAACAACGTATTGGCTGAAAACACGACGTTTTGGCTGATAAAATGAAGTTTTTGGTGAGAAAATGAGATTTTTGGTGAAAAAAGGTGTTTTTTGCTGAACATTTTTTTTTGGCTGAGAATTTTCTTTTGCCGATAACACGACGTTTTCACTGCTAAAAGCACATTTTGGGCGCGAACAGCACATTTGTGGTGAGAAAAAGAGTGTTTTGCTGACAAAAAAGCATTTTTGCTGAAAAAAGGTCATTTTAACCCTAACAATGAGGTTTTTTGCTGATGGGATGACTTTTTTGCCAAAAACACGACATTATTGCTGGTGAAAACAACGTATTGGCTGAAAACACGACGTTTTGGCTGATAAAATGAAGTTTTTGGTGAGAAAATGAGATTTTTGGTGAAAAAAGGTGTTTTTGGCTGAATATTTTTTTGTGGCTGAGAATTTTCTTTTGCCGATAACACGACGTTTTCACTGCTAAAAGCACATTTTGGGCGCGAACAGCACATTTGTGGTGAGAAAAAGAGTGTTTTGCTGAGAAAAAAGCATTTTTGCTGAAAAAAGGTCATTTTAACCCTAACAATGAGGTTTTTTGCTGATGGGATGACTTTTTTGCCAAAAACACGACATTATTGCTGGTGAAAACAACGTATTGGCTGAAAACACGACGTTTTGGCTGATAAAATGAAGTTTTTGGTGAGAAAATGAGATTTTTGGTGAAAAAAGGTGTTTTTTGCTGAACATTTTTTTTTGGCTGAGAATTTTCTTTTGCCGATAACACGACGTTTTCACTGCTAAAAGCACATTTTGGGCGCGAACAGCACATTTGTGGTGAGAAAAAGAGTGTTTTGCTGAGAAAAAAGCATTTTTGCTGAAAAAAGGTCATTTTAACCCTAACAATGAGGTTTTTTGCTGATGGGATGACTTTTTTGCCAAAAACACGACATTATTGCTGGTGAAAACAACGTATTGGCTGAAAACACGACGTTTTGGCTGATAAAATGAAGTTTTTGGTGAGAAAATGAGATTTTTGGTGAAAAAAGGTGTTTTTGGCTGAACATTTTTTTTTGGCTGAGAATTTTCTTTTGCCGATAACACGACGTTTTCACTGCTAAAAGCACATTTTGGGCGCGAACAGCACATTTGTGGTGAGAAAAAGAGTGTTTTGCTGAGAAAAAAGCATTTTTGCTGAAAAAAGGTCATTTTAACCCTAACAATGAGGTTTTTTGCTGATGGGATGACTTTTTTGCCAAAAACACGACATTATTGCTGGTGAAAACAACGTATTGGCTGAAAACACGACGTTTTGGCTGATAAAATGAAGTTTTTGGTGAGAAAATGAGATTTTTGGTGAAAAAAGGTGTTTTTTGCTGAACATTTTTTTTTGGCTGAGAATTTTCTTTTGCCGATAACACGACGTTTTCACTGCTAAAAGCACATTTTGGGCGCGAACAGCACATTTGTGGTGAGAAAAAGAGTGTTTTGCTGAGAAAAAAGCATTTTTGCTGAAAAAAGGTCATTTTAACCCTAACAATGAGGTTTTTTGCTGATGGGATGACTTTTTTGCCAAAAACACGACATTATTGCTGGTGAAAACAACGTATTGGCTGAAAACACGACGTTTTGGCTGATAAAATGAAGTTTTTGGTGAGAAAATGAGATTTTTGGTGAAAAAAGGTGTTTTTTGCTGAACATTTTTTTTTGGCTGAGAATTTTCTTTAGCCGATAACACGACGTTTTCACTGCTAAAAGCACATTTTGGGCGCGAACAGCACATTTGTGGTGAGAAAAAGAGTGTTTTGCTGAGAAAAAAGCATTTTTGCTGAAAAAAGGTCATTTTAACCCTAACAATGAGGTTTTTTGCTGATGGGATGACTTTTTTGCCAAAAACACGACATTATTGCTGGTGAAAACAACGTATTGGCTGAAAACACGACGTTTTGGCTGATAAAATGAAGTTTTTGGTGAGAAAATGAGATTTTTGGTGAAAAAAGGTGTTTTTTGCTGAACATTTTTTTTTGGCTGAGAATTTTCTTTTGCCGATAACACGACGTTTTCACTGCTAAAAGCACATTTTGGGCGCGAACAGCACATTTGTGGTGAGAAAAAGAGTGTTTTGCTGAGAAAAAAGCATTTTTGCTGAAAAAAGGTCATTTTAACCCTAACAATGAGGTTTTTTGCTGATGGGATGACTTTTTTGCCAAAAACACGACATTATTGCTGGTGAAAACAACGTATTGGCTGAAAACACGACGTTTTGGCTGATAAAATGAAGTTTTTGGTGAGAAAATGAGATTTTTGGTGAAAAAAGGTGTTTTTGGCTGAACATTTTTTTTTGGCTGAGAATTTTCTTTTGCCGATAACACGACGTTTTCACTGCTAAAAGCACATTTTGGGCGCGAACAGCACATTTGTGGTGAGAAAAAGAGTGTTTTGCTGAGAAAAAAGCATTTTTGCTGAAAAAAGGTCATTTTAACCCTAACAATGAGGTTTTTTGCTGATGGGATGACTTTTTTGCCAAAAACACGACATTATTGCTGGTGAAAACAACGTATTGGCTGAAAACACGACGTTTTGGCTGATAAAATGAAGTTTTTGGTGAGAAAATGAGATTTTTGGTGAAAAAAGGTGTTTTTTGCTGAACATTTTTTTTTGGCTGAGAATTTTCTTTTGCCGATAACACGACGTTTTCACTGCTAAAAGCACATTTTGGGCGCGAACAGCACATTTGTGGTGAGAAAAAGAGTGTTTTGCTGAGAAAAAAGCATTTTTGCTGAAAAAAGGTCATTTTAACCCTAACAATGAGGTTTTTTGCTGATGGGATGACTTTTTTGCCAAAAACACGACATTATTGCTGGTGAAAACAACGTATTGGCTGAAAACACGACGTTTTGGCTGATAAAATGAAGTTTTTGGTGAGAAAATGAGATTTTTGGTGAAAAAAGGTGTTTTTTGCTGAACATTTTTTTTTGGCTGAGAATTTTCTTTAGCCGATAACACGACGTTTTCACTGCTAAAAGCACATTTTGGGCGCGAATAGCACATTTGTGGTGAGAAAAAGAGTGTTTTGCTGAGAAAAAAGCATTTTTGCTGAAAAAAGGTCATTTTAACCCTAACAATGAGGTTTTTTGCTGATGGGATGACTTTTTTGCCAAAAACACGACATTATTGCTGGTGAAAACAACGTATTGGCTGAAAACACGACGTTTTGGCTGATAAAATGAAGTTTTTGGTGAGAAAATGAGATTTTTGGTGAAAAAAGGTGTTTTTTGCTGAATATTTTTTTGTGGCTGAGAATTTTCTTTTGCCCATAACACGACGTTTTCACTGCTAAAAGCACATTTTGGGCGCGAACAGCACATTTGTGGTGAGAAAAAGAGTGTTTTGCTGAGAAAAAAGCATTTTTGCTGAAAAAAGGTCATTTTAACCCTAACAATGAGGTTTTTTGCTGATGGGATGACTTTTTTGCCAAAAACACGACATTATTGCTGGTGAAAACAACGTATTGGCTGAAAACACGACGTTTTGGCTGATAAAATGAAGTTTTTGGTGAGAAAATGAGATTTTTGGTGAAAAAAGGTGTTTTTGGCTGAATATTTTTTTGTGGCTGAGAATTTTCTTTTGCCGATAACACGACGTTTTCACTGCTAAAAGCACATTTTGGGCGCGAACAGCACATTTGTGGTGAGAAAAAGAGTGTTTTGCTGAGAAAAAAGCATTTTTGCTGAAAAAAGGTCATTTTAACCCTAACAATGAGGTTTTTTGCTGATGGGATGACTTTTTTGCCAAAAACACGACATTATTGCTGGTGAAAACAACGTATTGGCTGAAAACACGACGTTTTGGCTGATAAAATGAAGTTTTTGGTGAGAAAATGAGATTTTTGGTGAAAAAAGGTGTTTTTTGCTGAACATTTTTTTTGGCTGAGAATTTTCTTTTGCCGATAACACGACGTTTTCACTGCTAAAAGCACATTTTGGGCGCGAACAGCACATTTGTGGTGAGAAAAAGAGTGTTTTGCTGAGAAAAAAGCATTTTGGCTGAAAAAAGGTCATTTTAACCCTAACAATGAGGTTTTTTGCTGATGGGATGACTTTTTTGCCAAAAACACGACGTTATTGCTGGTGAAAACAACGTATTGGCTGAAAACACGACGTTTTGGCTGATAAAATGAAGTTTTTGGTGAGAAAATGAGATTTTTGGTGAAAAAAGGTGTTTTTTGCTGAACATTTTTTTTTGGCTGAGAATTTTCTTTTGCCGATAACACGACGTTTTCACTGCTAAAAGCACATTTTGGGCGCGAACAGCACATTTGTGGTGAGAAAAAGAGTGTTTTGCTGAGAAAAAAGCATTTTTGCTGAAAAAAGGTCATTTTAACCCTAACAATGAGGTTTTTTGCTGATGGGATGACTTTTTTGCCAAAAACACGACATTATTGCTGGTGAAAACAACGTATTGGCTGAAAACACGACGTTTTGGCTGATAAAATGAAGTTTTTGGTGAGAAAATGAGATTTTTGGTGAAAAAAGGTGTTTTTTGCTGAACATTTTTTTTTGGCTGAGAATTTTCTTTTGCCGATAACACGACGTTTTCACTGCTAAAAGCACATTTTGGGCGCGAACAGCACATTTGTGGTGAGAAAAAGAGTGTTTTGCTGAGAAAAAAGCATTTTTGCTGAAAAAAGGTCATTTTAACCCTAACAATGAGGTTTTTTGCTGATGGGATGACTTTTTTGCCAAAAACACGACATTATTGCTGGTGAAAACAACGTATTGGCTGAAAACACGACGTTTTGGCTGATAAAATGAAGTTTTTGGTGAGAAAATGAGATTTTTGGTGAAAAAAGGTGTTTTTTGCTGAACATTTTTTTTTGGCTGAGAATTTTCTTTTGCCGATAACACGACGTTTTCACTGCTAAAAGCACATTTTGGGCGCGAACAGCACATTTGTGGTGAGAAAAAGAGTGTTTTGCTGAGAAAAAAGCATTTTTGCTGAAAAAAGGTCATTTTAACCCTAACAATGAGGTTTTTTGCTGATGGGATGACTTTTTTGCCAAAAACACGACATTATTGCTGGTGAAAACAACGTATTGGCTGAAAACACGACGTTTTGGCTGATAAAATGAAGTTTTTGGTGAGAAAATGAGATTTTTGGTGAAAAAAGGTGTTTTTTGCTGAACATTTTTTTTGGCTGAGAATTTTCTTTTGCCGATAACACGACGTTTTCACTGCTAAAAGCACATTTTGGGCGCGAACAGCACATTTGTGGTGAGAAAAAGAGTGTTTTGCTGAGAAAAAAGCATTTTGGCTGAAAAAAGGTCATTTTAACCCTAACAATGAGGTTTTTTGCTGATGGGATGACTTTTTTGCCAAAAACACGACGTTATTGCTGGTGAAAACAACGTATTGGCTGAAAACACGACGTTTTGGCTGATAAAATGAAGTTTTTGGTGAGAAAATGAGATTTTTGGTGAAAAAAGGTGTTTTTTGCTGAACATTTTTTTTTGGCTGAGAATTTTCTTTTGCCGATAACACGACGTTTTCACTGCTAAAAGCACATTTTGGGCGCGAACAGCACATTTGTGGTGAGAAAAAGAGTGTTTTGCTGAGAAAAAAGCATTTTTGCTGAAAAAAGGTCATTTTAACCCTAACAATGAGGTTTTTTGCTGATGGGATGACTTTTTTGCCAAAAACACGACATTATTGCTGGTGAAAACAACGTATTGGCTGAAAACACGACGTTTTGGCTGATAAAATGAAGTTTTTGGTGAGAAAATGAGATTTTTGGTGAAAAAAGGTGTTTTTTGCTGAACATTTTTTTTTGGCTGAGAATTTTCTTTTGCCGATAACACGACGTTTTCACTGCTAAAAGCACATTTTGGGCGCGAACAGCACATTTGTGGTGAGAAAAAGAGTGTTTTGCTGAGAAAAAAGCATTTTTGCTGAAAAAAGGTCATTTTAACCCTAACAATGAGGTTTTTTGCTGATGGGATGACTTTTTTGCCAAAAACACGACATTATTGCTGGTGAAAACAACGTATTGGCTGAAAACACGACGTTTTGGCTGATAAAATGAAGTTTTTGGTGAGAAAATGAGATTTTTGGTGAAAAAAGGTGTTTTTTGCTGAACATTTTTTTTTGGCTGAGAATTTTCTTTTGCCGATAACACGACGTTTTCACTGCTAAAAGCACATTTTGGGCGCGAACAGCACATTTGTGGTGAGAAAAAGAGTGTTTTGCTGAGAAAAAAGCATTTTTGCTGAAAAAAGGTCATTTTAACCCTAACAATGAGGTTTTTTGCTGATGGGATGACTTTTTTGCCAAAAACACGACATTATTGCTGGTGAAAACAACGTATTGGCTGAAAACACGACGTTTTGGCTGATAAAATGAAGTTTTTGGTGAGAAAATGAGATTTTTGGTGAAAAAAGGTGTTTTTTGCTGAACATTTTTTTTTGGCTGAGAATTTTCTTTTGCCGATAACACGACGTTTTCACTGCTAAAAGCACATTTTGGGCGCGAACAGCACATTTGTGGTGAGAAAAAGAGTGTTTTGCTGAGAAAAAAGCATTTTTGCTGAAAAAAGGTCATTTTAACCCTAACAATGAGGTTTTTTGCTGATGGGATGACTTTTTTTGCCAAAAACACGACGTTATTGCTGGTGAAAACAACGTATTGGCTGAAAACACGACGTTTTGGCTGATAAAATGAAGTTTTTGGTGAGAAAATGAGATTTTTGGTGAAAAAAGGTGTTTTTTGCTGAACATTTTTTTTTGGCTGAGAATTTTCTTTTGCCGATAACACGACGTTTTCACTGCTAAAAGCACATTTTGGGCGCGAACAGCACATTTGTGGTGAGAAAAAGAGTGTTTTGCTGAGAAAAAAGCATTTTTGCTGAAAAAAGGTCATTTTAACCCTAACAATGAGGTTTTTTGCTGATGGGATGACTTTTTTGCCAAAAACACGACATTATTGCTGGTGAAAACAACGTATTGGCTGAAAACACGACGTTTTGGCTGATAAAATGAAGTTTTTGGTGAGAAAATGAGATTTTTGGTGAAAAAAGGTGTTTTTGGCTGAACATTTTTTTTTGGCTGAGAATTTTCTTTTGCCGATAACACGACGTTTTCACTGCTAAAAGCACATTTTGGGCGCGAACAGCACATTTGTGGTGAGAAAAAGAGTGTTTTGCTGAGAAAAAAGCATTTTTGCTGAAAAAAGGTCATTTTAACCCTAACAATGAGGTTTTTTGCTGATGGGATGACTTTTTTGCCAAAAACACGACATTATTGCTGGTGAAAACAACGTATTGGCTGAAAACACGACGTTTTGGCTGATAAAATGAAGTTTTTGGTGAGAAAATGAGATTTTTGGTGAAAAAAGGTGTTTTTTGCTGAACATTTTTTTTTGGCTGAGAATTTTCTTTTGCCGATAACACGACGTTTTCACTGCTAAAAGCACATTTTGGGCGCGAACAGCACATTTGTGGTGAGAAAAAGAGTGTTTTGCTGAGAAAAAAGCATTTTTGCTGAAAAAAGGTCATTTTAACCCTAACAATGAGGTTTTTTGCTGATGGGATGACTTTTTTGCCAAAAACACGACATTATTGCTGGTGAAAACAACGTATTGGCTGAAAACACGACGTTTTGGCTGATAAAATGAAGTTTTTGGTGAGAAAATGAGATTTTTGGTTAAAAAAGGTGTTTTTTGCTGAACATTTTTTTTTGGCTGAGAATTTTCTTTTGCCGATAACACGACGTTTTCACTGCTAAAAGCACATTTTGGGCGCGAACAGCACATTTGTGGTGAGAAAAAGAGTGTTTTGCTGAGAAAAAAGCATTTTTGCTGAAAAAAGGTCATTTTAACCCTAACAATGAGGTTTTTTGCTGATGGGATGACTTTTTTTGCCAAAAACACGACGTTATTGCTGGTGAAAACAACGTATTGGCTGAAAACACGACGTTTTGGCTGATAAAATGAAGTTTTTGGTGAGAAAATGAGATTTTTGGTGAAAAAAGGTGTTTTTTGCTGAACATTTTTTTTTGGCTGAGAATTTTCTTTTGCCGATAACACGACGTTTTCACTGCTAAAAGCACATTTTGGGCGCGAACAGCACATTTGTGGTGAGAAAAAGAGTGTTTTGCTGAGAAAAAAGCATTTTTGCTGAAAAAAGGTCATTTTAACCTTAACAATGAGGTTTTTTGCTGATGGGATGACTTTTTTTGCCAAAAACACGACGTTATTGCTGGTGAAAACAACGTATTGGCTGAAAACACGACGTTTTGGCTGATAAAATGAAGTTTTTGGTGAGAAAATGAGATTTTTGGTGAAAAAAGGTGTTTTTTGCTGAACATTTTTTTTTGGCTGAGAATTTTCTTTTGCCGATAACACGACGTTTTCACTGCTAAAAGCACATTTTGGGCGCGAACAGCACATTTGTGGTGAGAAAAAGAGTGTTTTGCTGAGAAAAAAGCATTTTTGCTGAAAAAAGGTCATTTTAACCTTAACAATGAGGTTTTTTGCTGATGGGATGACTTTTTTTGCCAAAAACACGACGTTATTGCTGGTGAAAACAACGTATTGGCTGAAAACACGACGTTTTGGCTGATAAAATGAAGTTTTTGGTGAGAAAATGAGATTTTTGGTGAAAAAAGGTGTTTTTTGCTGAACATTTTTTTTTGGCTGAGAATTTTCTTTTGCCGATAACACGACGTTTTCACTGCTAAAAGCACATTTTGGGCGCGAACAGCACATTTGTGGTGAGAAAAAGAGTGTTTTGCTGAGAAAAAAGCATTTTTGCTGAAAAAAGGTCATTTTAACCCTAACAATGAGGTTTTTTGCTGATGGGATGACTTTTTTGCCAAAAACACGACATTATTGCTGGTGAAAACAACGTATTGGCTGAAAACACGACGTTTTGGCTGATAAAATGAAGTTTTTGGTGAGAAAATGAGATTTTTGGTGAAAAAAGGTGTTTTTTGCTGAACATTTTTTTTTGGCTGAGAATTTTCTTTTGCCGATAACACGACGTTTTCACTGCTAAAAGCACATTTTGGGCGCGAACAGCACATTTGTGGTGAGAAAAAGAGTGTTTTGCTGAGAAAAAAGCATTTTTGCTGAAAAAAGGTCATTTTAACCCTAACAATGAGGTTTTTTGCTGATGGGATGACTTTTTTTGCCAAAAACACGACGTTATTGCTGGTGAAAACAACGTATTGGCTGAAAACACGACGTTTTGGCTGATAAAATGAAGTTTTTGGTGAGAAAATGAGATTTTTGGTGAAAAAAGGTGTTTTTTGCTGAACATTTTTTTTTGGCTGAGAATTTTCTTTTGCCGATAACACGACGTTTTCACTGCTAAAAGCACATTTTGGGCGCGAACAGCACATTTGTGGTGAGAAAAAGAGTGTTTTGCTGAGAAAAAAGCATTTTTGCTGAAAAAAGGTCATTTTAACCCTAACAATGAGGTTTTTTGCTGATGGGATGACTTTTTTTGCCAAAAACACGACGTTATTGCTGGTGAAAACAACGTATTGGCTGAAAACACGACGTTTTGGCTGATAAAATGAAGTTTTTGGTGAGAAAATGAGATTTTTGGTGAAAAAAGGTGTTTTTTGCTGAACATTTTTTTTTGGCTGAGAATTTTCTTTTGCCGATAACACGACGTTTTCACTGCTAAAAGCACATTTTGGGCGCGAACAGCACATTTGTGGTGAGAAAAAGAGTGTTTTGCTGAGAAAAAAGCATTTTTGCTGAAAAAAGGTCATTTTAACCCTAACAATGAGGTTTTTTGCTGATGGGATGACTTTTTTGCCAAAAACACGACATTATTGCTGGTGAAAACAACGTATTGGCTGAAAACACGACGTTTTGGCTGATAAAATGAAGTTTTTGGTGAGAAAATGAGATTTTTGGTGAAAAAAGGTGTTTTTGGCTGAACATTTTTTTTTGGCTGAGAATTTTCTTTTGCCGATAACACGACGTTTTCACTGCTAAAAGCACATTTTGGGCGCGAACAGCACATTTGTGGTGAGAAAAAGAGTGTTTTGCTGAGAAAAAAGCATTTTTGCTGAAAAAAGGTCATTTTAACCCTAACAATGAGGTTTTTTGCTGATGGGATGACTTTTTTTGCCAAAAACACGACGTTATTGCTGGTGAAAACAACGTATTGGCTGAAAACACGACGTTTTGGCTGATAAAATGAAGTTTTTGGTGAGAAAATGAGATTTTTGGTGAAAAAAGGTGTTTTTTGCTGAACATTTTTTTTTGGCTGAGAATTTTCTTTTGCCGATAACACGACGTTTTCACTGCTAAAAGCACATTTTGGGCGCGAACAGCACATTTGTGGTGAGAAAAAGAGTGTTTTGCTGAGAAAAAAGCATTTTTGCTGAAAAAAGGTCATTTTAACCCTAACAATGAGGTTTTTTGCTGATGGGATGACTTTTTTTGCCAAAAACACGACGTTATTGCTGGTGAAAACAACGTATTGGCTGAAAACACGACGTTTTGGCTGATAAAATGAAGTTTTTGGTGAGAAAATGAGATTTTTGGTGAAAAAAGGTGTTTTTTGCTGAACATTTTTTTTTGGCTGAGAATTTTCTTTTGCCGATAACACGACGTTTTCACTGCTAAAAGCACATTTTGGGCGCGAACAGCACATTTGTGGTGAGAAAAAGAGTGTTTTGCTGAGAAAAAAGCATTTTTGCTGAAAAAAGGTCATTTTAACCCTAACAATGAGGTTTTTTGCTGATGGGATGACTTTTTTGCCAAAAACACGACATTATTGCTGGTGAAAACAACGTATTGGCTGAAAACACGACGTTTTGGCTGATAAAATGAAGTTTTTGGTGAGAAAATGAGATTTTTGGTGAAAAAAGGTGTTTTTTGCTGAACATTTTTTTTTGGCTGAGAATTTTCTTTTGCCGATAACACGACGTTTTCACTGCTAAAAGCACATTTTGGGCGCGAACAGCACATTTGTGGTGAGAAAAAGAGTGTTTTGCTGAGAAAAAAGCATTTTTGCTGAAAAAAGGTCATTTTAACCCTAACAATGAGGTTTTTTGCTGATGGGATGACTTTTTTTGCCAAAAACACGACGTTATTGCTGGTGAAAACAACGTATTGGCTGAAAACACGACGTTTTGGCTGATAAAATGAAGTTTTTGGTGAGAAAATGAGATTTTTGGTGAAAAAAGGTGTTTTTTGCTGAACATTTTTTTTTGGCTGAGAATTTTCTTTTGCCGATAACACGACGTTTTCACTGCTAAAAGCACATTTTGGGCGCGAACAGCACATTTGTGGTGAGAAAAAGAGTGTTTTGCTGAGAAAAAAGCATTTTTGCTGAAAAAAGGTCATTTTAACCCTAACAATGAGGTTTTTTGCTGATGGGATGACTTTTTTGCCAAAAACACGACATTATTGCTGGTGAAAACAACGTATTGGCTGAAAACACGACGTTTTGGCTGATAAAATGAAGTTTTTGGTGAGAAAATGAGATTTTTGGTGAAAAAAGGTGTTTTTTGCTGAACATTTTTTTTTGGCTGAGAATTTTCTTTTGCCGATAACACGACGTTTTCACTGCTAAAAGCACATTTTGGGCGCGAACAGCACATTTGTGGTGAGAAAAAGAGTGTTTTGCTGAGAAAAAAGCATTTTTGCTGAAAAAAGGTCATTTTAACCCTAACAATGAGGTTTTTTGCTGATGGGATGACTTTTTTGCCAAAAACACGACATTATTGCTGGTGAAAACAACGTATTGGCTGAAAACACGACGTTTTGGCTGATAAAATGAAGTTTTTGGTGAGAAAATGAGATTTTTGGTGAAAAAAGGTGTTTTTTGCTGAACATTTTTTTTTGGCTGAGAATTTTCTTTTGCCGATAACACGACGTTTTCACTGCTAAAAGCACATTTTGGGCGCGAACAGCACATTTGTGGTGAGAAAAAGAGTGTTTTGCTGAGAAAAAAGCATTTTTGCTGAAAAAAGGTCATTTTAACCCTAACAATGAGGTTTTTTGCTGATGGGATGACTTTTTTTGCCAAAAACACGACGTTATTGCTGGTGAAAACAACGTATTGGCTGAAAACACGACGTTTTGGCTGATAAAATGAAGTTTTTGGTGAGAAAATGAGATTTTTGGTGAAAAAAGGTGTTTTTTGCTGAACATTTTTTTTTGGCTGAGAATTTTCTTTTGCCGATAACACGACGTTTTCACTGCTAAAAGCACATTTTGGGCGCGAACAGCACATTTGTGGTGAGAAAAAGAGTGTTTTGCTGAGAAAAAAGCATTTTTGCTGAAAAAAGGTCATTTTAACCCTAACAATGAGGTTTTTTGCTGATGGGATGACTTTTTTGCCAAAAACACGACATTATTGCTGGTGAAAACAACGTATTGGCTGAAAACACGACGTTTTGGCTGATAAAATGAAGTTTTTGGTGAGAAAATGAGATTTTTGGTGAAAAAAGGTGTTTTTTGCTGAACATTTTTTTTTGGCTGAGAATTTTCTTTTGCCGATAACACGACGTTTTCACTGCTAAAAGCACATTTTGGGCGCGAACAGCACATTTGTGGTGAGAAAAAGAGTGTTTTGCTGAGAAAAAAGCATTTTTGCTGAAAAAAGGTCATTTTAACCCTAACAATGAGGTTTTTTGCTGATGGGATGACTTTTTTGCCAAAAACACGACATTATTGCTGGTGAAAACAACGTATTGGCTGAAAACACGACGTTTTGGCTGATAAAATGAAGTTTTTGGTGAGAAAATGAGATTTTTGGTGAAAAAAGGTGTTTTTTGCTGAACATTTTTTTTTGGCTGAGAATTTT